>OZ010592.1:7069757-7079757 GCA_963932145.1 Acanthosepion lycidas | reverse complement strand
TTGTGTCGAATGGTGCAGATTCCTTTTTTCAAACACAGGGTTTTCCAGCAGCTACCATTTTGGCCCAGGGCAGTACTACCTCCTCAAGTCATTGATTTAGGCCACCGTGTTGAGTTCGTGGCTCCATCGGAAGATGGATGGAGGTATAAAATTTTCATCACTAGAATCACTCCAAGCACCTTTGTAATCACTATTGAACTCATCCAACTTTTTCATAATTCTCTGTAGTGTCCACAGATTGATAACCAAACATTCTGAAATGTTTGTATTGGAGCTTCCGGTGGGTATGCAAAGGAGGACATTATGTCGTTTCGAAATTTCTGGCGGACTGAATAGCTTCATGGCGCTCTTTTTCTTCAGAGCCGATGCCAAACTGACTCTATTATACTGTGCAGTCGACAAAGTCAAAAACAAACTTCGCTAATGCGCGATGGTGAAATATCAAATAGGCGACTTTTCCCATCGCACGTTATATATATATATATATATATATATATATATATATATATGTGTGAAAATATTGTAGAAAATAGGAAAGAAACTGGTTTGGTAAATAATTCAAAGCTCCTTAGTAATTTTGTAATTATTTTTGAAAAATAGTGCTCGATACGAAAGTAGAGCATACATATAATTATTTATTTAAAAATATGATTCCGAGTCGCTACATAAGAGGTCTCATGTTTCAAAACAAGAGCCGAAAACTTCAAAATAATATTTGAATTAACTTGAGTTAAAGTAGGCTCTGTTCTTGCAGCACTTATTTTCTAATGGGCATATTTATTTTCTAATCTGCATCAAATCTGTGGTATACCAATGCACTATATCATCCACGCGAACCCTAACAATAATATGATATACATTGGGTCCACGAAAAATGCCTTTAAAACCAGATGGAGGCAGCATAAATGCTCCTTCAACAACATAAACTTTAGACATCAGACCTCTCTATCTAAATATTTTTGGCACCTGAAAGAAAAAAATAGGTAACCTAAAGTAAAATGGAAAATCATTAACAGAACTTGCAAAACTTGGGATGACCCATGCCCTTTGTGCCTCCATGAGAAACTACACATTATTAAGCTTCTAAACAATAAAAACCTATTAAACAACCGGCAAGAATTAACGGTTTTCTGCCGACACAACCGAACTTACGCTCTGAATAACTAGCTAAAAACTCGCATACAAAAAAATAAATTTTAAAATCCATAGCCCATATACATATTTTTAATAACCTACAAAAATTGATAACCCTTTATGAAGTCTTCAAATAACAAACGTTACTGCCTTTTCATATACACAAATCCCTTTCATAAAGAGATATAATAAAAGAATAAAATAAAAATAAATAAATAAATCTCCGTAGACGCTCAAGCCAGATTATGCGAAAACTTCCTCCGTCGTAAATTTAGCCACCCCCACCCTATCGTGACCCGGCATCTATGAAAATAACTCTATACTGATACAAATTATTAACACCCCACCCCTGCCGATTCTAAACAATCCGCCCTTGATGTTACCATGGAAATTTTTTATTTCAATTCTGACCATCCTATTAAAACTCGTAAATTTCAGAAATAAGTCATTCCCCCCAAAAAAAAAAAATTCGCTTGAAGATGGAACAGAGCCTACTTTAACTCAAGTTAATTCAAATATTATTTTGAAGTTTTCGGCTCTTGTTTTGAAACATGAGACCTCTTATGTAGCGAGTTGGAATCATATTTTTAAATAAATAATTATATATATATATATATATATATATATATGTGTGTGTGTGTGTGTGTGTATGTGTGTGAATTGTGTGTGTATATATATATATATATGTGTGTGTGTGTGTGTGTGTGTGTATAATTGTTTGTACATTATATGCGTGGTACATTTTAGAAAGTGCTCAAGATCAGAGATAGAGCTAACATAGAGATAATTTTCAAAATGTAGGCATGTTATCATTACCACCAACATTCAATACCATTACTACCAGATCAGATCAATTATTAACATATAAATCCAC
This sequence comes from Acanthosepion lycidas, assembly GCA_963932145.1. Lineage (NCBI taxonomy): Eukaryota > Metazoa > Mollusca > Cephalopoda > Sepiida > Sepiidae > Acanthosepion > Acanthosepion lycidas. Next base: position 7,077,749 of record OZ010592.1, on the reverse strand, counting down.
TATGATTATTAAAGTAAATTACTCCCCCAGCATATTTAATTCCACCAAATAATAAACAAGATCAGAGATAATTTCCAAATGTAGGCAAAATAAAACACCAACAATCACATTTTATTTCAACCTACCACAACAATAATTACATTTATTGTTTTTATCATTCTCCAACATCATTACTAATCACTTCTACCAATTTACAATAACTATTAGCTACTTATATTATCATTGTCTCCAATCCCCTTACAACATTACTATCACGTCACATCTACTATTATCACATTAACCCGCTGTAATTATTAACGTAAACTACCCCCTCCCACCAGCATATTTAATACCACCATAAAAATAACCAATAAGGATTACAATTGTCTACCTTTCTACCAGTTACATATACACAGTTATCAAAAACAAGCAAATAACCAGCTTTAAAATAATAACAAATAAACTTTAAAAAATTAAAAATAATAGCAATTTTTACCTATTATAATTTTACACAGACCCCACCACACGTATATACGTGCATGCGAGGAAATATTGTTCAGTGAAAAAATTGAAAAATGCCCTGATTGCTGACATGTATACATTCACGAGACATTCACGAGAAATTTTCGCTACACTTCCGAAAATTGAATTTCAACATACAAATGCGTATGCATATAACACACATGTACATACATACGTCAAATCCCATACTGTCCACATATATTTATATCTGCATGAGCCCCGGTGCACGAGCGAGTGTGTATGTGTGTCTGCGTACCTCAAGGGGTGTACGGATATGCATCACTGTTTGCGTTAACACGGTGACATCACGACGACGATCCCCCCCCAATTCGCATAATAACACCAATACACGCAATCTACATAAATCCCAATTTTTTAAAAATTAATCAATTTTTCTGAAAATCACAAAAACGTGAAACCCATGGTCAAAAACTCATATCAATCCAACCATATTATATATATATATATATATATATATATATATATATATATATATATATATATATATATATATTATAAAGGAACAAAAAAAATATTACCGCATACAACATTGGTTTCGAACGTCAGGTCTCTTATTTATTTCCCGCCATTTGAAGAGATCTGACTATCGAAACCAAGATGGCGTAGAGTTGAATAAGATGTTTTTGCCCTTTTATTATATTTACTTGCACTGTAAGTCCTTTTTCAAGACAACTGCATCGAGTACATTTTGATATACGTCCGTTTTGTGGTATTTTCCGGCATCTTAACAGATTTGTTTATACAGACACACACACACACATACATACATATATATATATATATATATATATATATATATATATATATATATTTATATATATCAGATAGATAAACAGATATATAGATAGATATGAAAAGAATTCGTGAGTTAGATGGATAGGTATTACAGAATTAGATAGATTATAAATATATACATCTGCGAACAACATTAGATAAATGTCCAAACTAGATTTATAAATATCTTTAAAGCGAATGGCTACGTGTTGTCTTAGACGTTATTCTCAAATGTAATAAAGCTCTGAATCCTAATAAATCAGCGAATTTCATTCCCCTGGATCATCGCGCTAAATCGACGAAGTTTTCCAACTGAAACCTTGCCTGTTCATCATCAGATTAACGAGCTATTTCCGTTACTACATTGAGATGTTCAACAAGGAAACCATAAACAATATTTAAGCTTTGGAGACCATGGAAGTCCACACTTCTCCTCACAATGTAAAAATGACAACGTTAGAGAATTCATTATTGCTTTGACATTAATAGCTATTTCTCTAACCCTTCTGATTGCTGGATATCCGCAGAAGCTTTTACAGAATTTTATTTCAAATTGCATCGTCGATACTCCTTCAAAATGTGCATTAACGCTCTATTTAGAAGCCATAATTGTTCTGCACACATTATTAAATGTTACGTTCGTTCCTAACATTACAGCAATTTTTGTAGCCAGTTGATATTCCAAAACGATTAAGACTGTTGACCCATTTTTAATGACGACAATTACATTAAGTTTCTCATTTTTTTGTCATTTAGTTTTGAATTTATTAGACAAAATACGATAATGATTAGTGTGTATTCATAGAAAATAGACGATAAAACCTTTCATATAAAGTGCAGCCTTTAAGCTTTTACTCTTTGATACGTTCAAAATACTGTCTCCGTTATCTCTTTTAATATAATAGACTGGGTTGCTTTAAATAAAATGCGAATTTGCATTTGCCATGATTATAAGAATTGCTTAATAACAGACATTTTCTTCCTACTGCAGCATTAAATAGAGTTTTATCTTCCATAAATGAGGCCGTTTTGTTAAATGTTCATCTTTTAATATTGAAATAAATTCAATAGATATATTTTTAATACGAATAAAACTTTTGAAGAGCTCTTTGTCATAATTGTTATCCTTTCGGACCGTCTGACGATTTGAATGTCCATTGATCATGACTGACAAATACACAATTCTCCAGATCTTTTTAAAGAATCTTCATATCTGATAAATATACGGTTCCTATGAGTTTCTGAAAGACTATTGGATATATCTAATAAATATAAGGTCCCTCGAAGTTTCTGAAAGGCAATTGGATATAGCTGATAAATATACGGTTCCTTGGAGTTTCTGAAAGACTATTGGATATAGCTGATAAATATAAGGTTCCTCGAAGTTTCTGAACGACAATTGGATATAGCTGATAAATAGTCCTTGGTAGACTCTTGGTCATAACTGATAATCATAGAGTTCTCCAGTGTTTGTTGAAAGACTATTCGTCAAAACTTTATAAGCATAGGATTCTTCAGAGATTTTGAACAACTATTTATCAAGACTGATACATATATGGATCTCCAGATATTTTGAACGACTATTGGTCATAACTGACAAATATACAGTTTTCCAGAGGTTTTGAATGACAATTAGTGATAATTGATGAATATACGGTTCCGTAGTCTTTTTGAAAGTTTATTGGTCAAAATTTTATAAACATACGATTCTGCAGAAATGTTGAACTACTATGCATCTGGACTGATAAACATAAGGCTCCAGATCATTTGAAAGACTATAGGTTATAACTGATAAATATACGGTTCTCCATAGGTTTTGAACCACAATTTATCATGACTGACAAACGGTTCTTCAGAGGTCGACACATCCATGCTTACAATGATTCTTGGTCAAAACTAATATTTTGTGGACCTCAACTTGCTTTAACCTCCCCCTTTTAACAATTTCGTCTTCAACAAGACAATAAAACCACTAACATTGATGGGGTTACTGCGTGTTAGAGAACATGAGAAAAAAACTATTAAGGCGAGAAGACAATTAAAATAATGAGAATTAAGTAGACAGAATATAAAGATTAATATTTGTTATGATTCAAGTTAGGACCAAGGAAGAACAACACGAACACAAGAGTAGAAATAACGAAGGTATATTACACGAAATAATAATACAAGATATGTAAGGTGTTAGTATGACTGTCAGTCTGGTTTGGAGTGAACTACTATCGACTCCATTCGACCCTCTCTCTTCAGAGGCGTAGTATACATAGTGTTAAGAAGAGATCATTCTGTAGTTATAGGTAAGGACCCATGACAATATTGCAATTAAATTTCTGGTGATCAGTGTTAACTGGTTAGCAAGAAGCAGAAAGAAGAATCCACAAACAAGAAGTGTGACAGTAGAAACTGGTAGCATAGAACTTACAACTGTACAATGATTAAACCTTGATGCCTGTCAAGTACTGAGTTTAAATTCAGTCCAGGTAATATAGAGGAAGTTTCATCAGAACACTTATGAAAGTATTTATAGAAAAGGCAGAGGGAAGTTACGTTACGGCGGTCGGAAGGTGATTGAAAACGAGACGCCAGGTCAGGATTAATAACATTGCAAATTACTCTTTTGATTTTTATCAAGAATCTCTAGATATATATCATGAGCACAAGACTAAATTTTCTATCATGACACAGTGAACCAACTTTAATAGCTGCAGACCTAGTAACTGATTCTATATAATCATTCCACTTCATGTCAGCGGAAAACGTTCGTCCGAGAAGGCGCAATGTGTGATTGTCCTCAAGGTTAGCATTAGACATGCTGATGGAAGGTAAATTGGTTCCCACAGACGATTAAAAGAGAGTGATTTCGTTTTGGGAGCCTTAAGACTAACAAGCCATTCCTTGTCCTAATTAACAACATATTGTGGGTATTTGTTCTGGATCAGTTACCAATTTGACCTTATCGAACTGATCAGACTTACCATTAAGACAGGAGTAAATAGTTGTGTTAACAGCATAGATATCGACATTACCTAGTGAATTGAAGATTATTTGTTAAATTTATTCAAATTAAAATATACTGTCACCTCCCCACTGAACCAATGTTACACAAAATACCTTTATATCTTGTGAAAGAAATTCACAAAAAAGATTAAAAGGCCAAAAGAAATAAAAGAATATTTGAGATCTTGTCTTTCTTTACATTTTCTAAGCTATTTGGGATACCTTCAACAATTTAATAACAGTGCTAGCAGTTTAACATGAGAATTTGTTGGTTTGCTCAGGAGTAACCAAAATGTCCATTTAAAACCAAAATTGCATTTTTAAAGTATACTCCACAAATCAAAGAATTGCATAGGGCTCTCTTAAGAGAGAGAGAGAAAGAGAGAGAGAGAGAGAGAGAGAGATTTTATAAAGAGAAGGTGGATTTTCATCAAAATATTTAACCCCATCAGCCAAATTGGCACTCAACTGCACATCAATAGATCAGAAGTAATCAAAATGTGTAAGTTATGGTCTATTATTTGAAATTGTTATCTCCTCTGTTCTCCAAATCATTTGTGCGACAATTGGTCAAAATTGATAAATATTCGGCCCACACCAGACGCGTTGACCAACTATTGCTCAAAACTGATATCTGTTCAATATCAGTTAGTGAATTATTTAAAAGATTATTAGTCAGCATATATGGAATTCCGGAAGTCCAGACACCTTGGACAATAGTTGGTCAAAACTGTTTCTCGGACGTATTTAAACATAATTCTTGTTGAAGCAGTATTCAGTTTGAAGGCTGGAGATGATGCATCTAAAAGTTTTATTATTATCCAATTATTATTATTTTCACACATTAAAGTTTTGTTCTGTCTTCATTATGAAAGTGAGAAAGAAAAACGAAGGAAAATTAGCAACAGGAAAAAATAAATGTTTATGAAAAAGAATAGAAAAGTAGGGAAATAGTTTTTGTTTTACAAATAACTTTTTTGAAGTATTTGGATCTTTGAAAAGGGACGATATACCTTGAATATCAAAAGTGATCTTTTTTAGTATAATTTTCAGAATCCAGGTCGAAAATTTGGGCTGATAAATATTATTTCTCTACAATTTTGATATTGTGTTAATTCTATCTGATATCAGGTTAAAAGTCTTCCGCAACAAACAACTAAAATCGCTTTCATATAATTTTACAAACGTCAAGATAAAACAAAATCTGTAATAATTAAAGTTAGAGTTAGAATTTGCACGCACTAATATCTGCTTGGTAAAATAAGATATAAGTGCAATTATTATTAAATTTGGAAAAAGACTCACTAGTCGAAGGTATTTTCATATCCACTGTCAAAAGAATCTTACAAAAAAAAATAAAAAATAAAAAAAATAAAAAAAACGCAAATGTGAAAAGACTAACTGTTGAATGTTAGAATCATATCTAGTCTCGATATTTTAGGCCTACCAAATACTCCATAACAAATGAACAACAAAAGATATCTAAAATATATCAATTGTAAACAGATATCACAAGCACTTCAAAAGTGGTTTAAAAATATAATATCAAATAAATTATTGTGAATGAATGAGGATTTATTATGATTTTTCACTGTTCAGTGTGCAGAGATCATAAACTTTTGTATTTTTCTCTATATCAGTGTTATTTTTATGTCTTTCCTTTCTCTTTGTAATCTTCCCCCTCTTTCAAATTCCGTTTCTAACTCACAATCTCATACTATGTCATGCACCCTGACTCTCATCTTGTTTGTGTCTCTGTCTTAATTTAAATAACATCCATACCGACTCACCAGCAATGTAAAATAATAGAAAACAATAATACTGAATGAATTTCAGTAACAAAAATATCGTATAGTTAGCCACTTCATAATAAGGGTAACTGGAAAATTTTCAAATTCCAGTTGAATCTCATTTCATTCACTTACGTGCTAATACTCTTAGGAAAGGTATTAATACTATTTTCTCCCCACCTCCAGCTATAGCAGTTCTATAGCCGTGGATGGCAACTGGTCTACCTACTGAGGGAAAAATAGGCCTCGTCAGTCATGTATCGATAGATACATGATCGTCTAAGCGTTTATCGCCCATGTCACATAAAAGAAGGATCAATTTCTCACTCGTATATGCGTCCGATATTGAATGAAATGTGGATTTGTTCAGCTACACTTAAAGGAACTCATCATCACTGGCATTTAAAATACAAAACATGTGAATCCATGTTCAAATAACGGAAGCAACTTTAACGATGGCGAATGAGATAAACACATCAATAAAAAAGTTTTACATACACACGCACGTATATATATATATATATATGTATATATATATATATATATATATATATATATATATATATATATATATATATATATATAAAACCCATATATACCCCCCACACACACATATATATATATATGTATATATATATGTGTATATATATGCGTATATATATATATATATATATATATATATATGTGTGTATATATATATATATATATATATACACGCACACACATATATACACATGTACGCATAAATATACACACACATATATATACACACACATATATATACACACATATGTATATACACATATATACACACCCACACATTTATAAACATATATATATATATATATATATATATATATATACACATATTCACACACACACACACATATATATATACACATATATAAACACATACACACATATATATACACTCATACATAAGCACACACATATATACACTCAACACACATATATATACACACGCACCCATATATATATATATATATAATTATTTTTTTTAAAAAATAGGATTCCATCGCTCCCTAAGAGTTCTCATGTTTCAAAAACAGAAGCTAAAATCTTCAATTCAATTATAGAAATTAAATTGAATTAAAGTACCTAGCTCTGTTTCATCCTCAAGTGAATTTTGAAATAACTAATCATGAAATTTACGGAGTTTTACAAGCATATGCCTTCGTAATATTAATTACTATGGCAACGGCGAAACCAATAATTTTAGTAAAGGGCCTAAGGGTTTACTTTTCACTGACAACTATTGTATCAACATATTAGCTACTTTCGAAAAGCGCTCAAGTCAAGGTAGTGTCACGTTGCCTATTTTTAAGCGAATGATTTTTTCTGCCATTTTGTTACGCCGTTAAATTCGTATTGCTATACCTAAAGATTTTTTCTTTTTCTAAAACGGGTGTTTGTATATTGATGCGTCGTATTGAACTCCAATTTGTTTTTTTTTTGATGACTTCATATAGGTGTTTTTTTTTTATTTAGCTTATGATTGGGTTAAGATTTTATACCTATTTCTTTAATTGAACTTAGACTTTAAAATTTAAAAAAAATTAAGCTAATTATTTAAGGCGACTATTTGGTGATGTCGGCAAAAAACCATTAGCTCATGTCTATGGTTTAATAAATTTTCATTTTTTAGAAACTCAATAATGTGTACTTTTTCATGACTTTCATAAAGGGCATGGGTCATCCGAGGTTTTACAAGTTCATGTTCTATTAATTATTTTCCATTTTACTTTTGGTGTTTTATTCGTTGCTTTTAAATGCCAAAAATATTTAGATAGGGGTGTCTGATATTATTGAAGGAGCTTTTGTGTTGTCGCCACCTAATTTTAAATTCCTACTAAGTGGATACTATATATATCATTTAAGTGTTAGTATT
>OZ010592.1:6994757-7064757 GCA_963932145.1 Acanthosepion lycidas | reverse complement strand
TTATCCAAACAGATAACTGAAAGTTTTATATGATCAGCGTTCCGTTTAAACATGGTCACGTTGTCGTCACGTGGGCAACGCTGTGAAAACGTATTCTCAAAATTTGAGTATTTTGAACGAAAAATGAAAAGAATTCTATTTTGATCTAAAATTTATATGTACGCTTGTCGAGCATTAATCTCGCTAGAAAAGGGGAAATACTAAAGAAGCTAGGTCTAGAATTCACCGTGCGTGAGATGGATATTATGCCTGCTTCATAAATCCTCCTAAGATTTGTATTATGAAAATATTTTAAAATCTTCACGGAATAAAAATCGGAATTATGATCTGCTTTAGTTGTGTGTACAACTAAAGCATTGTTTAAATTTCCGAGGCGAATATCTCGTTTATGTTCGAAAACACTAGATTTTACGGACCTACATGTTTCACAGCGTCGCCCACGTGACGAAAAGATGACCATGTTTAAACGGAACGCTGATCATATAAAACTTTCAGTTATCTGTTTGGATAAGTCTTGTTCTTATGTCCATCGTCTTTGTCATGTTGAATTGATAATGTTAATTATATTTAATGAATATGTACTGAAGATGGTTTATTAGACCGAAACGTCCGATGTTGACATTATATTAACATTAAAACAGCATAATTGCATATAAGGATTTTTGTTTGTTTTTTCCGTATATTTTTCTTCATATATATATATATATATATATATATATATATATATATATATATATATATATATATAATCCTTGAAAATGGTAAAATGTATAACCGAAATCGTTCACTCGAATAAAACGAAGATTCTGACAGTTTTATATAATTTATCATATGAAAAGAAAAGAATTATTAGATCGCATGTGAAATTGTATAAAAAGCTAAATAAAACACCTTGTCTGTCGTATTCAATGAAATGTGCATGAAAGAAGGATTGCTGCCTGAATACACAAATTTTATCTATCTATCTATCTATCTATCTATATATATATATATATATATATATATATATATATATATATATATATATATATGAGAGAAAGAGAAAGAGAGAGGAATTAGTTACGCCTTTTCGATTTGTCTTCACCTTTTGCTTGTGAGAAAGTTGTTGAATGGTACCCATAATTAACTATCCCACGATCCTTGATGTCATATGCACACGGGGCTCATCAAATTGAATCATTTATTTGACGATAGAAAGAAATATTGCTATAGAGTCGAGTGTAAACTACTTGAGCCATCAAATACGAAAACAGTATAAATATGAACGTATAAATAACATGTGATCAAATACCAGGCAATATTGGACAATTACTTTTGCGTCAACTTTCAAAAAGAGATACACCCCGATTAGTGATAAGAGAATGATTTATAAACTAATGTCTGACCAATCACCTAACGTGAATGTATCCATTTCAAATCGATTTGTCGTCAGAAATAGCGTCGGCGTGCGGTTCTCTCAGCGAAAAGTTTTCTTTTTTTCTCAGGTTTCGATTATTCGTGTGTAGATTTGTATTACTCCGGGAAACTGTGTTTAATTGACGTCTAGGAGACGTAAGAAAGACAATTAATGCTGATAGACACGCGAGTCAATTTCCCTTAGACCGTAGTTACCATTTTAAACAATGCTGAAACACACAACGTATTAGCTTCATGACGACACTTATTTAGATGTTACTTCCTGAATACAGGCAAGCAAGATTGTAACATGCATTCATCCGAGGCTGAGAAAGCAGCGGAGAAAAGGAAAAATAACTAGAAAAATCCAGGCTCAAATGACAGTGAATTGAACGGTGATCTGTTAAGTAGTGCGCAGATGTTCTTATCCTTGGCAGGTGTGTTGATACACACATGAGTAATCTGTTCAATTTGACCGGAGCTTTTGTAGGAAATGTTTAATTTCCACACGATTATTTATATTATAGCACTACCCTGTTTTTCATCCATTTCAAATGCTTCGAACTTAGCTAAAAATTCTTCAATTTTTTTTATTCTTTCATCACAATCAATAACGTCTACTAAGAGGTCACCAACGATAGAGAAATAGAAAATGATTGTGAGGAGAAAATGCAATAAAATGATAGGTTTCAGGAAGACTGAAGATAGTGATTACCATTGAATTTAATTCTTTGAAGATTAACTATGACAACAGAAAGCAAGGAACCAAAGATAGTTTCACAGGTAAGAAGTTTGAGAAAATAAAACTATTATCAATTTGTTTCTTCGTCTTTTGTACACACACACATCAGTGAACATTGAAGTGAACAGTCTGTTTCATGCAAAGCGCAATCATCCGGCCAATAGCATTGTTTTTCCTTGGCTATTTATCTAATAGATACACGAGAAAAAACAACACTCATGGCCTGATGATTGCGTCTAGCATGAAACAGCCTGTCACCTCGAAGTGTTGACTTCAATGTTCACTTTTATTTTTACACATGCTCTATCTCTAATATTGAACACTTTATCCCATAAATATAGCACACCTTAAGAGTATATTCCTTCATATATATATATATATATATATATATATATATATATATATATATATATATATATATATTATCTTTTGTGTATGCACCTCTACATTTGCTCCGAAAAATAGCATATCATGATGAAAAAGCAACAACACATTTTTATAATCAAAATATTTGTTACTATTAAGAGGAAAGACCAAAATATTTTTAGATTATTTTATTAAATTTTTAATCTTTTTTTATCACATACGAAATTTTGGTGAATTTTTTTTTTCCTATTTACGTTAGTGTTATTGCGCCAATTTTTCAGATTAAAAGCTCATTGATTGGAAATTCTTACAAAAATCAAATAATTGTCGGATTTTATTGAAACTTTAGCGACTTATTTAGAAATGAAGGAAATTATTTTTGCGTTTTTTTTTTTTTAGAAAATTGCAGTAAACATATTTTTTTACATATGTTACAATCCATTTACTATTTTCAGTTACATTTAACTAATTAGAACCTAATTCTATTACTTATCTTTCTTATTAAATTTCTATTTGAAATTCTAATTTTTTATTTTTTAATTTGAATGTCATTTTGAAATTTCATTTCAAATTAGTTTTATATTTATCTTCTATTTCATAAAAATGTTTTTATTTTTTATCTTCTTGCTTTATTAATTATTTTTGTTGTTTTGAACCAAAAACGTTTGAAAGACAAACTTGAATTCAATTTTAAATCTCATGTTTAATTTAATTATTTTTAGACTTTATATTATTCGCATTTGAACTTAATAACTTCCAGGTTTGGTTTGGTTTGCTTTGTATTACAGCATATCAATACCTCAATGCATTATTTAATGCCGACAGGATATTTATTGCTGGTAATATATTTTTTCCAAAAATTTATTGCCGGTAATACTTTCTTTCTTCAAAAATATATAGCTCGTAATAATTTTTCTTCAAAATTTCATTCCTGGTAATAAGTTTTGCAATAATATATTGCTGGTATTAAAACATATTTTTACAAGTTCATAGTGTTTTTACCACATTTTGGGAGTTAATTATTTGCCTATAGCTGGGACCCTAACAAATGCTACCACCCCGTGTCAACACCAGCAATTAAGAGGTGATTCCACGCTCCTCAAAACATCCTGATCAGAGTCCTTGCTGTTGGATGTAGTTTATCTTCTTACCCAGGACGCTAAAATTTCAGGACTTATTTGGAAATGAATAAAATTATTTGCCCGTTCTTTGTTTTTCAGAAAATTGTAGTAAACATATTTTTTTAAAATGTTACAACCCACTTACTTAATTTCCTGAAAATTCGAAAATTTAAATTGGCCTCTGAAATTTTTTATGGTAGTCTCTAAATGACATTATCGTTAAAAGGTCACCTGTTTTCAGGGTTGTCTTCCCGTTACTGGGGAAACCCACTCAACTTTTTCGGACTGCAATTCTTTCATTTCACTTCCGGTTTTCAACGTGTCTCAGCAAGCTGTGAGAATTTGTTTATCAATGAAAAGCATTAAATATATCTTCAAGTAAATGTACAAAAGGGACATGAATATGTTTTTGTTGAAGTAAGAAACAACCCAGCGGCAGATCGTGATCAGAATCAAGCTCACGATGAAATTATCTTGCTTACCGATTTGTTTCTCTGCTGGAAGCTATGAGGAAACTGTCAGAGTTCAAGCTACGTGACACATATCACAATGTCTGTACATTTTGAAGACCAGCACAGAGTTTATTTTCACAGAAGCAACACTCATCAAGCTGCTCAGGCACAGAGGTACCTTGACACTACCCTCACTGCATGGTTTAAACTGATGATGATTATGATGAAAGAAACCAATGTACCCTGACATTCTGCTGTATTATGTATTTAATAAGCGCACTAGAACATGCACACTAAAGCGAAGGAATACGAATACCATCGGTAGAATGTATACAGTGAGGTCTGGAGACATGACACATCTCACAATTTCTACAGATTTGCTGTACATCTTAAAGATTAGCAAAGAGTTTACTTTCACAGGCGCAACGCCCAGCAAGCAGATCAGGAACAGAAGGACCGTGACACTACCGTCACTGTATGGTTTAAACTGAATGAACACGATGAAGATGCAATGAACCACATGTACCTTGACATCCCGATGCATTATCTCTTTAATAATCGCGCTAGAAGACAGACACCAAGACACAGGAATACGACTATCATCAGAAGAATATATACAGTAAGACACAGAAAAATATCACTTGCAAATGTTGCTGCTTCATGTTTCAGGCGTCATGAGCATCCAGGATTTGGGCATTGTAGGAGGAGAAATCTTGCCAACATTGAAGGCAGCATGCCTGAGGTATTCTTTCAAACGATGACACACAGAAACATGCATTGACAGAAGCACATACCTAGCGGATGCCCTTAGATTTGTGTGTTATGTTAGCTGTCCTGTGCACGTATATGAACCCTACAAATGTTCTTAACTTATGGACCACTCGCAAGGAATCCATGATTGAAGTTTTTTGCACTAAGTTTTTAATGCAGACCATGGCAAAAACCGCTCTCAATCGATGCACATCTGATAGAGAATGGCATTAATTGTTTAACAGTTGGGCTGCCTGAACCAACTGGAATACCGCGACTTAACCATCATGAAGACCTCGATCACCCAGGCATTGAAAAACTTTCTGATAAACAGTCTGATTGCTAATGCTGTGCTTAAATATGTAGATAAGAAGATGAGGAGTGAGGTGCCTAAACACCCCAGTTTCAATGTAGATGCGCCAGGAGATTGTGGTAAAAATTGTGTTTAATACTATAATTTCTTATCGGCGTAGGAACAACTGCAACGTATGCAGTGGTGATTGTAAAGGCATTGCATCTAAATTAATGTCAGGCGGAAAGACTATCTATTATTTGTTCAAATTTCCTGAAGCCAGCGTTTCTAACGTATCAGCTTCTTCAGATCATGAAAATTATTTACGAAACCTGGATTTGCTAATCTTGGACGAGGATTCATTTGCTCTTTGTGCTATTGTTAAAGACTTGTGGGATACCACTGGCATTGCTGCTGTTTTGGATGGTAAAGTTGTGCTCTTAGGGGGAAGAGTTTAGGCAATCCCTACCGATATAGCCAACAGCAACTCGTGAGGCAATCATTGGAATCCGTATTAAAAATCATCCACTATGGCTGATTTTCATCCAATACAGATTAAGCCAAAACATGAGGACCACAGCAGATCAAGGGGAATTTGCAGAATGGCTCTTGCATCTTGGCAATGAAGCATCAACAACTTCACAAGATCCTAATCTTGCTGTTGATGATATAGAAGTGCCTCAAATTTCATGCGTTGATGGTGCTCTGGTAGATGATATCTTCAATATATCTGAAGAAGAGAGAAGGAACAATTTCTTTCGTCAAAGATATCAGACTGACTCCTGAACAATGAAGAAGTTTTGAGAAAACTTACATGTAACTGCTGCACCTATTATGATACAGATAAAGTTTAGACAAATGATCTTGCTGCGGCTGAGCGCTATCTACTTGAATTTCTAAACTTTCACACCATCATGAATGCCTCTTAATAAACTGAGTTTAAAACCCGGCTCAATAGTAATGCTTCTTCGTAACATTTCTATCCAGAATTGATTCTGCAATACTACAAGACTGAAAGTCGTGGATAATCATCAACATTCATTTCACGCTTTCTTGATTATCGTAGACTTGTCCTCATCCCAGAATAAAGCTTGCTTCAATCGACTCTAACTTGCCATTCACTTTGGAGATAACCCAGTTTCCTGACCGTTTGTCATATGGCATGACTATTATGAAGTCCCAGTGGCAGACATTTGAGAAGATTGGATGTTCTGACCTCAACCAGTGTTCAGTCAGGGACAGTTGCTTGTGGCATACTCTAGAGCTCGAAACTCACACAGGGATAAGGGTTAACATGATAGAGACAGGCAGGCAAAAAAGAAAAAGAGGGCGAACTGTTACGAAGAAAATTGTCTACCGAGAAGTACTGACTTGGAGGATTGAGCGCTTTCAGAAAATCTGGAGACCCTTGATAGCATTAGGTATGTGTCCTTGGATTATATATATATATATATATATATATATATATATATATATATATACATATTAAATAAATATCTTTCACAAGAGGTAACTATTTATATGTGGCATATATTATATAGTTTGTTTATATATATATATAGGTTTATTTGTTTTCTGTATTCATATCAGAAGACTGATTGGCAGTGGAAGTCTTAGCACACATAGTAGAGACTCTCAAGTGTCTATATGTGTTGTTTATTTACCCAGACTATTAATGTCGTATGTTAAAAAAGGATAGATATAATAGCTAAACTATATGTATTTGTAAATATACCTGTACAAATATATGCAATTTTACTATTGGCTGCCTAAGTATCTCATTTTATTATATATGTAGTGATTTTTTTAGGTTGGTGAAAAAATAATATCGTTTTTTGACGTATTTTCTAACGTCAAAAAATGACATTATTTTTGCACCAACCTTCTCCAATGCTTTATTTTTATACATACATACATATATGTAGAACAATTTTATTGTTTACTCAACATTCTATTAGTCGTTCTGTGGAAATTCCACGGATTCTGATAAGTGCTTTAAATGGAGATATATAAAGAAAGAACAAATATACCGTAAAATAATTAAATGAACAGAAACCACTGTTTTTATAAAACTGTTTTATAAAATGAAAAATGCCTTTCACAAACAATAGTGTTTGGTTTATCAGGGGTGCTCTCACAAGAGATTGCTTTTAACCATCAATCTCGCACATTCTGGGAAAGACAAAGTATTTCCCAAATATTATATTGTTAATCATAGTTACCACGAAAACCTGTTGCACAGAACCTTTTGAGTTTTTAAACATTTTCAGAAAGATTTTTGGGTACTTAAATTACAATATATTAACTAAACTATTATTTTGTAAAAATTACAATTTTATTACATGGCACTTCTAAAAATTGTATGGATAATTCTGAATCCCAAATATTCCAGACTTGAGGGATTCAGATTCAGAATTAAGAATTTCAATTTTGCATGAATATGGAAATATGTCGTCTTTTACTTATGACAATTTCCGTTGTCTTTAAGAATTTAGCTGGTTCCAAAGGATTTCCAAATTATTTCACTGATCAGAGTCCGTATTATATTGACGTTACATAGCGAACTGATCGTCACTCATTAATTTTTTTTGGGTTTTGGATAATCGTTTTTATTGTTGGTGCAGTGCATTAACATCCTCCCCCATAAAATACGATTATATAAACAAAATTAACCAGTTTAATATTTCTACAGTATATTAAAAAAAATAACTGGTTAATTTCGTTTTAATTGTATAACAACAACAATGCTAGTAAAATTAAACATACATTATTTAAATAGCCGTGTAAATGAATGTTATTAATTTAAAGTTTGCTATGAAGAATTATATCATAGGAAAAATATTAAATTATCTTTTTAGTCAAATATTTTTAAAAATGCGCAAATTTCTGTCTAAAAATATTGGAGAATTAGAAGTGCAAAAAGTTACATTGATTATTTTTTATTTTCTAACAAGGGCGATATCGACATATTTATAGGTGTTATACAGAAAACTTTATTTCTTGAAAATAAATTTTATAATCAAGATATCTGTTATCATGAAGAATAATAGCATAAAGAAAAAAAATTATTCACTGTGACAAAATTCCTAATAATGACATTTTTTATGACATTCGCTGTTTAAAATAATCTCAAAAAATGTAAAAATGAAAGACTATATTGACAAGACCATGGATACTATATGTTGTACAGTTTTGTCGTATATTTTAACAATGATCGCCTTGAGCTAACACTTGCGTTGTTCCCCTTGCTAAATATCATCTGTTCTGTTTTCTTAAATTTGATGGTTTGTCATTTCTTTCGCCCTGCCTTACTCACTTTTCTCGAATTTTCTGCAGTTTTCTGGCTGTGTGCTAGGGATAGTATGACAATTGCACTTGTAAGAAATGTTACGTATCTCTACACTATATTGTGTAGAGAGACGACTGACCTTCGCTACACTAAAGCATTGAAGATGGATTGTTCCATTGACAACGAAAGGAGTCGCATGTCGGACAAAAATGAGTCGCGCAGTAGTAACAAAGTGTGCCACACTAACTGCGTTATTCGCTAGTATTATAATAATAATCCACGTAATTAAATAGTTCTTTCACTAATTCTGTGTTTCAAGGTTTACCTTTCGAATATTATTAACTCGAATTACAACTTGATACAAACATTATAACAAATTATACTACAGATTACTGGTGCCAGTAATTTTCCATTAATTTGAGCTGAGTGAAAAATTCATTCCTACCTGAATATCAATCTTCTTTCTTAAATTTATTCAATAGATCGTTCGCACAAAACAGCGCCAAATTCAGCTTTTAGTAAATACATTCTGACTTTTGTTTTTAATGATGTACTAACCCACACACAGAGAAATAAAATTTTTTTTTTTTTTTCAAAACGATGATTTCCTCGAAATAACTTCTAAAAAATGAGCTCATTTTTTTTATTTTCCTAAATACGTTTTTACAATAATGACTATAACAGTTTCTTTAAACTTGTTTTGTAGAAAGACGACCGACCTTCGCTATATTAAAGTGTTGAACATGGATTATTCCATTGTTGAACATGGACACTTCCGTTGACAATGAAAGTGGTCGCAGGTGGGACACAAAAGAAGTCGCGCGATAGTAACAAAGAGTGTCGCACTACGGTATTCGCTAGTATTTTAATATTAATCCCCGTGATTAAACAGTTTTTTAATTAATGTTGTGTTCCAGGGTTTTCTTTTGGAATATTATTAACAGCTTTATAAAACTCACGTTGCTTATTAAAACATTTTTTTACTATTTGTTTGTATTTCTTTTGAGTGATAAATCGAGAGATATCGGGTGGTGAAAATATTAAAGAAAGTTGTGGGAAATATTAAAAACATAAAGCTAAAGTATATGTTTTAGTGATTAGCTAATTCAACAATTAACCCTAGAACACTAACCATGGGTATATACTACCCAGCACAAAATTTCCTATTTTTAATTACAATTTTTAGTACCTGATTTTCTTGCCTAAATACTATATTTTTCAGTTCCTATTAATGTTAACTCAAAGTACCAAGTTTGAAGTGCCTGCATGTAAAATATTGTACATAAAGATTTATATTTAATATTTTATTGATATTTTCAAAATCGGGTATGATATACCCATTGTTAGTAGTGGTGTACTTTTAATTGATGGTTAGTGTTCTAGGGTTAAATGTGTTAGTTTAATTACAGTAACATTTTATAGAACATGAAATAATGGCGATAAAAATCACTACATGCCCAAAATAACAGACCAATTGATTTCCAATGCAAAATAAAATTTATAAAAACAGAATTAAAAAAGGAAATTTTAAAATTAGAGTTTCTATTGTTAGAAATAAATAGTATACACAACGAAATGTTCAGGAATGTGTTTTAATAGGAAGTTACTTTATTTTTGTGTTTTTAGGCGAGGCGTCACAGGTCTTTTAGCTTCAACTCTGAAAGTTCAAATCACAACGTTTCTAAAGGGGAACATCCGGAGTAGTGAGCGTTACTTTAAGTTTCACGTGTTTTTATATTCGAGAGCTGCTGTTGATATATTTTATTTAGAGCTTCTGTTGCTACTATCTTTAAGGTCACTACAATATTAACAACTTAAATGTAAAAGTTCGTTCGCCTTGTTAATATCCTTATTTAAGCAATGTATTAAGAGAAAGAAAAAAATTGTTAGAAACAGAGTACTGAACTGTTACGTGATATCTGTCCTCCTATGTGGCAGTGAATCCTGGACAATCTTCTAAAAGATGAGGAAAAGACTTGAAGTAACAGAAATGTTGTTCTACAGAAGGATGCGGAGGATACCATGGACCGACATATAAGCAACCACGAATTTTTACATAAAATGGAAACAAAAAAGAAACTTATGCTTGACATCAGGAAGAAGCATTTAATAATTCCGAGGCACTTAATGAGAAAGGAGGGCTTGGAAAATTTGATAATCACAGGACAGATTGAGAGAAAGAAAGACAGAGGAAACAGTGCGTAAAATGAATAAATATGAGTAAATAGGTTTGGGTGAAATAACATAAAGACAAAACTTATTATGAGCTAGACGGGACAAGAAGACGTGCAGGGCCATGATCGCCTACGTCCTGGAAAGATAAGGTGCCTAAAAGAAAAAGAAAATGAACCCTACTTTCATCTGTTTTGAAGGTTTATAGATTTGAAGAAGACTGGAAAATGGGTCGATCAATGCTGTGTCAATTGATATATCGTTTGTCTGAAGTAACCATCCGAGGATCCCGAAGTCATTTTCTAGGTGCATATGCCGGGTGCAATGGATAAAAATGTCGTCTGAATTAAGCAAAAATAAAAATAACATTGACATCTTATGTTAACAGATATATTTACGAAAATTACGCAGAAATATGTTGAAATACTAAAGAGTAGATTTATTAAATAAAATCGCCATTGGCTTTAAATACCGCCTCCAGACGACCTTGGAATCTTCTGGAAAACTTCTGAGCGGTCTCTTCTGTTTTGTTTAGTAAGAAGGAAATTCACATCAGACAACTTCTTCACGGGATACAGTATTTTGTGGCACAAACTCCTGCAAAGATACTTCCCCAATCTCAACAAAAATCTTCATTTTATAGGTCAACCGTTATCTACCTTACATAACCTCAAAATCGACTTTTGTTTAATCCACTTATAAACTTATCATATGTTGATTCCAATATACGAGAAAGTTATTTATGCACTCCCCCTACTGAGACAAGATGTGACACAAGGTCGAGTGTGAGGAACCCGAGCATGTATACTCGGTCCAAAGGTCAAAATTCACCGAGCCACCCGCACCCGCTTTATCGGGTACTTAGTATTGTCTACTATTTCTCAGCCGAGTCTCCGTCCGTAGATAGACTCCCGATTGAGTCGTACTTTGCCTACAGTCAATGAACCTGACAACCGGAAGCCAGAAAACGGAATGTCTGGCTCAGATGAATTTCTCCGGGTAATGATACTAAAAATCCCTCCATAAATATATAGAAAAATCCTACAGATGCATGCTGAGATTTTTTTTCCTAGGCAATACAAATGGATAATTCTCGGTCATCCACGTAGTTTTTCTTTTTTTCCTTTGGAATTAGAAGACTATAATCGCTTTACTGTATCCCTTTTCTAAGTGAAAACTCACATTTTTGTAAACCTTTTTATATTGTTACTGTCTTATTCTTCTTCTCCTTCTCCCATGTGATTTTATCATATTTTACATTTTTCCCCCTCTTATCCTTACTGTCAATGTTATATATTCCTCATAACTATAATCGCTACTTCAACGCTATAAACTAGACACCTTCAGTGATATTTTAATACCTATGGTTTAAAATGAATTTCTAAAAATGATAAAAGCATTCTCGAAGTTTTCATTTCAAGTTTAATTGAAAGCTAAATGATTATATTTACTATTTCCAGTAAGTCAAATACTCTGGTGTATTTCAGATATAAATTATATTGATTGAAATCTCAATTTTTGGGGTCACTTTCGCAAAATTGCCAAACTTTTGACACATTTTAACACATTTGTAGACAAAAGTTAATTCTAGGTTTTAAAAATCTTACAAAAATAAAACATACTTTTTCTGAAATTTTATTTGATGAATAAAAAATTAATTAAATATTTTGTGTAAACGACGTTAATTGAGCTTTTCAATATTTCATTCGTAAATATAGCTTTCACTTAATAACAATAGCGCATAACTGGATTGATGTAATGCAGAATTTTAAACGATTTATATTATTTTAAATTATTATAATTAAAATTTTAAAAAAATGAAAACAATTCTTGTAAAAATTCAATATTCCTCGATTTTTTCTTAAGACAATAGTGCCATTAATAAATCTTATTTATAAAAGCAATTAAAAGATTTTCTATCTTTCTATATTTCTGGGATGAGGTATTATGTACATTATTTACTATTGTCTTCATCTTTGTCGCCATATCTATTACAACGTTTCGGCCGTTTTACGCTCCTGCCTTCTTCAGGTGGTTAGAATGTCGAGCTTCACCCTTTATTTCGCTCACTGGGGTAGACTGTTCTAGTTCCACGTGCCATGTTATCAGTTATCTCCTGTTAATTTCCTTCTGAAAGTTCTCCACTATCTTAACCAGGTATTGAACTCACAATCTTTGGGTCCTGTCACTGGATCTAACTAATGCCTTTGGGCCATGTGTCCTTGAGGACATCTGGGTATGAATTTCTGGGTATTATAAACCTAATGTCTCAGCAACCATTTTTACCAGTGCTCTCCTTGCAATATTTGCTGTTATCATTGCATGTTTTTGATCCCAATGATCTCCCTTCTCTACATATATGTGGTCATCCACGCTTGAGTTTTCCACTTCCCTTCGTGTTACAGCTTTCTGGTGTTCGTGAAGCCTTAACTTAAGGGGGCGGCCTGTCTCACCTTTATATTTATTTCCGCAGCTGCACGGGATAGCGTACAGACTTTAGTCATGTTCTCCTCTGTTGGGGGAGGTTCTTACTCGGGAGAGATGTCTGCGAAGTGTGGTCAAGCTTTTGAAGGTTGTCCTTATGTTATATGGACCGCAGATACTTTGTATTTTCTCTGATAACCCATTCACATAAGGAAGGCAGACTATCTTCTGAGTGTTGTTGTCCTTCTCTTGTACCCCCATACCAGTTTTTGGGGCTGCTGCCAAGTACCCAGGGTAGTTTTTTACGTTGTAGGGCACTACTTATACTGATTAATTCTTTATCTAATGTCTCCAGGTCGCCACTTTTGACTTTTACTCGGAGTTGTAAGCAGCGGACGATCCCTTTCTTTACGCTGTATGGATGGTGGGAGTTGAAATTGAGGTACTGTCCGGTGAATGTCGGTTTATGGTATACGGATATCTTGAAACCATGCTCTGTTCGAGATATTAGAACATCTAGGAATGGGAGTGTGTTGTTACTCCTTTTCTCCATTGTGAACTGTATCGAAGGTCTTATTGAGTTCACATGGTCGAGTAGAACCTGGACATCTTCCCGGTTTGGCCAGAGTATGAAGGTGTCATCTACGTGCCTTAAGCATATAGTTGGCTTTAGAGATACAGATTCTAATGCAATTTCCTCAAAGTATTCCATGTATATATTCGCCATTGACGGTAATAATGGCGAGCCCATTGCTAAACCCTCCTCCTGTCGATATATGTGTGATCCCATTCCGAAGTGTGTTGTTTGTGTACAGAAAGTCAACATCTCCATCAGATTATCTATTGGCATACTATTCCGTTCTTGTAGGGACGAGTCAGAGGCCAATCTGTCTCTGACTACTGAGAGTGCCTTTTCCGTGGGTACCTTTTTGGATAGGATGGGAGCACCTTTGATTATTTCCACGAAGTGTGCGGATTTTGGGACATATGAAGTAGACTTTCTGATCAATGGTTCAATTATATCTCGAAGAAAGCGACCCAGAGGGTGGTACACTGAGCCTTGGTAAGTAACAATCGGCCTGAGAGGAATACCCTCGTTGTGAACATTAGGGAGACCATATATGTGAGGTAGTTTAGTGTAACGCTATGATAACTGCCTATACGTCTTAGGTGCGAAGTGATCCTTGTTCTTGTTTAGTATCTGTGACAATTTGCGTTCCGTTTTCATCTGATGACAAAGGCAATGGCAATGCGACTGTAGTTATGGGCAAATCTGAATATGCAAGAAAGCTTGAAGACCTCATTACAATGGTAGCTACAGCAAAGTATAAAATTATCCTACTATGAAAACGGATAACTGCCCTCTGTGGGATCAGGTTGAGATCACAGACAAGGAACACTACTGGAAAATTTGTAAACTTAAGGAATCAGCACATATGCTAGGCCACAAAAATCCCCTGAGCCGACCAAGCATAGAAATGAATACAATAGGGGAACCGGTAATAAGGAGTGCCAGAGAAAAACAATAATAACAACAAAAGTTGCAATATGAGCTCTGGTAAAAAAAATAAACATGCAATGAGAACAGCAAAACATTGCAATATGAACACTGGTAAAATGATTGCTGTGACATTAGTTTTATAATACCCAGAAATTCATACACAGATGTCCTCAAGGACACATGGCGCAGTGGATAAAGGCGTTGGTTAGATTAAGTGACAGGACCCAAGAAGTGTGAGTTCAATATCTGGTTATGGTTTAAGGCAGTGGAGAACTTCCAGAGGGAAATTATCAGGAGATAACTGATAACTGACATCCATTAAACATGGCATGTGGAACTAGAACAGTCTACCCCAGTGAGCGAAATAAAGGGTTAAGTTCGACATTCCAACCACCTGAAGAAGGTTGGAGCGTACAACGGCCGAAACGTTGTAATACATATGGCGACAAAGATGAGGACAATAGTCCGAATAATGTAAATAAAGATTTTCTAATTAAGTCATGTCATAGCATTACTTCATTTTTTGTTTTAAGATTCGGGACAAATTTTGCGGAAATGAGTTGCAGTTTAAAAAAAAAGTGAGAATTTAGATTAGCAAGGAGTTCGATTTTTAACTAATCGAACAATTTTTAAGATGGAAATTAAGTAAGTGAAGGGTAACATATCTAAAAAACAGTTTTAACCAAGATTTTCTTAAACAAAATTTCAAAACTAACTTCATTCGTTTGTGAATAAGTCCTAAAAGTATCATTAAAATCTGACAATACATTGGATTTTTGGAAGAATATCCAAATCAATGTGTTTTTCAGCGGAAAAAAAGGTGGTAAAAAATAATGGTAAATATTACGACAACTTCTAACACAGAAAAAAAAAACTTTTAACCAAAACTTCGAACGTGCTAGATAGGACAAAAAAGAAATAATAAAATGATAAAAAATACTTCGGTCTTTTCTTAATAACATATACTTTTTGACGATAACATTTTTTTTTTATTAAGTTTGGCTTCCTTTTTTCATCACGCTATGCCGTCTTTTCAACAAGCAATTGGCGATACCTTACTATAAACTCAATCAGAAATCCTCTGCCTTGATTTACTCCTAAGCATTGTATTGAGTTAAGATTTAATAAATATAAATTGATCAAGTGAGACCTTTTGGTTGGTAGTAATTTGATATGGAAACACCAGGAGGGAACATTTAAGTGCTAAAAGTTCAGCATGTAAAGATGTAAATCTTGTCAAGCTGATATGGATTACAAAAATAATTATCAATAGTACTTGGCGTTACTCTGGTAAATTGAATCTATTGTGCTTCTCGGCTGTGCGTAGAGAATAACCTACCCAACGGGAATTTGAACTCGTTCCTCCGATGAACAATTCAGAGACATTATCTATTATACCATCCGCACACCCTAAGTTACAGCACCTAGTCACCCATCTAGGTACTGAATAAGCTCGACATTTCCTTAATTTTTGTGATCTTACGTTTGCAAGTGATGTTGCCGTAAGTCGTTATTTTGTGGTTGTTCAAAATCTACATTTTGTCGGTGAGATTTTTGCTTTTAATTTTCAATTTATGAAGGACTACACACTGTGTGAAAGATAATACAGAGAGGCTAAATTAAACAATTAAAAGAAAAACACAAAATGGACACGAAAAGGACAAATAATAAAAAGGAAAAAAAAGGGATCTCAATGAATAAACAAATATATTATTTTGAAAAGAGGAACGACCCATGAAAAGATTATATGATAACGAACTGATGTATTAAGAAAACGTATTAGATAACAAAAGGTCGTAACTAACTGCTGCTTTTTTTTGTTTCTTTCTTGAAAATATCAATTCACATCGTTCGTGCCACAGAGTCACCTGACCTTATCATTTTAGGGATATTGTCAGAGACTGACCTGATCACCGGCCTCTAGGTGCAGTTACTTTTCTTTGTGTTGAGGCAGCCGTCACGAAAGGAAAATGGCGCAGCGCTGTCCTGATTTGTCAAGAGGACAATTTATTACAATGAAAGAGAACAAGCGAGTGAGTGAAAAAAAGCGAGTGAGTGAAAGCAAGGCAAGCCTAAAAAGAATCGAAAAGTCGAAAAGAGGAAGATATATAAATCAGGTCACTCCACATACATGTATTCATAGATATAAAGCTTAGTTTAGTTGGAGCACCTAGTGAAAAATGGGTTCCATAAGAATTCAAAGCAAAACTTCCATCCTGGGTATGACGATAAATTACATAGACGTCTGGGTAAGACGATAAACCTCGTCCAACAGCAAGACCTCTGATCAGGAGGTTTTGAGGAGCGTGGAAGTACTTCTTAATTACTGGTGTTCTCAGATTCAACCTGACCCGGGGTGGTAGCACCTGTTAGGGTCCCAATCATGGACAAATAATTAACCCTTAAACTGGAGTCAAAACACTATGAAAGTGTAAAAATAGTTTTTTAATACCAGAAGTAAGTTGCCATTCATTTATATATATATATATATATATATATATATATATATATATATATATATATATATATAGTTAAGTAACGGAAATCTTGGTAATCTATATGGATAATACCAAGGAGGATGAAATCCGGAGAGCTCAATGTTAAGTCATAGAGAATAATTTTATTTAAAGAAACAGAGACTACTTTAAGGTTCCATGTGTTATAATTTATTTCACCAGAATTTTTATTTTTCATCCAGAGAAAAAGAAAACCTCTGGTGAAGTAAATTATAACTAATGTAACATTAAAGGGGTCCGTTTTATCTTTAAACTAAATTATATATATACATACATGTGTGTGTGTAGACAAACTGTTTCGATGTATCACACCTCCTAAGTGTGGCTAGACTTCCGATTGCTTCAAGCTGGGATCGAAAGCCGATTAATTTTGCATGCGTCTGACCTCTTACTTCTACAGCATCGTCGCACATCTGTGAAGGAAGCGGATTTTAATGATTTTCTCTATTAGAAATAGATAAGCAGCTCATAGAACTCAAATTTTACTTGTAAAGAAATGCTTAATAGCAGTAGCAGCCACTGTTTTTTCACTACCTTTTTCCTTAGAAAGCTCAACCGAACATATATATATATATATATATATATATATATATATATATATATATATATATATATATATATATAAGAATAAGCAGCTTCCAAAATTGTGAATTTTAGCTTATAGGCCCCAAATGTTTTATGTCCGAACAAACAATAGAATTTAGCTTATTCATATAATCTTTTTTATTCAGTACCCTGTTCTTAATATCGACAATTTTTAAATCTGCTCCTTCAATCAACATATATCCAATGTATCCCTAGTCTTATTAACAAAAATAAATAAATAAATAAACAGAAATTAAAAGACCCCAGCAAAATGAGTCTATGCAGTAGCGAGATATTGGTTACACCTGCCATGCCATCCCTACTGTTACAAACACACAGAACGAAAATTGTTGGAACTCTTTTTTAAAGGAAAGAGAAGAGAAAGGTTATCAAGTGCTACACTGTAAACAGTGCAACATTATTTCCATTCTTATATAAATCCAAAAGTCACATATTTATTTATTTGTTTTTACGGCTTATCAACACTTTGCAGGTAGTTTAAAGCCACAAAATATGTTTTATACATTGTAATAATATTTCAAAGATAATAATTATTAAGTGATACATTCCTACAGATTAACAAATAACTGGTGTATGATTAGTTTTTTTCAATCTTTTCAATCGGTACTTGTGCAGAAATGGAACGGCTCTCCAATTTTCAATTCTGAGTTATTACTCATTATCTTTACGTTCTTGCCATAACACTAGGGTTCGAATCTCACCATGGGCGATTTGTCAGGAAGGTTACTTCCTGATGTAATCGGACAGGAGGGGTCGATCCCAAGGTTTGTGAGTAAAATTGGGAAGACGGAAACCTTGAGGGCCCGCTATAGCTGTGCTAGCACGAAGTCAAAAGTGGCGAGGACTTGAGCGTGCTGACGTTGTCAAAATTGATGCTTACACTAATTGATTTCTTTCCCAGAAACTGTAACTAATGTCTGCTCATATCTGCAGTATAAACATATATATATATATATATATATATATATATATATATATATATATTATTATTATTATTATTGTTATTATTAATTAAAGAATATCAAACGCTTAAAATCACATAGGTAATAATTTTTATACCATGAGAGCTTTAAAAACAACTATCAAAATTCAAGACATACAAAAAAATTAAAAACAATTTGTAAGTCTTGAAGATTGAGAGCTGCTTTTTTAGAGCTGTCATGAAATAAAAAAAAATGCCCTTGGGATTTTAAGTGTTTATTATTCTCTAATTAATAAAAATTTTGATCTGTGTATAGAGCTCTACCTAGATGTATATCCT
The DNA here is from genome assembly GCA_963932145.1 of Acanthosepion lycidas. Lineage (NCBI taxonomy): Eukaryota > Metazoa > Mollusca > Cephalopoda > Sepiida > Sepiidae > Acanthosepion > Acanthosepion lycidas. Next base: position 7,045,870 of record OZ010592.1, on the reverse strand, counting down.
CATTGAAATTCTATATTGATTACCATATTGTATCAATACCATATATATATATATATATATATATATATATATATATATATATATATAATATTTGTGGTAAATATACACGTACATATGTAAAATATATAAATATATATACATACATGCATACACATACATATATATTTTTTTGAATAAAAAAATTCCAAGAGGATAGAATCTAGGTAGATTATTATCCAAGAGGATAGAATCCAGGTAAATTTATTATTATATATAGATTTATTTTATATATATATATATATATATATATATATATATATATATATATATAATCAAGCCGACATCCCATATGTTTGAATATATTTCATTATTATTTTAAATTATTTTAAGGGGTCTTTGATGCAAAAATAATGTCGTTTTTTGAACTATTTTTTAACGTGGAAAACGACATTATTTTTGCACTAACCTAATATCAGATTTTCATTCAGTTTGTATTTAACATTGCTTGCAAAAATTTTCACGGTTTTCCATTAAATTACTTTACTCGTCTATAGTTCTCCATCGTCTTTCAAAGGATATACATCTTTGAAAATTGTCGTCTGGCGCTACAGAATCACGAGCAATGTACTATACAAAATAACAGAAACCACATCAATTGATGACAACCAACAGCGGCAACAACTTTTAATTCTATCCATTTTGGATAGAATTAAATGTAATTAAATGTAATTAAATGTAATTAAAAGACAAAATATGACATAATCAAGGTGTCAACATTCGACATGAATTTAAATAAAAAAAGGTTACAAAGGAAACCTTCACATAAGTTTTTGTTTGGAACAATGTCTGAAAATGTTAGCAGGAATACCATTAATTTGGAAACATGCTCACTAGCTTTAAAAAAGTGAAGAATTGCTTTGCATCAATATACTAATTAGCTTATGGCTTTTTGGTTGTAACCTTTGCGTGCTGTCCAAGAATTTACCATTATTCAAGGGATTTTTTTTTTGACATTGGATAGAAACTATACTTTTCCTGCCTACAATACGAGAGAAATTACTGAAAAGTTGAGTTGACTGACTATTTTCACGAAAGCCTAGTCAATAACTCAATACTAAACGTACTGTTTGAAAATTACTTTTCATGTATTTCTGCGGCCAACATAAAATATCTTTTGTGATACATACTTAAAAGTTGTTAGTTCGGCTGTCTTAGTTATTGTTCTAATTAGTCTCTACTTTCTGCTAATTATCTTCATATAGTTTCAAATATTTTAAAAATTTTAAGATATTTCCTAACATTTGACAATATTCAACAATTAATCATTTTATAGCACCAACGTTCATCTCTGATATAATATCTTCGTTACAACACGTGCCAACACTTGTGTATTTATGTATCTCTTTCTCTCTTCACTCTCCCTCCCTATCTATCTATCTATCTATCTATCTATCTATCTATCTATCTATCTATCTATCTCTCTCTCTATATATATATATTAGGTTGGTGCAAAAATAATGTCGTTTTCTCACATAGTAACATATGTGAGAAAACGACATTATTTTTGCACCAACCTAATATATATGAAATTAAGGTGTGGTATGTTTATGGGATATAGTGCTCAATATCAGAGATAGAGCGTGTGTAAATATGAATGTGAACATGGAAGTCAAAACTTATGGGCGATAGTCTGTTTCATGCTAGACTCAATATATATATATATATATATATATATATATAATAAATGTGATGTCACATTGTTACTGCGTCAAACATTTTCAATTAAAGGGACACAAATGTCCAACTTTCAATAGATCGTCTTCTATATAATAAATGCGAATGTCAGTGTGTCATTGGGTCACACTTGTTAATTAAAGGGACACAACTCTAACATTCACTAGCGCACCTTCTTCTTCACCTATTTAATAAATGCGAACATCAGTGTGTCACTGTATCACATGTTTAAAATTAAATGCTTCACAACGCTCTAGCTTTCATTAAGACATGTTTTAGAAATTTTGGATTCCCAAATTTTCATTACTTCGATTGATTTCGGCGATTTTTTTACATTAAATATTTCGAAGAATCTTTTTTTATACGAAAACAATTTTCAAAAATTGGAAAAAAATGGGAATAAATCGATATTAATTGCGAAACCCATGAAATAAAAATAATTGTTTGTACGGAAAGTAAGGACCTACGCAGATCAAATTCCCTTTAAATTAAGTGGTGGCAGAATAATTATCGTTAAACAGCGATCAATTTTGAATTCTTCTGTAGTTTATTGTAGGCCATCGCATACGTCATCAGTGTGCTTCATAAAAAGAAATCTTCGCTAAAAGAAGATCAAATTGCAATCAAAGGAGTGAAGTCTTGCAGTGAGTAAAGAAAGTCTAGTGCAAATGAAACCCCAGATCAAACGGCAGCCAGGAGAGCTTCCAATGCTGAGGATAGGCAAAGTTTTAAGTACTCTCAAACTGTAAAAAACAGTGTTCCGTGCTAAACGATAGAACTATTACGTATATATTAATAAAAATACATAATACCCCACGCCGAAAGAACGACTTGAACTTTCATGTCTAATGCAAACTTCAAGTACTCAAATAAATAGAAAATTCTTACTCAAGTGCGTTAGAGTGTGTTATGGTAAAGTGTTATGTTATATATCATTCCTCCTCTGTGGCAGTGAATGATAGACAATCTTCTCACTGATGAAGAGGGAACTTGGAATTAATATGGATATGATTCTACACGAGGATGCTCAAAATATCGTAGAGGGAAAGGTTAAGGAACGAAGATGTCTTCAAATAAAATTGACTCTTATACTCAGTTGAAATATCTGTGAAACATAATGGAAAAAAAGTCTAGCACAAGCAATATCAATGGCAAAAGAGACAGAGGGAAGAAACGGGCCCCCTACTGAAAAAGATTAGATCAATGCATGGCAATGGGGGTTTGTGGGAGAGAATAGTAATTTTATTTTCATCCCGCGATTCATCAAGTCGTACGGACACAACAATAAGCACAGTCAGAGTGGATTCTTGGACAGGATTGTCCAACCCTCTCTAGGGAGGTATGAATTCAGTGTTTTCCTTTTCCTAGATCGGTTGTTATCCAAGGCTATAGAATCAAGTCCTTCCTGTTATTTACCCATAACTTGAAGATGAGGATTCATACACTTTCCAAGGATATTGGCATGTACGTGAACGTATTGATTCCGACTGGAATTTGCACTCGGCCTCCGATTTTCCAATACGAGCCACCATCTCTTAGGCACTCCTAAAGTAATAGCAAGCAAGTAAATAATAACAAGATATGTACGTAAATAGATAAATATTAATAAGATATGTACGCGTTAGAAAGTTGTGAAGATTCATGGTCACCCATTAGCTGAAGAGACACGGTAAATTGTAGAAGAAGAAGAAGAAGAAGAAGAAGAAGAAGAAGAAGAAGAAGAAAAGCTGATAGCAATTTTTTACCCCATTTTTAGGAGTTTCGGAAAACTGTGTTAAATAAAGGCATGACTCAACGAATGGCAATAGTTGATTAGTTATATTTTTTGTGAGAGTCGCTTTTCATTTTGAGGCCCATGTTAATAGCCTTCTACCAGACTAAATGGAGTTTAGTATATATTTCAAACTGATGTGTTTTGAGAAGACAAAAATAGAATTGACCGGAAAGAGATTCGATTATTCAGGGTAAGGTTGTCTTCATTAAAGATTTGGAGAGAAAACAAATATCAAAATCCTATGGAAAAAAATGTGAAACAACGAATAAAAAGATAAAACACATTCTTTCCACTGTGCCAAAATGAAGCGATTGTCTTCGAGATTGAGTCACATTCAAGACTTGAATTTATGCCATGATTTAATGTAAACAGAGTCGCGATTTCTTTTCTTGGGAATGTTTCAATTTACTTTGATATTTAACCTCTGTCGCTTTTTCAAATTGATGTTATCACAAAACAATTTGATGTTATCAGAAAATTGAAAATCCGCACAGATTCGAAATATATGAGTGAAATATTTTTTTTCGATCAATCTAGATATATGTTGTGAGCAAAACGTAAATTTTAAGACAAAGATACAGTATAATTTATATAGAGGAACAAATGCATTCCAAAAATGACGAAGATTTTTTAGCGAATACATAATGTTCATCCATCAAGTCGTAGGTACACAACACGTACCGCAGTCACAGTGGCATTTTTAGGAGAGGATTGTCTTATAGACCCCAACCCTCTCCAGGCAGATATGAATTCAGTGTTTTCCTTTTCCTAGATCGGTTGTTACCTAAGACTATAGAACCAAGTCCTTCCTTTTCTCAGAAAATTAAAAATCCGCACAGGTTCTAAATATATAAGTGAAATAACAATTTTTTATCGATCTATCTAGATATATATTGTGGGCAAAACGTAAATTTTAAGACAAGGATACAGTAGAAAATATATAGAGGAACAAGTGCATTACAAAAATGATGTAGATTTTTTTAGAGAATAGATAATGTTCAAAAAATCAATATATATTCATAATCGTCTGTTAAAAAAAACGCTTACTTCAATAATGGTTCCACGTGGAAAAGAACCTTCTCTAGATTTATATTAACGTGTTATATTCTATAAACAGAAAAATGGTAAGAAATGGTGAAAAATTGTCGCTGAACAATAACATTATTGACACATTTATGTTAATCTAAATGAAATGGTCATGGCAGATGTGTACAGAAACAACTATTTATCCTAAAAAAAAGAAATTAAAGTTTATGTATTTTATTAGGCGATATTTTTAATCAGTTCAACCCAAACAAGGTAAAATGTTAATAAGATACAAGGAGCTGAAGAGAGTGAAAGAGAAAAAAAAAGAATCCTAAACAGGAAAAAAGGATGAAACTCTACTCCTGTTCAAATGATCGAGGAGGGGTGTGAACCGGACGACAGGTGAGCATGTCTAGTCCTGGTGAGGGGGAAATGTAAAACAATAAATAACATTTTAAAGATGAGATGGAGACGTTAGAAGTATGGAGTTAAAGTTCAATTTAGAAGGAAGCGGAAACCAAAAACAAAACGTAGAACAGGGGATAAAACGCGACTAAATTTCAAAAATCGGGGAGGAGTGTGAACTGGACGATTGTAGTTTAGAGAGAAGTAAAAATGAAACCGTGAAAGCTTTACTTTTGAGACAGAACAATAAAAGTAGTGGATTCGATAAATCTGAAGATGACGATTGACGTGGTATTTAATTTTTTTTAGATCGTAGTTGACATGAATGCAAGAAGGAAACTTACAAAAAAAAAAAGAACAGGATTCAATAAGTTGAGAGAAAAGCAAGAAGAAGCCTGAGAAAATGTTACTAAGAAGAAAAGACAATGAAAATGACAGAATTGTTTTTTCTACTCAGAAACGTTTACTCAGTTTCCTTCTTGCTTTCCTGTCAACTCCGAACTTCAAATATTCAAATGCATCGTTAATCGTCATCTTCTGTCTCCTTGAATCATGTTTTTCTTATAGTCCTTTCTCACAGTTTCCTTCTCTCTTTACCTCGTTCTGTTTTTATGTTGGAACTATATCTGGCATATTTATTTATTTATCGTCTTCTTTTTTTGATTTTCTTTATAATTTCTTTTTGTTTCTTTGCTATTCTTTTGTACACAGAAATTTTATATGTTTACATTTTAAATCTTCTTTAAATATTGCATCCTCCGATCATTTATCCTCTCCGTTTTCAATTTGATTTGATGTAATGAAAATATCCAAATATCAATGACAACCAGTTATCAAAACCTAATTAAATGTCGTTTACAGGAAATGAAAAATTAGCAAGGTTTTTCAGGAAACAAAAAAATAATCTATATTAATAAAATTCCTCAAATCATCAGCTAGAAAAATAAAGATAAATCATTGTCGCCTTTATGAAATCGGCATATATCTTCATTTTCAAAAATCGTGTGACCTGTATCTTTTTTACTTGAAATAACAATTATTGTAAAATTATCGTTTGTTTAAAATGCAACACATTATGTTTACGTTTTTTTTTTACACGCTTAAAGGGAAATGCAAAATTCTAACATGGTTTCTAAAACAAAATAAACAGATTTCAATAATCAGAATGATATATATATATATATATATATATATAGAGAGAGAGAGAGAGAGAGAGATAGAGAGAGAGAGGGAGAGAGAGAGATAAAGAGAGATAATGATAAATACAATGTGATAGATAGATATTATGTTGGTGCAAAAATAATGACGTAATAATGTCGTTTTTTGACGTTAAAAAATACGTCAAAAACGACATTATTACGTCATTATTTTTGCACCAACCTAATAGATAGATAGATATAAAAAAAAATGTATATAGATAGATAGCTTGAAATACAGTTATATGATCAATATATATATATATATATATATATATATATATATATATATATAGAGAGAGAGAGAGAGAGAGAGACAGACAGACAGAGACAGAGAGACAGAAAGATGGACAAAATGGGATACACAGATAGATATGATGAGATATCGATAGATGTGAACAGAATAAGAAAGAGAGATAAGAAAATGGAGCGCAGTATAATTTATGGACAATAATATAATTCGTCCTTTTCTATTTATACATATCTTTCTACAGAGATATCTGCTTATCTGTCTTGCATTTTGAAATCTCTCTTCCTCTCTCTCTCTCTCTCTTTCTCTCTCTCTCTCTCTATATATATATATATATATATATAGAGAGAGTAATTATATACAGCATTTTATAGATACAAATATGTAAGTAATTGCTCTGTTAAAAAAATAACGTATATATATATATATATATATATATATATATATATATATATATATATATATAGTTAAACCTAAAGAGCTAGACAAAACTACCAAGGTTTCACTTAAGCTGATCGTCAGGGAAGGCTGGCTAAAAAGGTAAAGAAAGAACGGAATATATAGTCAATAAAGAAAGACGAAAAAGGGAGGGAGGGTTTAAAGAGATACAGGGATAAGCAGGGGTGGAACTATTTATTCTCACAAAAAAAAATGAAAATCTAAAATGAAAAATAAATAATATATAATATAAATGAAAAATAATAATAAATAATAAATAATAATATAAAATAATATATTATTAATTAATGGGGAGGGGAGACCTAGTCTAACAACCAATGTTTTCTATGTCTGCATTTACTTAGAATTTCCGTTTTGGAATTTAATAACTGATTAGGTTCCCTATTTAGAGCTATACCTAATTTTTCTTCAAGACATAGTTTACAAAATTTATAACCTGCTCTATACCTACCTCTATACTCTCTCTCTCTCTCTCTCTATCTATCTATCTATCCATTTATCTATCCATTTATCTATCTATCTATCTATCTATCTATCTATCTATCTATCTATATATATATATATATATATATATATATATATATATATATATATATATGTGTGTATGCATGCATGTCTAAGAAATTTAAAACAACGGGGGAATGTACAACAAAATATAAAAAAAAGAGAGAGTAAAGGTTAAAGAAAGCAAAGAAGAAAGGCAATAAGGAAAATAAAAAGTGAAACCACAAAAAAAAAAAAAAGAAACAACTTCAAATTAAGTCAATAAAATATAATTGGAAAAAAATGATAAATAGAATACTTAAAAACACTATTGTAGTAAGAAAACAATAAAAGTTTACAAAACGATATAAATCTAGAAAAAATATTGAAGGAGGAAATTAACGAAGACAAATTTGATCACTGAGAAGAATCAATCATAGTGGAAGAAATGATATCTCCTGATGTTAATGGTAAAGTTAATGTTGAACTATTCTTTCTAAAGCAGCATTTAGTATTCCCACACGGACAACCAATACGAGTGTCGTTAAAATTTAAAATATATTTCTCTTAAACAATTTTTCTGGAACATAACTTTCTCAAGTGAAGTGTTATCACTCTTTCCAGAAATTCTGCGTTTTACCTTTCTAACCATTTGTTCCAGGTGGTTAGAAACGTCAACATCTTCATTATATGATTATTTTTATTTTCGATTTACATGTTATATTCATTATTTACATTATTCAGACAATTGTCCTCATCTTTGTCGACATATTTATTACGACGTTTCGGTCATTGTATGATCCGGCCTTCTTCAGGTGGTTGGGATGTCGAATTGAACCCTTTATTTCGCTCACTGGCGTAGACAATGGTCCGAATAATGTAAATAATGTACATAATACCTCATCTCAGAAATATAGACAGATACTGAAAGGCCGAAACGTTGTGATAAATATGGCGACAAAGATGAGGACAATAGTTCGAATAATGTAAATAATGTACATAATACCTCATCTCAGAAATATAGACAGTTACTGAAAGGCCGAAACGTTGTGATAAATATGGCGACAAAGATGAGGACAATAGTCCGAATAATATAAATAGTGTACATAATAACTCATTTCAGAAATATAGACAGATATTGAAAGGCCGAAAATCTGTAATAAATATGGCGACAAAGATGAGGACAATAGTTCGAATAATGTAAATAGTGTACATAATACCTCATCTCAGAAATATAGGCAGATGTTATATTCATTTTAGTTGGAGCTATTGTTGAACAATTTCAGATGATGGTGTTCCTATTATTGGATGCAGCTCTTTGTGATTATGTAGCGCCTGTCCACGACGTTCGAAATATGGTCTTCATTAAGACCTTCAAGCTTAAAGATCCGCTGAAAGAATTATATCAATACATTTTAATGTAGGGCGACATGAGTGAATAATCTAGGCAAATAAATTATTTTTCATCATCTGTTAAAATACATCCAAGAGTTTTAAATTGTTGCGTTTGTTTGATTTTGATATGTAAATTGTATGTTGGGCAGTTTTTCGGTTTGTAAAAGAAATTACAAAATCTCCTACAGAAGGTAGCGATGGAGAGTGTGAAGAAGGGACTAAGCATAAATTAGAAAAAAAAACCAGAATGCATGGTCATCAGTAAAAGGATGAGCTCGAAATGCGATTTGCAGGTCGGGGAGAATAAAATGATGTATGCAGGCGGGGAGAAATATGACAGAGGAATAGGGACCGATGTTAGACACAAGGCAATATAAATTGTGCTCTGGAAAACTCTTATCTATTTCAAAGAATTATTGTCGTTAATCCGGAAGGAAAACCTAACATGTCCATCATATTTGTAAATGTACCGACAATGCGACATGCGAAAGAAGAAATTGAAATGTTTTACTGTACAATGCCTCAATGCAAATCGCATGGAATTACTAATCGTCATGGGAGACATGGATGTAAAAGGAGGCGAATAAAAATCTAGTAGAAAACACCTGCTTTCAACAATACCCAAGACGTATATGGAGATAGAGAAGTCCAGAAAGAGAAAACGAAAATAAATTCGATTATATAATTATCAATAAGAGATTCAAGATAGCCTATTCATACTGCAAAACATACCCAAGTGTAGATTGCGGGTGCGATTAGCTTCTAGCAATATATACATTTAGACTGACGCAACGAAAATTAAGCACCTAAATTGCAATACGACAGATTCCTGAATTACCCGAATTTGAAGGAGAAATATACGGACTGTTTCAAAAGCAGATACAATGGGCAAAATGAGCGTGTAAAATCGAAATCCAAAACATTAAATGAGGAATTAGTATCATCAGTAATCCAGATCATCCAAAACATTAAAAGAGGAATTAGTATCATCAGTAATTCAGATCATCCAAAGCAATAAAAGAGGAATTAGTATCATCAGTAATCCCGATCATTCAAAACATTAAAAGAGGCATTAGTATCATCAGTAATCCAGATCATCCAAAACATTACAAGAGGAATTAGTATCATCAGTAATCCAGATCATCCAAAACATTAAAAGAGGAATTAGTATCATCGGTAATCCCGATCATTCAAAACATTAAAAGAGGAATTAGCATCATCAGTAATCCAGATCATTCAAAACATTAAAAGAGGAATTAGTATAATCAGTAATCCAGATCATCCAAAACATTAAAAGAGGAATTCGTATCATCAATAATCCAGATCATCCAAAACATTAAAAGTGGAATTAGTATAATCTGTAATCCAGATCATCCAAAACATTAAAAGAGGAATTCGTATCATCAATAATCCAGATCATCCAAAACATTAAAAGAGGAATTAGTATCATCAGTAATCCAGATCATCCAAAACATTAAAAGTGGAATTAGTATCATCAGTAATCCAGATCATCCTAACAAAACTAAGACTAATGAAAGGAGATGAAAAGGAGACAAAAAACAATGCCAAGGTAAGGCGCAGAATATGATTCTGCAGAAATCAGTGATTAACAAATGCAGGCAGACTAAAGAGGAACGACTAAGCGGAAAATGTAGAGATATAGACATCATGAGTATCACAGATAAAGTAGACTTACGTAAAATATGAAAACTAACAAAACAAAAGAGATGCTCATTAACAGGAATCATAAAATAAGAATACTTCAAAGATTGAACAAAAACATCGAAATCATCGTGAGAAATGAAAATTAACGGACAATACACAGAAATAACGAAGGACCGTAAATACTATGTAGATATAAAAAGCAGATAACACGGTTTTGATAATAGAGACAGGAAGATGACTACAAGAACTCTTGTAGAAGGGAGTGAAGGAAAGCGTGAAGAAAGAACTAAACATCAATTGCAAGAACACGGAGGACATAGTTGTTAACAAAAGAAGCAGCCCAATATGCAAATTAAAAATTGGAAATGCCAACATCTAACAAGTAAAATAATTTTAATATCTGGGTGGTATTTTAGCAGACGGCGTAAAGTGTGAAAAGAAATCGAAAGACGCATAGAATGCCTTCCAAAAAAAAAAAAAGAAACAAAATCGTTAGGAACAAAGAAAAGAATTCTGAACTTTTATGTAAACTCAGTCGTCATGACAGAATCAACACTTTTGGAAATTTAAATATCTCGAAAGTGTTTTAAAACAGAACGGAAAGTGCGACACTGAAATCCGAAGTCATGTTGAGAGACCCAAATACTAAGGGGATAAATAGACAAACTTAGCTAGAAACAAAGAAAATTTACTCAAATAACGTGTCACGAATATATTTCATTTCTGATATTTTTAAAAATTGATATTCTTGTTTTGTTTACACATTTCTTAAAATTAAGAAAATGGCCGCTTTTAAGAAAATGCTCTTAAATCGGCCGAAAATTTGATATTCCAATCTATATATATTTTATTTAAAATGCACCAGAATAATTTACTTACTGGAAATAGTAAATGTAGTCATTTAGCTTTCAGTTAATTGTTTTTTTTTCATAAAGTATCTTCAAACGTAAATAAAAGTTAATAAAATATTAGATAATTGCTGAAAATTTTATATTAATTTGTAAAAATTACTATGTAGTTAAAAATAAAAAAAAATGCGTTCACTTAGATTTCGTAAATTTATGTCAATTCTGTCATCAACTTGTAACTTATCGGTGACGTCGATAACTTCAATAAAGACATGATAAGAAGAGAACCTGTTGTTAAGAAATGCTTGTAGACTATAATTTTATGCTATAAGTAAGTAATATTTGTTTCAAATCCGATTAATTTTACTTTAAATTTGCTAGTCGTCATGCCAGAATCAAAGAAGTTCGAAAATTTAAATATGTCGGAAGTGTTTTAAAATAGGAAGGAAAATGCGACACTGAAATCTGAAGTCATATTGAGAGAACCAAATACTAAGGAGATAAATAGACAAAATTCGCTAGAAACAAAGAAAAAGCTACTAAACTGTTACCTGTTATCTGACTTCCTGTATGCCAGTGAATGCTTGACAATCTCTTCAAAGATGAAGAAAAGACTTGGAGCAACTGAAATTTTGTTCTACAAAAGGATGCTGAGTAAACCACTAACCGAATAGGTAAGGAACGACAAACATTTAAGGAATATGGAAGCAAAAATGACACTTATATATAACATCAAGAAGATACAGTCGAAGTTTTTAGGTCATATAATAAGGGGTATGGAAAATTTGACACTCAAAAAACAGAATGTAAGAGGGACAGTTGAAAAACCTACCCAGCGAGATTGAATTCATGTTTGACAGAGCAAGATCAGTTGAGTGCCATACATGACTGACGAGACAGATTTTTTCACGCTGTAGGTTGTCATTTCTTTCAGCGGTAGACCAGTTGCCATCCAAGGCTATAGAACCCTGTCTGTCCTGCTATTTACCAATAGCTGGGGGAGAAGAAGAGAATTCATACCTTTCCCAAGAGTATCAGCACATAAGTAAGAGGGAGGAACAATAACAAAACAAAAGAATTATTAAGCTCTACAAAGGACAGGGAATTGTGGAGAGCCAACGTCCTGAACGGACACGACACAAGAATAATAATAATAAGAAGAATTTTTATGCCACAATCGTAAGATCGCCTGAAGATCTAAACTCGAAAATCCAATGAAGGGTTTGCTTTGATATCGGCCCTGATTTAGCATCGCGACTTCAGCACTATCCCACAGCGCTAGAGAGATTTCCCTCATGTTAATAGTTGCAATGAGTTCACTTCGTTCACGCATGGAGCAAATGAAATGGATTTTCTCCTTGATGACAAAGCGAATAATGTTAAATATACAAGAGACAGAAAGAAAGTTTCCATTGAAAGCGATCATAGAATGGAGGCCACCAGAATCAAAGTTAACTTTAAAATTGAAATCAAAATAATACACGAAAGTTTTTGGTGATCATTTGATTTCTTCTTTTTACAACTTGTCAGCTTCTAAAAAAGATGACACATTCTAATGACAAAGAAACCAATTCGGATCTCCAGTAAGACACATGCTAAACTCTATTGCAACTTGAAAAGGCACAACAAGAGTCGAAACAAGAAAGGTATTGTGCAGGGATTTCAGTATGTTTTTGTTCTAAGCTCTTATAATAAAAATCATATATATATATATATATATATATATATATATATATATATATATATATATATATATATATATATATATATCCGTGCAATCAGTGGAGTTAACATTCAAGATAGGACATCTAACGTAGACCTGTTTAACAGGTGTAATATTGGAGGAATCTTAACTATTCTCATACAGTCTCAGTTATGGTGGACTGGTCATGTCTTGAGAATGTTTGGTGACAGGATACCCAAGAACCTCATGTACAGCAAGTTAAATCAGGGCTATAGGAATGTAGGATGCCTAAGGATAAGATACAAAGACAAGCTGAAAAGCAACTTGTCAGCTGTCAATATACCTCATAGCACCCTCGAACACTAGAAATCAAGTGGACTCAGCAATTTTCAATCAGCTTGTCTTCAAGAAGCGAGAGAAAGATCTAAAAGGACAGCCAATCTAACAGTGATCTCATTCCACAATCCTTACACTTGCTCCATATGCGGCCTCCTTTGCAAATCATTTAGCGGGTCTTAAGTGCCACTTTCGAGTATCGCAGAAAATTTCATAACTTAATGAATTAAGTTGTGAGAACTTCATACGTCGAAACTGACGGGAGAGTCCATTATATATATATATATATATATATATATATATATATATATATATATATAATTAGAATGTGTGTTCCTCCGAATATGAAAATCTATGTCCCTTTGTGCAGCTTGAGAGAAAATGAAAGGATACATAAAAAGTTTAGATTAAAGATGTTCAAAATTTGAAAAGAAATGATCAGTGATTTTTTTCTTTTCTAAACAAAAAGTTGATAGACCAAATATTTTAAATATCAGAATGGGCCACAGAGAAAATGCTTTATTAGATAAGAAGCACAATATAAAATATATTTTTTCTTTCGTTATTTTTTTTTCTGTATCTGTCCGGCGGTACTCAAAATTAAATATCCACGAAACCTTTGTAAACAAATATAAAGAAAATCAAACTTGCGGCCACGTTTACTGATTAAATATTTTAGATGTTCCATTATTCCGTTAGTTATCTTTCGTCTTTAATTCATTATAGGAATTAAATTAAGTACAACTCAACAGCTAAATAATCTTTTCTCTCTCTTATCAGATATTCTCAATCATATAACAATATAAATGCATTCAGAACATATATGGGAAATTAAAAATAGAAACAAAATAAACCCAGAAATATCATAGCAAATGAGGAAAACAGTATCAACCTACAACAATAAATCCCCAAAATGTAAACGCTGTCTGGACGAGAAAATAGCTATAATCAGCTTCCTAGACCCCAAAAAATTACTTACTAAACGATCAGAACTTATCTCAAACACGAAACAATTTTTTTAATACTTTACTTAAAAATAAATATATCTTGCAATATACCACCGTGATAAACATATATGTATTAGGTCGGTGCAAAAATAATGACGTAATTATGTCGTCTTTGGACGTTAAAAAATACGTCAAAAAACGACATTATTACGTCATTATTTTTGCACCAACCTAATATATATATATATATATATATATATATAACATACTTGCGATTGATAAACAACAGACGACATGCGTTGAACGGAAGTCACAATTCATGGAAAAAATGTATCCATCTCCTACGTAGACTTAGCCCATTTTCGAACGTAATTGATACAATAATAGATAATAAAAATGATCACGCTACCGCCCCTGTTTAAATGATTGGGTTTCTCTGTATTCTTGGAAAAAAACATGAATTTATGTGCTTTTTAAACTCAGTACATATTAAAATAAGTTATTCCACAATTCGCTTGCAGATAAAACAGAAAAGTTTAAACTCATATAACTAATCAAAAACAAATTACGTAATCAGTAATAAATCATGAGTAAAACTGTTAACAAAATTACCATAAAATAGCTCTATCTCTGTTATTGGACGCTTTTAACCCTAAATATAGCATACCTTAAAACTATTTTTATCATATATATATATATATATATATATATATATATATATATATATTATCATATAGGTCCAAGTGACCGAAATAGGACACACAGCTATTCATACTCAGTTGTATCTAGAATAATTTGAAAGATAATCGTTACTGCCAACACAATAAATGTTATGATATACGCTAGTCTGCATTAAATGCTGCATTAAATAATAGATATAAATAGTCGAGCCTAAACAACACACATGACCTTAAGATTGCATTGAAAGATGATTCAATTTTTAACCATAAATATAGCATACCTTAAAATTATATTTTATCATATATATATATATATATATATATATATATATATATATATATATCCCTTTCATTTCTTTGGTAGATAAATTATATAAAAAACTGTCCAATTATTCTTTTTTCGAGATTTTTTGGCTTTGAATTTATCCATTTTCAAGGTTGAAATATATTGAAGTTTAACAAGAAATAGATTGTTTATAAATGTATTTATATAATACTTTTCATTTTAAAAACACAGTTAAGATATTGAGTCTATGTTGACAATCGGATATTTAAGAATTTAAATGTCCATTAAAGAATTATATTAATGATCAGTAAAAATTTGTAAACAATTATATAGTCTACATTACAACATGTTTGACAAGGAGACTTTCTGATCATAGCTCAATTACGTCTCATTTAAATACTCATGGATACCTACTGGACCCTATTATTAACATAATTGTTGATAACACATATATAATAGCATCGTCTAAATGTAAAATTAATGGAATACTTATTAATAAAATCAAAAAACCAATACTCAATAATATCAAATATCTAAGTTATTTAACCAAATCTGTTTGTATATATATATATATATATATATATATATATATATATATATATATATATATATATATATATATATATATATATATATTGTTGAGGGGTCCACACCTTTTTATACAAATGAACTCACCCAGTATATACATATACTACTGTAAGAGCGAGACGAGAGTAAGAGAGAGCAAGACTGAAGAGCCGAGTCGAGTCCAGAGAGTAAAAGGGTGTAGGTAACCGGAAGAGTGAGGGTGAGGTAACAGCTTTGTAGGAGTCACAGTGAGCGAGCACGTATACAGCGATACTTCAATACCAAAGACTGTATATATATATATATTTTGCTACTAACCCGTATTCTTGGAACTACTAACCTGTTTTACCAATTTGTATTATTACGTTTAATACATATATATATATATTACTTTTTTTCAATTTACAACGTTTTCCATTGCTTTGGATGGGGTGTCTATTAGCAGGGAAAATTCTTAAAGTTCTTTAACAGACGACGGAATAAGTAACACCGAAATGCGAAGCGAAAATGCCCTGAAAATTTCAAGACATTATGAAACATAATAATTTCGTTAGAAACAAAGAAAATGAGTACTGATCTGTTACGTAAAATCGGTACGCGTATATAGCAATGAAAACTTTACTATCTCCTCAGTGATGAAGGAGAGACCCGAGTCAAAATAAATGTGGCTTACAGACGTATATTGCGAATACCATGAACTGAACATGTAAGTAACGAAGAATTATAAGTAAAATTAAAACAAAAATGCACCCATGGAATCCGAAAAAGGCAGTAGTTTATTCCGTGGCGCATAATAATGAGGGTCGTTGAATTTGACGCAACCATTGCATTGAAGACAAGACCATTTATTTATTCCACGGGGCTAGATTGTGTTAATTGCAGGTGGTACGTTACATTATTCTAATTTCATGTGCTACTAAATAAAGAGATCGATTAGAAATTCCAACGTATATCCCCTGAAGCAGGCCGGAGCGTACAACTAATGAAACGTTGTAAATCTGGCAATAGAGCCGACGACAACTGTCCGAAAGGTATAAATATATTAGGTTAAATAATCATTAACATTATTTAATCATTCTCCCAGAAATCCTCGTGCATCTCAAAACTTGATGCTAGATATAATGATGACGTTCTTTCTCAGAAATACCAGTAATATTTATTCGACCAATGGGGGCAAAAAAAGGAAGACTGATATTTAGTACTAGATATAACAAATATGATGGTCATCATTTGAATAACTCGTGAAATATTATCAACAATACACTTTGGCCTTTTAGACACAATGTCTAGATTTCCGAAAGGCAAAACTGTGTTGCTGATAATATTTCATGAATTATTCAGATAATGATCATTATATTAGCCTGCCTCCCGTGCCTGAAGTAGGTGCCCACCTGACAAGCTTAACTATATTTTGCCTCTCCCATTCACCACTGCTTATTTTTACTATTAACTAATCAAGTATTGAGTCATATCGAACTCGGGTTCCACGAAAGATTTCATCAGGCCTTACGTTCTATCCCTATCGATTAATATCCGAACTTGAACTTGATATATACTTCTTCGTACCAAATTAGTCTCAATGCTATGCACTGCACCAGTAGATTTGTAACTCTTATAGGATGCCTAAAACACATTTCCATCGAAATATTTAACTAAACAGGTCATTTAACAGACGAACTAGGAAACTGTTTGTTTGCGACTTGATGCGGTTAGGGCAAATGGAAAAGTTCCAGCCGGCAGTTTTGGCAATGTTTGCTGAAATTGTAATAAAAGTAGTTGAGAAGGATGACTGGGTTTCAATAGAGTATGAAGCAAACACATTGAAATGTAAGGTTATTCGATGACGCGTTAGAAATTAGTTCTTTCGACTTTGTTCGACACGAGAGTAACGGAATCGTTCTTATTATTAGCAAAATATGGAAATCACTACCAGTATTTGCTTGAACGTTTTAAAAAGATTTACTTATCTGCATAAATCTTTTAATCTTATTAATTGGATTATGAGGAATACCAGATCCTCCTACCATCATCATCATCATGATCATCATCAACATGTCCATGACCATGACAATTATTTCTGTGTGGATGAGGATGATGTCTTTGTTTTAGGCATCCTTTAAGACTACTGGTTCAGTGCATAGCATTAGAACTAATTTGATAGAAAGAAGCATATATCAAGTTCGTCAGAAGGAAAAGTCAGAAGCAAAGGTCAAAAGGAAAGGCCTGCTGAACTGTTTTGTGGAACCCGAATAGGATACGAGTTCGATATGTCTCAATCCTTCATTAGTCAATGGTAAAAATAACCAGTACCGATTGGGAGATACAAATTATAAATCTTGACTACTGGGCACCTAGCTCAGGCGTGGAAAGCAGTCAGATGTAGTTTTTTAGTTGGTCAGTCAGTGGCACTTGACCATGGTTGTGAGATCAACAGATCAGTAAAGGCAGAAGAACAGACTCATAACAAAAAGATGATTCGCAATACAAAAAAAAAAAAAAAATGTCAGTCTTTTTTTCTATTTCTTCTGCTTTTCATTTACGTGATTTTCTAAGCTTTATTCCAGCTTGGCCATAGTTTTAAATAGTCATGCATTACACTCTTCTTTCTTGTTACGAATAAGCTACCTTTGTCAGTATGTGAAAATAATTAGCGTAATTTGCGGCGTATAAGAAGACTTTACGATTTTTAGCCCAAAATTGTAAGTTAAGCCTGTATTACCGTATACGGGAAGGTAGCACCAGTGACGCAAAACTTTGACCTGCTAGTAAAAAAAAGTTAGGCTGCAGTATACGATAACCTGTGCCTAAACTACATACGGTTATACTACTTACCTGTACATTGAGGCACTAACAGTAACATATTTTTATGTGCGTTGTATAGCAAAAAAATGTTGTCATTTTACTTATCATTCCTAAACTTTGCTCCGCCATTCATTTACTCAAAATCTCTAAGTAGGTTATGCGTTGTTCTTCTCTGTCCTTCTGGACTGCAATCTTTCCTGTTAGTATCAGATTTTCGAAGCCTTCTTTTTGCATTATGTGCCGTAAAAAAATTAAACTGTCTCATTCTGATGTTAATTATAAGCTTTTTTTTTTTGCTTCCATTTTGCCTAAAACTCACATGTTCTGTCCATGGTATTTTCAGCACCCTCCAGTAGATCTCCATTTCTGTTGCTTCAAGTGTCTTCTTCATCTGGGAACAGTTGACCAAACACAAATGTAAAAAATATATATTATATGTAGAATTACACACTTGTGAAATTTAATGGAAACAACTACATTAGTTTCCTTTCTTTCACCATACAGTTAGTTTTCGACCCACTGGAGTCACAGGGTGTAATCGATTTGTAATTTAGGTAATTTGTAGGTAATTTTCGTGCTATGCAGTAATATGAAACTATTTTCGGGGTGTATGATAAAATTAGAAAAATATTCCGTCATCCTTGATTGCAACAGATTTTTATCCAGATACTATTTCCCAGATACTATTTTCTCGACTGTCGATTAGTTTTCCTACAGCCATATATATATATATATATATATATATATATATATATATATATATATATATATATATTGTGTGTGTTTTTACGACACATTTGGTTTAAAAGTAAAAATGGAAATACATATAATCGCATATATGCATTTATTTGCATATATACGTATATGCATACATATACGCTTATACACCAGTATATATATATATATATATATATATATATATATATATATATATATATATATATATATATGTATTATATATATATATATATATACATATATATATATATATATATATATATATATATATGTATATATATATATATATATTATAATAATAATAAAATAAAGTAAAATTGGAGGCAATAATTAGTAAAATTTTAGGACTTGTAGCAGGAGGAGATGTTTCGACTCCCTTCTAAGACAAAACAATTATAAAAGTATCCAACTGATAATGTAAAAATCATTCCATATTCTTATTTTATAAGTAGAAATAAATTTAACAATATATCTGATCAAATAGTTTCACACTTATTAAAAGAGAAATTAGATCTATCTTTTTATCAAAATATAAATCTACGCTTTGAATTTTCCAATATTTGCATTCATTAAAGAATTATTCTTTTCTCGAGCCAACATACATGGCTATAAAATGTTCAAAACTTTAAATGAAACGGTCAAACTCATCACTTTATGATATTAAAAATAAATAATACATGAATTAATTCCAAAGTAAAATCATTTAATTACTAATTTGCATAAAAACATCAAGAAAATACTCAGTTTCGTTTATTACACAGTGAATTTTTGTCACTTCGCGTCCTCCATATCTTGCATTATTTTTGACCAACCTGTTGAACATTTATGAACGTAATTAAATTTAAAAATATACGAGTACCGATATTACATAAATTTCAATACCCATTTCTTTCCAGTGAAATACAGCATACCTACATGCATTTATTTTCAAAGATTTCATTTTACCTTCTCTAAATGACAGGAAAGGTTTTAGTTGCAACTAGTTGTAAAACAATTACTTAGGTTAAATCAAAATAATATTTAAGAAAGGGAGAGTTTTTGCTTTTATTTTCGATGTATGTATTTTTTTTAAATTTTATTCTGTAACATCCTTTTTTAGTCTGAGACTGGATGTTAAATATTCCCTCACACCAAAGTTACGTCTATCGCTTCCTCTCAAATACCAAAAATTCAGATATCTCTAGGAACACGAGATTCATAGAAAGTGCTGCATCATACTTTTATTTCCCTGGGAATTCTGAGATACATATAAGATTCAGAAGTACGAAAATTCTGTAAGAATATGATGACGTTGTAGGAAGGACAGTGTGAAAAATGCGTGTGCGCGAATGCATACCCTATCACATAGAATATTTTTACTATCTATATTGCGAATATTGTCATTTCTTTGTACCGTCCGGCTTTCATCAAGTATATCGATATGGGTAACAGTAAATTCATAACTAAACCCTTTATTAAATCTAAGAGGTTAGACTGTTATCGTTCCACTGCCCATGTGTAGGGGAACCACGTCTTGTTCTTATTTCTCATACTGCTCATTTAATGCTCGCCCCTTTCGACTGAGTTCAAGTGCACATTGCTCGGTGCAGGAATTGAAACACCCATTACTATATCACTATATTTACAAACCAACGTTTTAATCTACTGTTGGCAAGCCAGAAACAATCAGATCAAGCTTCGATAATACATAGCTGCAGAAGGCCGGAACAACTATCGACAGGAATATGAAGACAACAATAAAAATTTGGAATTTTTTCCAAATTCTTTATTCGATCATAACCAAAACCTCATCTAAAATCTCTGAAGAAAATGAAAAGCCTGAAGGCTGTATCGTCCCCCTCTTTACTGGTCAAAGTGCTTTGATGGGAACAAAGCAAGTGGATGGTCTTTTGAGCAACGTATCTAGCATAAGTTTCCTTCGAATGATGTTTATGTTGAAATAGATGTCCAATTATTTGGACAATTGCCAAAAATAAATTCCGGAAGTAATTTTGATACTTAAAAGATGAAGGGAATGGAAATTGCTTTGCTTTTTGCTATATGGTTTTAACCTAAGTAGTTGCCAGTAATCAATATGTAAAAACCTGTCTGTATGTCTCTCTCGATATATATATATATATATATATATATATATATATATATATATATATATATATATATATATATATATATATATATATATATATCATACATACATGTATATATATCATATATATATATATATATCATAAATATACATATATCATACATACATACATATATTTCCTGCATACACACACATATATATATATATATATGTATATATATATATATATATATATATATATATATATATATATATATATATATATATATATAATACATATATATGTATATATATATCATACATACATATATATCATACATATATACATAAATATATCATACATATATATATATAACACACATACACACATATATATATATCATATTATGGGGCATTTCATGTTTTATTGCAAATAATGTGAATACTTATTAGAAATTAAAGGTTTATTAGGTGAATGATAACGACAATTCTATCTGCGCAGTTCCGATGAAAGATGGCTCTGTAGGCGCAAAACTACGATAACTTGCATGAAATATACTGAATTATGTATCCTTAATAAGCAACCCGATTGCTAGTTTCTAATTTTAAAATTGTTTGTAAGGAAGATGAGTGAATATGAGAGAATATTTTCGTAACGTTTAAGTTTGCAATATGTTAAAAGAAAAAAAAAGTAAAGCTGGAAATCTCAAAGCGAAGAAGAAGTAGTGATATTCACATACAGAGGAATGATGAACTTATATCGAAATGGAATGTGAAACAGAATATGACGAACGGTTTTTCTAATTTCCTTTCACTGATCAATGCACTCTTATCCGTGATAGTCTTCAAGGATGTTGCAAGAGGTGAGTGGAAAAACTGATCTCTTAGGCTGAGGCGTCAACAAGTCGTGGATAGTGTGAAATATAAACGTGGGCCTGTTTTCGGTCGTGTAAAGAGATATGAAAAAAGAAACATAACAATTCAACAATAATATTTTTAAATGATTATTCAGGAGGCTATGATTATCGACACGCATTTTATAACCAGAATATAAACAATATTTGTATTAAAAAAAGTAAAGGAAACAGCAATTTTTATTAACAAATAACTCGCCTAAAAAAAAAACGCCTGATAATTATTCACCAAGCCAATAAAGATACACGTGGTTCAATAGGAAGTTAAAAATCTTTTGGAAAGAATATAATTTTTATATAAACGAATACTTCATAAAATTCAGCTGGATTAACGGATAACGGAATAAAATGAAATTCAAAGTAAGTTGTTTAATGATATGATCAATTTTATTCATCCGATCTGAATATGAGAATGTTATAAAGAAATTCCTCATTGAAAGATTGGACTTTTCTGGTAAAGCTAAAATTTGGAAGCCTGTTCCGGAACTATTGATTCATATCAAGAAATACGACAGCTAACAGAATCGATCATTGAACACATTCTGTATCTAAATTCAAAACACAGAGCACACATTTAAGATTAATGATCTATTTCAAAATGTATCTTCATTTTGTTGACACTGTTTCAATTATTTGTTCTAAATAACGTTTCATAATTTTGATTATACTCAGTAATTGAAAATTTTTTTATTACAACATTTGTTTTGGAGTTTTACATCCTTGCTTAATAATGTAGATTTTGGAAAAACCGGAAAACTTCATAAAACTGCTGTCATGTTGCATGCATGATAGAAAATCAAATATATAGATAATTTATATTGTGTGAATTATTTCATACGATATTGTTGGAAATATTTCTGAGAACCTTCTTATTATTTTCTAAGAATTGAACAAATATAATAAAACGCAATACTGAAGCAAACAAAAATAATACACGACATTACGTGTACAACTCAAAACAAAAGCGTCTAAAACTAGAATCCCTCATCAGAAAAAAGCAGACATTAAAAACATCAGCTACGATTTATGCAATAATGTATTGTCCTAGTTCTTTAACTATAAATCTGTGTAAGGATCAGCAACCTATACACCATTGACAATAGCACAATACATGCATACATTAGTTTTATTATAAAAAAAAACATCTTGAAATCTCTACGCAAGAACTTTCTCGTTTCAATGATTTTAATTGTACAACGTATTTTCATATATATATGTAGAGAGAGAGAGAGAGACAGAAAATTAATAGTAAATAAGTAATTATCGAGTCTAGAAGAAACCTCTACAGAATGCAGAAAGCACTGGACGGGCGTTTCGTCCTATATTTGGGACTCATCATCAGTGAGCATCCAATACCGAGAATTGAAACCCGAAGAGTTACGACTGGAAGCAATCACCATACCTACTGTACCAACGGTTCTCGGTGACGAAGAGGTAAAGAATTAGACACGATATAGCGCCGCTCGATCACAAATTCCGTGGTAGAAATCAGAGTTTCTCATTTACCCATAGGACTCTGCCTCCCCGAGCTACGACTACTATCCCCAAGCCGCTCACTCCAGAGCATTAGAAGCCGGTTCAAGTAAGGATATACAGAAAGAAATAATTAGGAGGATTCGAAATAATCATAATTAAGTAAGTCATCGAGTCTAGAAGAAACCTCAACAGAATGCAGAAAGCACTGGACAGCCGTTTCGTCACCGAGAACCGTTGGTAGGGCGTTTGCCTCCTATCATAACTGTTCGGGTTTCAATTCTCAAAGAATACATATTCTATTCATACGAAAATCCTAAAAATCTTGCTGTCATTAAATGACCCATTGAGGTATATATGCCATAAAACAAAACAAACCAAACCAAACTAAAATAATAAAATGAAATTAAGAACAGTTTGCAAGTAGAACCGAAACTAAATTAATCTAGACGGAATTCAGTAAGATTGAGCGAAACCAACATTCCCAACCCGGCCTAACTTCCCGCTGATAAGAATGAGACAATTCATTGTCAGAGATGTCGGTTACTAGAAAATAGAAAAACATACGTTGTTTACAATACCTTATTGCTAAGGAAAATGGGTGGTCACCGAAATAAAATCTAAATTGTTCTGGACAAAGAGCTGCGAAAATATCTGGTGTGTGTAGAGGGGCGGTGTTGACCACCCAGAAATAATATTCCTACAAAAATAAAGATTAGCACCTAAGATTTGAGACGGGTTTGTTTATTTTAATTTCTGTGACATTCATCAAAAGATTTTGTGGGTGATATTATTTTGGATTTTTAGCACGAGTGAGAAGAGCCAGATGCGACAGAGATACTGAAATTGGGAATTGCTATTTTCTGCCGTCTTGTTGCAGTATAAGGAAGTCACTGTTATCAGAAAAGATACCTCTGTATATGTCGAGAGTACGTTCGTTGAGCGGGATGCCTCCCCGAGAGCGGAGTGGAGGTCAGACGCGGGGAGATGCCCAGTATCTCGGTGTGGGCACGAAATTGCCAAAGTCTTTACAAAAGAGCACACCCGCAATTTCTGGGCCGGTCTGAAAACACCGCCACACACATGACAGTATTGAGAAACATTGACGAAAAGGTAATTAACTGAATGATTATCATTATAAATCTATTATGACAGAATAATAGAGAAACGTCGACAAGAGGGTAATTACCTGAATGGTTATAAATAGAAACCTTCCATGCATAACAGAAGATTTGACAGGGTATCTCTTTAATAGGTGCCACCAGAATCTCAATATCACCACCGTTGCAGTAGAGTAATTTGATTTTCAATAACTAATAGGCATTTTATTTCAACCGGTTTTCTTTATATCTAATAAACTTGTTAGTGTTTTGTATTTCGTTGAAGGGTTTCTTTTTTTCTAGCCTGTATTCTGAAAGGCGACCGGGCGAAAAAATAAGAAGAAAAAAAATTATCACGGCTTTGTAAAGTGTTGCGTAATCTTTGACGGGAAATTACGTAATTTTCGACGGGAACTGCGTAATCTTCGACGGGCTTGTGTAGTTCTGCCCATAGCACACAACATATATAAGAGGTTCACACTAGACTTCACCGTCAATCTTAATATCGTAACATTTTGCGTAACCCGAAACAACCCAACCGAGGAGGGAAAACAATGCCGATTGTCTGCAAGGTCGACATTACCCAACCAATCTAGAGGAGCTAGCCACTTGCGAAAGGAAGAAAAAAAGAAAAAAAATCCGTAGAATCCATCGTACGTAGAATGAGTTACATGTGAATGCTAGCAAAATATATAGCAGCTAAAGAAGAGCAGCTATAAAGAAATCCAAAATTGAATACTTGCTGGTAATACATGGGAGAACAGAAGACTCTATTAATTACTATCACATTTTGCCAAAATAAATTATTCATTCCCTTGCATTCTATATGATTTGGAATTAAGAGTAATCCTTCGCATAGACAGATTGTACCCACGGTTATAAAACAGAAACTGCATTTCAGTATATACAAGTCGGAAGAAGTGATTGATTCATGCATTTGATAAGGGCAATAGGGCAGGAGGAAACGGAGCAGAGACGCATAAACACACCCGAACTCGTGTGTGTGGGTGTGCGTGGGTAAGTGTGTTTGCGTGGGTAAGTGTGTTTGCAGGACGTAACAAAATATTAGAATCAAAATGGAAGTTGATGAGTCAATGTCGACAATTTATTAAAGCCGCATTTCGCAGAGAGCGTCTGGCATCTCTGTTTTGCTAAGGTTTGAATGAAGGAAGACCAAATTCTATGTGAGAAAAATACATTCTATGCGGATAGATGGGGAGAATAAATCAACGTAAATTAGATTACCTGATCACATCCAATATCCAGACTCAACAAAGCGTCTCTACACCTGTTTTTTTGCTTTTACTTTATCTAAACGTATACATATATATTAGAGCCGTTTAATGTCTGTAACATTTTAAAACACTGAACCGAATGTAGAAACTGTGTGTTTTTTAGGCATATATTCTTATATAAGTGTACATGAATATACACCCATCCAGGCACAGATATATATTTGAAAAGATTTATGTATACTTGTTCGTATAAGTACGTATATAGTCAGTGTAACAGCAAACTTGTCTAAATCGAGGAACAACAAAATGACCCAATGTTTAGATTAAGCTTTCAAACGTTGTATCTTGGAAATGATTAAAGATATCCTACTGGAATTCTCCGAGGTATTATTTTCGCCGGCATTTTAAACTTTCACCAAATATTTTAGTACAAACCATCTCGTCGATATGCTGCAAAGTTTATTTTTACAAAGCTATATAGTTATTATATTTGGGGAGGAGCTTTTGTAAGATCAGGCAGACTTTTCTTGTAGACAGCTGACAAAAGTAGCACAGTGTCCCATTAATTCATGACAGATTGCAAAGATAACGGCTGAGAAGATAGATAGATAGATAGATAGATAGATAGATAGATAGATAGATAGATAGATATTAATTAAGGGCAAAATCAAGTGGCGACAATGTATTTGATACTTAAGGCAATGTTTATACCTGAATTTCTTTTAATTAGAAAACCGACTGTCGTTAGTCTGTGTTGACAACAGTGTCCATACTTCTTATATTGACACACGGATATTAAACAATTTTTACCTATATCAACAGCATATGTTAAATCTATAGTTTATCACACACAGGCACGAACAACAAAACACACATACATACATTCATATATATATATATATATATATATATATATATATATATATATATATATATATATATTAGACTTAGGAGAATTAGGATTTTTTTTAAAGTATCTCCGTACCATGTTAAATTTTAATAAGTACATCCTTTTTAATATAATATACAAATAAAATAAACTAAGCTTATCTGGATATCATAATAATTAATAATTATTTTATTTAATCTCTCGGGTAATTTAATTTAAATCTCTTGGGGAATTATATTATAAACTTTTACTATTGTACGGTAAATTCTAAATCTCTCGCTGAGTTCGGAATATTTTTTTAGAATATTCTTAACCAAATAGTATTTTTTAATATAAATTTATAAAAGTTTGTAAAATGGAATATGCATATGTCAGATTCTTAGGCATTCGGTGAACAGACAATGTTTGTTAATTCCTATTGACTTAACAATATTTTCATTCAACCTTTAAATCAAAATGCAATATTGTGTAGTGTATGTCATATTAAATCAGTCAACTTAAACCTTAAAGTCTACTGAGAATAAATCCTGGGGTCTTATTCCATCCCCTCCTCCTACATCACCATTACATGTTCATAATTTTGAATCTTTCCTTCTCTTTTATCTTGAATTTAACCTGCAGTCATTTTATCCGTTTATTTTTTTTTTTTGCAGGTCTCAATAATCGAAGGCTATTTTTAGAGCTTTCACAAAATAAAGATCATTAACTATGGTATTTGAAATGTTTGATATTAATTAATTAATTAATTAATTAAGTAATATATATATATATATATATATATATATATATATATATATATATATATATATACATACATATATATAATTATTTATTTAAAAAATATGATTCCAACGCTACAGAAGAGTTCTCAGGTTTCAAAACAATAGTCGAGAACTTCAATATAATTATTTGAATTAAATTGAATTAAAGTGCTAATCTCTGTTCCATCCTCAAGCGAATTTTTTTTGGAATAACTTCTTCCTGAAATTTACGCGTTTTATAAGCATATTCATTATTGAAATTAAGTTACTATGGTAACGGCTAGAGCAATTGTTTAAAGAAAAGGGGCATAAGGGTTAATAATTTGTATCAATATCTCAGTTACATTCAAAGACGTCAAGTCAGGGTAAGGTTGGGGTGTCTAAATATATATATATATATATATATATATATATATATATATATATATATATATATATGAAGAAATATACTCTTAAAGTGTGCTATATTTATGGTATAAAGTGCTCAATATCAGAGATAGAGCGTGTGAAAATATAAAAGTGAACATTGAAGTCGACAGTCTGTTTCATGCGAGACGCAATCGTCATGGGCTGACGATTATGTCTAGCATGAAACAGCCTGTCTCCTCTAAGTGTTGACTTTAATGTTCACTTTTATATTCATATATATATATATATATATATATATATATATATATGTATATATATATATGTGTGTATGTGTGCGTGTGTGCGCGCGCGTGTGTGTGTTATGAATCATGAACGTATTTCACTGGTTTATTTGCTGAGTGGAATGAGAGTTTTCAACATAACCTAATGCAATGGTTAATATGTTTCATCTCACTGCCAAGATCTTTATGGAAATGAAACTCTGTTGAATAAGATAATATTTTAAACATAAAAAATAACTCTCGTGTCGATTTATAGTCTCGTATTTTACTCAAAAGTATAAATAGTTACAAACATCAGATGTATGACTAAATTTTATTGAATAAAAGAACGATAAAAATATATAATAGATTAACCGAAATATAAAAAGATGAATCTGTTGTGTATAAAATTATTTTCCTTTTTGAAAATATTTATTAACTTCTCCACTGTATATTATATAAATATGTGACGGAACGGTCATGAAAACTAATTCGTTCAAGATGTTGAATTAAATGAATATTGACATTTTATCTAGCCACAATTTGCATGGATGCAAATCATATAAATTACATTACTGAAATCGAATGATTCAGTCATGGTTATATTTTGATTGTGTTCTGTTTAGAAGAGATTTATATGAGTTTTAGAAAAATGTACGGTATATATTGTCAACAAACAGCGTTTGAAATCGGGTTTGAAATTACGCGACGTCATATAAATACCATTTTTTACCGTCATGTACTTTGTATTTTCAGTGATAGACTTCTAGATATAATAACGACTGCGAGGATCTTTTTTTTTCAATTCACCCCAAAACCTTAATTCACCCCAAAACATTGAATCACCCCAAAACGTTCATTCACCCCAAAACATTAATTCACCCCAAAACGTTCATTCACCCCAAAACGTTAATTCACCACAAAACGTTAATCTACCCCAAAACATTATTCCACCCCAAAACATTAATCCACCCCATAACGTTAATTCACACCAAAACATTAATCCACCCCAAAACATTATTCCACCCCAAAACATTAATCCACCCCATAACGTTAATCCACACCAAAACATTAATCCACACCAAAACATTAATTCACCCCAAAACATTAATCCACACCAAAACATTAATCCACACCAAAACATTAATTCACCCCAAAACATTAATCCACCCCAAAACATTAATCCACTGCAAAATATTAATTGACCCTAAAACATCCACACCAAAACATTAATTTACCCCAAAACATTAATACATATAGCGAAGTATATAATGTTTAACCAGGTAATGTTTTTCCATTTCTGCTGTTTTCTAAATTCGATGTTCCCTGTTTTACAAAATATTTTGGCACTGACCAAAAATCAGCGTGATCGCCTTTGGTGTCGGCAGTTATGCTAAGCAAGGTAGGCTGCTTGCTCTTTACTTTGTTTGATTTTACAGAGTACCTCATAACTGTGTCGATGCGCCAAATCATACTAAGCATAGTAACAACACTTCTGTCAAAGGAACTGTTGTCACTTGGTGCATTCAGTTGTAGAATGATCACTGTACTATATTCTCGGTAGTAAATAAACGAAATGCTTCACGAATAAGTGCCTTAACAATCAACAGAAAATAATTATGATACTTGTCTATTATGATAGATTGTATACCGCCCATATCTGCTTGCCGATTTTCTCATTTCTTTCCTCCTATATATTCTGCAACTTTAAATTTCGCTCTGCATATATCATCATGATTACACTCGATGTATTCGTGCAGCCTTCATTTTGAGTGATACTCTGCATAATACTGAAATAATTGATCTCTATCTATAAAAGGCAGGATGAGTGTGCGTGTGTGTGTGTGTGTGTGTGTGTGTGTGTGTGTGTGTGTGTGTGTGTGTGTGTGTATAACGAATGCCCGGCCGCAATTTTCGACGGAATTGCACCAAAATTTACAAGGCCAAAACCGACTTTGCATTTCCCAACTCTCATCGATAGTGGAAATAATCGATTTTTTCATGCTTCTACGGTACTTTTCATTTAGTTTGCAAACATTTTGTACTGGCCAAAGTGAGAGCCTATAGCTGGCTTCCACGAATAGGCAGGAAGATTCTATTTGCCAAAGTTAGAGCCAACAGCTGACTGACACGAATGTTAACTAGCATGCTAGCATGCAAAAAAAATCGATAGCTGAATTCGTCAAAAGTGGGAAAAATTTAAATCTGCATGGGCCTTTACTTCAATTGGATCATTCGCTTGGTTAAACTAAACTTTGAATCTGATTCCGCAGAACTGGGTTAATTGTGAAAAAGTTCTTGTTTTTAACATTCTTTTTTCATTCGGTTTTTCCAGTTTAGAGTCCTTTTTTAAAGCTGGTCGTGTTGTGTTCATTTTGTTTAGTTCTTTTTCCGTAACACATTTAATGTTTAGTATAGAGCTTAGAAAAAATACGCAATGTGAGATAGGCAAAAAGTAAGGTATATAGCAACATCAGCACGGCAAAGGACACTCCTTTAAAGGCAAGGAAGGGCAAAAATATTTTAAGTCAAGTGATAGCGATTGCTGGATGAGTCGTACGATTTTTGAATCAAGCACGGGCAACGCCGGGCCATGCTGCTAGTTCATATATAAAGAAACGCAAAAAGTTGACAATGAAGACATGTTACGATTTGCCAAGCGCGTTTGTTATTTCAGAAAATGTAGAGACGAGAATCTAATATGGTCTTAAGAATAACCAAAGTGATGTTACACAACTCTATAGGAATGATGATATTGTTATCAGAATAGACGATACATGTTCGTTATATTGCACAAGACATCAACTTTTATGCTACTTACATTGGGCTCATTTTTCTTGTAGGAAATTCAGTTGTCCATGTTTTTAATACTAAAGATCTAAACTTTCTATTTCCAAATAATATTAAAATAAAAATAAAACTTGTTAAGCAAATCAGTTTATTTACAAGAAAATATGTACATGACTTCGAAAGAGTGCAAAAAATAAGTCTTTACTTGTTAAATCTTTTCGGTAGTTGATCCAGAAAAAACAACAACTTTGGATTAGAAAAAAAAAACATATAGTACTTGGTTCACAGTAAAAAGGTGTGATTGAGAAAGAACTTTTGTGAAATTGGACCATAGTGAAAGCTGTGTTTTTAAAAAAATCCTTTTAATTAGCTGATACACTGTCAAAAGTTGAAATTGAGAAAAGACTTTGATCGTAAGCTAAAATTAACAGACCGTCCCTGCTATTGTTGTTGGAGATGATTCGTTTGAATTTGCTTTCAGCATACACTATGAGGGTGTTTGAAGAAAAATATATGTAACTACGTCTTTTCATGTATTTGAATGGCTTGGGGAAGTCGTATCTCTCCTGCGGAATGTCGAAATCTGTGGTTTTTATAA
This sequence comes from Acanthosepion lycidas, assembly GCA_963932145.1. Lineage (NCBI taxonomy): Eukaryota > Metazoa > Mollusca > Cephalopoda > Sepiida > Sepiidae > Acanthosepion > Acanthosepion lycidas. Next base: position 7,014,162 of record OZ010592.1, on the reverse strand, counting down.
GAGATTTTTCCCAGAAGTAGAGCCGAGAGAAACGGAATTATATTTTTTCCTGATTGGTTAGATATTTCACATAGTGATGTTAATTTCTAACCAATAGTTATTCTGATTTAAACATTATGTATTGTACTGCCGAATCTTTTTGGCATCTTTGTATATGTTGTCTGTTATTGGGTAGAAAATAAAATTTGGGCATGTTCTAATATGGTATGCATGTGGATAGATAATTATTTTGGAAATACGGTTTATTTCTTATATAAACGTCTTTGTTGCTAAGCTATGGGACCTGCTCAGTGGGCCTAGCATAGAAATCATTACAATAAAGGCGGGCGCTGATAAAGAAAGAACGATAATATTTCTGGGCTCAATCTCTCAAAGCGCAACGTACTCAGTGGAAACTGGTGAGCAATACTAAAAATAAGAACATAAGATTAAATATCTCTAAACATGGGCAATAAAATGAGATTAAATAACAGCTTTCATTTCGGAACAAGATTATATAAAGGGTTTATAATTCCACTCTAAGTTACCCAGATCGATATACGTCTAAAGAATCCCGGTGAGTTGGCCACAACGGCATGAATGTTGTGATGACGACAACAAACCTGAAGAAATTGTTCGAATCTATATAGTGTAAGGATACACGCTGGAATAATGGATAGCGGCATGGACTGAGGAATCGGAGAGCCGATTTCGAATTCCAGCCGGAATAAGAAGAGGATTCAGGCATTTCCTTTCCCAGGGTATTATCACTCACGTGCTAATACCCTTGGGGAATGGTGTGAATTCTCTTCTTCTCTCCACAACTATGGGCAAATAGTAGAACAGACTGGGTTCTATAGCCTTGGGTGGCAACCAATCTAGAAGAAGAAAACTGAATTCAAGACAGGCCCGGAGATACTTGGGCTCCGTCACACTATCTTGCCTAAGAACACCATTTCTACTGCTGCGGCATTATATATGTTTTCCATACGACCCACTGGATACGCCTTCGATATAATTTAAATTGTGAAAGCAGAATACCACTGTATGTTGCTGTTTTCGATTAAGATACTGAATAAATATTTAAATACTTGTATCAATACCCAATTTATGAAAGGAAAAAACACAAAAAATGACTCGGGGCAAAGGCAGGAATCCGTCTTTTTTCGCTCCAGCTGTGGAGGACAGTCGAAGATTTAAACTTGGGCGGCAGTCTAACAGATGAAAGATCTCTCAAATTTCAAATTATGGAGAAGCCAAAAGAAAACGGCTATGAGATGTGCGGGTGTTTTAATGAATAATGGGTCTGAATTGTTAACTTGAGGGCCGAGTTCAAATTCCCGTGGGATTAGCTGTATTGACTTACACGCAAATAACCTTGGCGAAGGTATGAATCCTCCTCTTTTCTCTACAGCTATGGTTTAATTAATATTTGTATCACTGAGACATTATATCCTAAATATAAAAATTCTTACAATCTAAAAATTCTGGTTTTAAATAGCTTGCAATGGTTTATAAACCGTAAAAAATGAATTAATCAATATTAGATTCTGTATCGATTTCCAAAAGACAAAATTTTATTAGCAGTTTATATCAAATCATTATTCTTAAATACAAAAGTGAATTTCCGCATTGATAAAAAATAATCGTAACAGCAACACTTAATTAACAGAAACCAAATGAAATAATTCTTCAACAACAATTTAAAAAAATGAAATAACATTAAAAAATATCATAATTGTTTTTTTTTTCTGTTTATATCGACAACGAACAAGTAACATTTTATTTAAGGAAAATTTATAAATGAGTCGAATACATTGGGATAAATATACCATAAATTAATCTTGTTATTACTTAAATATATCCCCTCTCCAAACAAGATAGAATAGAATTACATCCATAAAACTTACAGGTAGGAATAAACATTTATCATTCATGTCTATCTATAAAAGGCAGGATGTGTGTCTGTGTGTGTGTGTGTGTGTGTGTGTGTGTGTGTTTGTAACGAACGCACGGCCGCAATTTTTGACAGATTTGCACCAAAATTTAAATGCACATGCTCCAAATTAGTGGAAAGGCCAGGACGGACTTTGCACTTCCTAACTGACATCGATAGTGGAAATAATCGATTTTTTCATGCTTCTGCGTCAGTTTTCATGTAATTTTCGCCCATTTTGTACTGGCCAGAGTGAGAGCCAATAGCTGGCTGCCACGAATAGCCAGGAAGATTCTATTGGCCAGCGTGAGAGCCAACAGCTGACTGACACGAATGTTAACTAGCATGCAAAAAAAATCGATAGCTACATTCGTCACAAATGGGAAAAATTTAAATCTGCATGGCACTTTACTCCAATTGGCTCATTCACTTGCTTAAACTCAACGTTGATTCTGATTCCGCAGAACTGGGTTGGGTGTAAAAAATTATTTGTTGTTAACATGCGCAACAAAGTTTCTATCTGACTTTGTAGGAGAACTCGGTTCGAATCCTGTCGGATGGTGTATTTTCTTTAATCAGATTTTGCGAATATACAGGAAGGTAGCTGAAATAAATTACTACTTCAAAATGGAGGGTCTAATCAAATATGGCTCTCAACTAAAATTAAAGTTTAAAATAATAAAAATAGCTATGGATTAATAAATAAAATATGTATAATACCTTAGAAAATCCATTGTTTACGCTACTAAGCAGTTAGGACTTCAAAATATGTGAGTAAAGTTTGCTTTAAAGGATCTTCGTAGCAGAATGTCCAAAACACGTCGGATTGAACGACGCTCTCTTCTGCAATTTATGGAACAACGACACATATAGGGATATACAATGAAAATAACGACTTAAGTAATAAAAATAAGTCGGACAAATAAATATAAATCCTAATATTATTCACATTGTTTTTGCTGATTTTCATATCCACAACGTTTCGGCTGTTGTACGCTCCGAACTTCTTCAGTTGATTGAAATTTCGAACTGAACCCTTTATTTCGTCAACCGGGGTAAAATGTTCTACTTTCATGTGCCATGTCTCTTCCGGTTGTCTCAGTTATTTCCCTTTAACTCAACTCTTCAAGTTTTGGTTCACCACTGCTGTAACCTGGTATTGAACACACAACTCTTTAGGTCTAGTCACTGGATCTAAGCAACGCCTTTATCAACTAGGTCATTTGTCCTTGGACTGAGACACGAAGTTCTAACAGTTTTTGTGAAGTATGCACCCTATTTCATTTGCATTGGATTTTCTGATATCATTGGCAACATAAATGTCGCTTTTCCTTGTTCCGGTGTCTTTAACGAAACCGCGCTGTTCTTGTTCTTGTTCTTGTTCTATTTCTGATCTAAGTCTACAGAGCGATCCATCCACCAGAACTCAGGTATTTTATTTCTCTTATTAGGCTGATTGTTCGATGGCATTGGCAATCATTTACCCTTGGCTTCTCATGCAGCAATATGAAAATGGATTTACTTAGGTCTTCCAGTATTGCAACATTGTCGTAAAATTCATTTATAGTCATGCCTCTCGTCGCATTTAATTGCCAACTATTAGGGTAGTGCAAAAATAATGACGTAATAATGTCGTTTTTTGACGTTAAAAAATACGTCAAAAAACGACATTATTACGGCATTATTTTTGCACCAAACTAATAGTAATCAATAACCCAATTTTTCTGAATGTTGCCACAACACCACATTTATTAAGAACATTTCTTTTTACTTTAATATAAAAAAAAAATACTTTTCATGTTAGTCACTCCATGCTATGGAGAATTAGATGGAAGAAATTAATGTTATCCAGTCATGAGGAAATATTTAATTCATTTTAATTTACCTAATTTTAAATTTTATCGTTACAATTTTTCTTTTCTTTTTTAAAATATCTCTTCGTCTTTTAATTTTAATATTTCTTCCTTATATTATTTCGTTTTATTTTTTCATTTAAAATCTTCTCTTCCCATTTTTCGACCGATGAATAACTAAAATGAGGAAGGGTCACATCTGCAAATGCGACCAGCTTCTTTAGGAATATAAGGACCAATATCAATATATGCTTCAGCGTCCTGCCACAATTTTTGTCTTAAATGAAATAAATATTTGTTTTACTATTTAACCCATAGCCGGGGAGAGAAGAGTTTAATGCCTACCTTTTCCAATAGTATTTACATGTAAATGAATATAACGAAACAGACTGGAATTCGAACTCAGTTTTCCAAGGTCTCATTCCGAATCGTTATCCATTACACTATCCATACATTCAAGCTTACATCAGCTGTTATTACCGAGCGCCCAGCCATCTAGATAGTGATCAGGTTTAACTTTGCTTAACTTCGGCGATTGTACAAGAAGTGTTGTTCCAAGGTGATGTTGTCATAAACCTGCCCCTTAAGCTGCCAGACACACGGAGTAGCTCGGCGTTTTAAAAACTGCAACAGTTAATGTTCGATTTAAAAATTAAAATGCTCTGCGAATATGCCGGCATGACCTTAGTGGCCATATTTCTAACCTTCGATGAAGAAGATTGTGAAGAAAAATAAGAATAAAAAAAGAAAAAAAAATCTTAAACTGAGAAAGTTGAAAAAATAAGAGTCAGAATAAAATTAAATGAAATATGAAAAAAAGAAAAACGAAAAAGAAAAATAACCTCTAAATTTCAAAAACTGGCAAATAAAGCTAGGCAAAGGAAACCAGAAGAATATGCGGCGCTCTTTTTCTAACATGTTGAAAGCAATTCCAACCTGATTAATCAATGTCACGGAATTTAAAACAGAGACCGGTTAGTGAACAGACACAATACATGTCGGTGGATTACGAGCTGAAGAACTTGAATTGAGTGCCATTTAGAAAATGGTTTTCTTTGTAGTTGACAGAAATCTAAATCAGCATATCAGCAAAAGACTGTGAGCTAAAATCCCTTATCTGTTTTCGATTTAAATACATTCCAAGAAATGACAGGATAATATATTCTTATTGATGCATATACTGCCAACAACATAGGGATAAGTTTTGTCTTCGACAAAGAAATATCTTTAAAGCAAAGGGAATTTCGTGTAGTACAGTATGTCCATAAAGTTCGTGTGCACTTAAAGAAATTATAACTTTATTTGTATTTGCGATAGAAATAATTTGTAAAAAAGTTTAGAAAGAAGTACATCTGTATTTTTTAAGGCTTTATTGGAATTTTATTTAAGTTTCTACATATCATCCATCATTAGCAATACAAAGAATAATACGATTTTGCAGTTCACGGAAAACATTTGCCAAATGAATTACAGTAATGCCTGAAATCACATTAGTTATTTTAGCTATACTTAAATCTAGGTACAGTAAACTTTATAACACTTTTTACAGATTAATTCTATCAATAATACAAATAAAGTTATAATTTATTTTAAGTGCACACGAACTTTATGGGCATCCTGTATATAAAGTCAGAGAATTATCATAATCTGATTCTATAGACGTCCCTAGATCAGAGGTGACATTTTGAATTTTGGGGTCATTGTTTGCAAGTGAGTTCAGGCTGTATGTGATATTACACACGGTGCATTATTCTGTATGTTTAACATTGTGCAAGCAAAATTATTATCTGGGGTTGGTTGATTCTCTAATGCAAGTGCATGATGAATGTTATATTGGACAATATATAAGCATATCCTGATTAGGCATGCAGTTGTTCATGTTGATATATAAGAAATGTATTTAAAAAATAAAACAACAATAACGAACTGTTACGTGAAAACGGGTTATTAAACTATTTAACACAATGCATAAAGACGCGATATTTGAAAAAACGATGAAATCGACATAACGCAAGAAATCTTAATTTCTTATTAAAGACGAAACTAATCAGACACTGGAAAATTTATGGTGATACATTCATTCGTAAAAAGAAATAAACTAAATGCAATTGGATAGAGATTATACACAAACACATATTTTAAAAATAATTCAATACTTTAGAATTTCAATGCAGAAATAAGATTTCTATATTGTAAATCCTTACTTGTCCCATAATCACACAAAAAAATCTATAACAGAATATCAAGGGTGTTTAGCCAAACATGTAGAATATATATATATATATATATATATATATATATATATATATATATATATATATGAAGAAAGAACAGTAACATATATAATCCGGTGTTCTTATAGATATATTTTTTTGCAAAATAGTGCTCAATGTAAATTTACAGAGCATTAATATTATAAATCAACTGATTTAAGATATGTTTTTTTTTCACTACACAGTTCTAACCATGTTTCAAAAATGTAAGCTAAAATCTTCGGATTTAATTTTGTAATTGAATTAACGAATTAGTTCGATTACATCCTCAAGCGAATTTTGGAGTAACTTATTTTTTAAATTTACTTAGTTTTAGAGGCACAGCAAAAATTCATAATTCCAGTTTCCAATGATACAGAGAAGTCCATTCATCCAGACAAGGGGTGGTTGTGTGTTCATTTTCATTAGTTACGTTTGAAAAAGCTGTTATGTTTAGGTAGGATAGGGATGTATTTTTTCAACGAATTCTGCTTGTCGTCTGGATTTTTAAAAAAAATTTATTGTTAACGGCAAAAAAATTCTTACGGCATTTTTTTTATTTGTATACTTGAAGATTTGTTGGGGATGTTTAGGCTAGAATACGTTTTATTTAACTACAATTTTAAAAGATTTTCACTTTTAATTTTTAATAGACTATATTTCTTTTTAAAACGAGTAAATGTATTAGAATTACTTACAGTATGTAAAATTATTTTTTCATATCAAGTATAAGTATGTTTATTACGAGGTCATATATTTTTTAATTTTTTAAATTTTATATTTAAATATTATTTAAGTAAAATTTATTACAATGACGGCAAATATACCTAATTCATTTCTCCAATTTAGTAAACATTTATTTTTTATAAACCTAGTAATATATAGTTTTCATGTATGTACAAAGGATATAGGGCATTTAGTGACCTACATATTCTAGCTTTTCATAATAATTTCATTTTACTGTAGGTGTTTTATTGAATTCTTTTAAGTGTTTGTAGTACTTTGAGAGAGGTGTTTAGGATAGAATACGTTTTATTTAACTACAATTTTATAAGATGTTATGGTTAGAATTCGTTTTATTTAACAACAATTTTAAAAACAATTTTAACATATTTTCACTGTTAATTTTAATAGACTATATTTTGTTTTTTATAAAACAAGTAAATGTAATCGAATTACAGCATATAAAATTATTTTTTCACATCAAATATAAGTATGTATATTACCAGGTCGCACTTTTAAATTTTATTTTTAAATATTATTTAAGGAAAATTTTTGACAATGAGGGCCTAAAGTAGCTATTTCATTTCTCTGATTTAGTAAAGTTTTATTTTTTATAAAACAAGTAATATATAGTTTCTTATGTATGCAAAAATGACATATATATTCTAGCTTTTCTTATAAACTTCCATTTTTAGGTGTTTTATTGGATTATTTTAGGTGCCAGAAGTACTTTGAGAGATGTTTGATTTTTATATTTATTTATCCTAAATGAACTTTAATGTTGGTTGCACCTTTTTTTGAACTCATGGCTTGTGCAACCTATATATATATATATATATATATATATATATATATATATATATATATATATGTTTTCAGGATTTTCAATTGAAGTGATATTGCATTGGTATACTAATGATTCCGTGCGACATTTATTTTATAGAGGACAGTTATGACGGTTTCTACAGTTACAAATGTTTTGTTTATCTTCATCAGTTTTTATTTTTATTTTTCCATTGTCTAAATTTCAGGGCTTTTGGCATAAGTGTATATTTAATAACTTTTTCTAAGCTTTCAGTACATCTGTAACATAATTTTAGTGTATTTTTATTGAAAATAATACTTTCACTAGGAAAATGCTTATTTGCCGTTGATACAAAACAGACGACATGCGTTGAACAGATGTCATAATTCGTTGAAATAAGCATTCACCGACTTAACCCATTTTCGAACGTAACTCATAATTGATACAATAATAGTTAATAAAAAAGATCACGCTACCGCACCTGTTTAAAATTATTGGATTTCTCTGTATCCTTGGAAACAAAAATTATGACTGTATGCGCTTTTAAAACTCAGTAAGGAGGGGAGTAGATAGCAATTAACATTGCATTAAAAATTTTTGAAGACTAAAGTTGGCTGGAAAGCATGGAAGTGAGATTCACAAGCGGGAAGTGCGAGAAAAGAAACTGTCAGCATAGAACTTATGACTATATCTAGTCGGCTCAACAGTAAATTGGTCAGATCTTGATACCATTTTAATACTGCGCTTAAATTAAAACGTCCAGGTACCATAGACAAGAAGTCATCCGGTCATTTACTATGAAAGTATTTATAGAAAAGACACGGCGAGGCAACCTTACGGCTACGAGAAAGTAACTGAAGTCGAGTCACTAGATCAGGATCGATGATATTTTTGATTTTTCTTTGAATTTTATCATGGAGCTCAAGGCATCGGAATATATGTGACAGCAATAGTCTAGGGATGGACAAATATAAGAGACAGGATAGAAAAAAATTACCTCAAACGACACACTGAACCAAATTTATTAGCAGCTGAACTAGCAAGGGATTAAAGAATGGTATATATATATATATATATATATATATATATATATATATATGTGTGTGTGTGTGTGTGTGTGTGTGTGTGTGTGTGTGTAGATATGTAGAAAAACAGGAAAGAACACGTTAGGTAAATAATCCGGATTTATTTAGTATTTTTCTTTTTATTTAAGAAAAAAAAAAAGTGCTCCATAGAGAAGAGCATAAATTATAATTATTTATTATAATATATCGAGGTTTTCGGTTATCGTTTTTCAAACATGATAACTCTTATGTATCGAAGGGATCATATTTTTTTTTTAAATAATTATAATATATATATATATATATATATATAGAGAGAGAGAGAGAGAGAGAGAGAGAAAGTTGCAAATTAAAAAAAAATTGTTTTATTTTATGAAAGTATTTATTTATTTATATATAATATATATATATAAAATATATTAAAATATATATATATATATATAAATTCATAAAATAAAACATATTTTTTTTAATTTGCAACCTTTTCTATATATACATATTAAGAAAATATACGTGGCTTCTCATTATGCTATATATATATATATATATATATATATATATATATATATATATCTGTGTGTCTGTGTGTGTGTGTGTCTGTGTGCGTGTGTCGCTCACATAGTGCTGGTGTTAACAAAATTGTGCTCGATGTAATACAACGGAGCTATTAAGTATATATTAAGAAATATCCATACGGTTCGGAGTTTCATACGCAACGCAATGTTCAGGTACTGAGTATAGACATATGGTTACGCAATCTAATTTTTAAAAAAAATAACTGTTTATCGCAATTTACCATTCAAAATAGATGGGATTTATATATATATATATATATATATATATATATATATATATATATATATATATATATATATATATATTTGTGTGTGTGTGTGTGTGTGTGTGTTTAAAAACGAAAATTATTTTAGAGTTGTGAATATTAATCTTTTTATTTTTATATTAAGCATAAAGGAATATTGCTTGTACATTAAAAAACCGTAATTTGCAAAAAAAAAAATAATCTGGACCAACATATTTAAATATATATTTACTTAGATGCCTACAGTTAACGATCAATTCATTTCTCTTCTTTAATAAGCTAGTATTGTTTAACTGTTTTATGATAAGCAATTTTTTCAAGAAGACATAAGTTATATCGTTGCCGTTATTAGATTTGGCACTTGCTATAAGGGAAGAGTAATAGCCATTTTTTTAGAAATTCGTACTTATGTTCCAAGAGTGCACAGCCGAATTAGCTTTCTATATTGTCATCACAAACTCTTTCACTGTATTACAGCTCATCATATCATGTGTGTGTGTGTGCGTGTATCTGTCTGTATTTCTGTCTCTCTGTCTGTCTGTCTCTCTCTCTCTCTCTCTCTCTCTCTCTCTATATATATATATATATATATATATATATATATATTGAAGACATTTTCATAATAACAAAAAGCAAAGATGAATTAAAAACCCTTAAATCATTTCTTCAGTTCACTGACCAACTGAACATTAAAAATAGAATCCCTTTCCTGGATGCTTTAGTAGATGCTAATAATGAAGATTTTATTATTCATGATACAAAAAAACATCAGTAAAAATCATGTCTACGTAATTATAAAAGTGAATCTTGACGTAGCTGTAAAATAAGTGTTGTAAACCATGATTTATCATGCGAAAATTATTTCCTCTTCGAAAACATTTTTTATTGATAATTAAGCAACATATGGCAAACATTTATCAATAATAAATTCCCAAACCATGTGGTTGATGAAGCAGTAAGATTAACTTCGGACACTTTTAGAAAAAAAATAATAGAAACAACTAACTCTAAATTTTTTGTATTTTAACAAGGTTTATTGTAATTATAATCAAAATGAAAATGATATATTGATGTTGTTATAAAATAGTGTTCGTTCTATTATAACAGGGCTTTTTAAGCATATAACGCCAAGCAAGGCGGGAGTGCCACTAGCACCCAACAGGTTACAGAGATTAAGAGCAAGGGTAATGAGTGGTGTTTGAGGAAAGGATAATGAGGAGGACAGGGATCAAGATCAATCGATCCGAAGGTATCGATTGACATTACACTTGAATATTTGAAGAGTATAGTAATCGGGAATGGAAGCAAGAGGAATGGAGTTCAATTGTTGGGAAGTAAAAGATAAGAAGTTTTTGGAATAGAAAGGACGGCTACATTTACCCTTTTCGACAGTGTAAGTGTGGGACCGAATTGCCAACTTGTTTAAATTCATGCAGTTGGTGTACCAGTGAAATTAGCTCGTCAGAGCAGTTGACATGAAAATAATTGCAGAAAATACAGAGGAAAGGCACATCACGTCTGTGAGAAAATGACTGTAGACGAGATGTCAGATCAGGACATATCCCATTGTATATCCGTCTCTGGAGTTTGTCGAGGACCTCGAGATGGACAGAAGGGGTACCAGACCATATATGTCAGCAGTATTCAATGCACGGATGAATGGTTGATTTGTAGATTTGAAAGATGGACTCAGGCGTATAAAACCTTCTGACGCGACTCAGACAACCAAATTTCTTTGCTGTAGATGAAGCTATTGATTCAATGTACCACCTCAGGTAAATGGAAAGCGGGGGACCAAGCATGCGTTCAGAGAGGCACTCTATTGCATTTGGGCATCAGCAATTCTTATAGGAGGCAGGCAGTTTTCTATTTGGTGGGTAAATGAGAGCCGTTTCCTTTTGGAGGCATTAAAGTTTACAAGCCTGTTCAAGTCGACCACAGATTGGAGGACATTTTCGAGACCAACGGCCAAGTTAATTTTGTCAGCGATGCCGGATTTACTAATGACGTAGGAGTAAATAGTAGTGTCGTCTGTGTAGATACCTACTTAGGAACTGATGACATCATACGATCGTTGATTAAGATCAGAAACAGTGTATGACCCAGGATAGAGCCTTGGGGAACATCAGCGTTCGTATGAAAGAACTGGAGGAGAACCCATTTAAGACAAACTTTATTTCAGGGTTTGGCAGGAATTATTTTATTAAGTCATATAATCGTCCTGTAATGCCGTATCCCTGAAGCTTACAAAAAAGTCCGGCATGCTACCATACCAAACGCTTTAGAGACATCTAGAGCCACATCGAACGCATTAGAGATATCTAGAGCCACAGCTTCTCCGTTATTGCCAAGTGATTCGTATACAAATTCAGTAATGGCCGTGAGCTCGTCAGCGGTAGACCCGGCAAAGCGGAATCCATATTTTTTGTCAGAGAGCAGAACATGGGATGTAAGGTGTTTAACCACTTCGGTATTGATTAAAGCCTCTTAGACTTTACCAAAGTTAGGTAGGACGGTAGTTATATGGTGTCAGAAGGGTTTGTAGTGTTCTTCTAAACAGAGACAACAGATGAGGACTTCTAACAGGCTGGAAAGCAAGAGTCTGTGAAACAATAGTCATATAGTTTGAAGGGGACTAGAGCCAATTAAGGAGCACATTTTCAGGACTCCAGCTGGTATCCTATCCCGCTACTAGAGTTATGAGAGACTAATTTAGAGACGATGCCCAATACCACCGATAAGGTTATGTTCATCCCCCTCAGTAGAACGTCAGTTCCAGGTGGAAAATCAGGCGTAGGTACTCCAGATGGGTCGAGCATTCAGGCTTAACAACTGAGAAAGCCAGGACTTCAGATTGATTGAATAGAAGAGGTATTGTGGATTTGTTCTTGTTCAGCACGCTCTTGCAGAGCCGCCAATATTTAGGACCAAACTTTCGAGATGCAATACCTTATTTAATTCTTTCAGCAAATAGTAACTTTGCATCATTGAGGACACGCTTGCACTCATTACGGGCAGCGACAAAGAGACACCTGTTGCAATCAGACATGTCGCTTCGGTAGAGAAAGAGGACTTGATTCCTATGAGCTATAGCAGCTAAGCAAGCAGCTAAGAATCATTGAGATGAGCGTGATTCAACTTTGTTTTCTCGAAGAGATGAAAGCCTCGATGCCAGTTTTTACTCCGGTGGAGACCCGAGACGCACTTTTTTGAACGGGGTGATTAAAAACTAATTTCCAGGGGACGTCGTCAAGGAAGTCACGGAACGAGTCCCAGTCAACTTGTTGATAACAGAAATATATTCTCTTAGAAAAGTTTCTTTGTTGGTGGGGAGTACAAGGAGATGTTAACAGACACTACGGAATGGTCAGAGTTTCCTAAAGGGCAGATCTGTTTGACACGACAAGACTCAGAGATGGAGGTAAAACAGAGATCGAAAAGGGAAGAATAACCTTCAGGGTCACTGGGGAAACATGTAGGAGACAACCATATATGTATGGGATTGAGTGATTGAAAATTTAAGGGTTTGTATACCAGTGAGGTCAGTTACAGCGTGATTAAACCACATCGCATGGTGGGTGTTAAATTCACCGAACACGAATATGTGTGAGAACGGACTTAGAGAGATAGCCTTGTCTATATTATCTGAAATGCTATCGAGTCCACCACAGTCTTTGGAGGAGGAGAACGATAAAGAAAGAAGAGGTAGCTTACTGAATAGAAAAGTGATAGACGGAGACACATATATGAATGGTCTGGAGATACAAGAGACAGTTCCCTAGCCAGCGGGATATGGTCCAGGGCATAAACTCCCAGATTATGCATGTGGATTCCTTTCTAAGGAGTCCTTTCTAAGGAGTCCTTTCTAAGCAGTCCTTTCTAATGACCGCATTGGAGAAGTTAACAATAAGGTAATAAGAAGGTAATAAATACAAATAAAGTTATAATTTTTTTAAAGTGTACGCGAACTTTATGGACACCCTATATATATATATATATATATATATATATATATATATATATATATATATATATATATATATATATATATATGTGTGTGTGTGTGTGTGTGTGTGTGTGTGAGAGAGAGAGAGAGAAAATATATGGAAATAGGAAAGAACTCGTTAGGTAAATAATCCAAAGTTCTTTAGTATTATTTTTAAAATATAGTGCTCGATACAAATGTAGAGAATGAATATAATTATTTATTTAAAAATATGATTCCAAAACGCTACATAAGAGTTCTCATGAGAACTCTTATGTACCGTGTTGGAATCATATTTTTAAATAAATAATTATATATATATATATATATATATATATATATATATATATACAATAATAATAATAATTGTGTATTTGGGCAGCAATCCCTCTTTTATCAAGTTTTGTTAAAAACGACTGACGATTTGTTGTGTTTAAATTTTTATATAATTTTTCATGCGATCTTACAATGCAGTTATATTTGTGCTACCAACGAGCATGTTACGAATAGATTTATTTCAGTCTCCATGTATATTTAAATGTGATTTAATTGAGCTATGGTCAGAGAGATATAAAATGAGGCATCTTGTCAAGGATATTGTAGTATATCCTGTATAATTATTTACGAATTTGAATTGGTTAGGAAAGGGTTCCTTTAGGGACATGTGAATTCGTAACCAGTTTTAGTTCTATGTAATTTGTATATTGTAAGTGGATTATGATTTTTTACAATAAGATTAGCAGTTTAACAATTTTCGTAATAGATAATTTAATTTTCTTTCTTTTTTGTGGGGGCGTCTGGCGTTGTACATTTCTTTATAATATTTCTAAGTTAAGATTCGTCTTTCTTACAATTACCATGATTTCGAACTTTGTATAAAATGTTACTATTATAGTTTGTTTTTTCTGTACATTCAGTGTTGCTATTCGTTACCTTAGAAAGAAAAAGTCTTATATGCTAATCTATAAGATGGTTTGAAAAGCGCTTGTTTCACATTGTTAAGTTCTTTAGAGAAAGGCGGACGAGAGAATGAATTTTCGTATGCTCTCATAAGAAATTGTTAATAACACCTATTGTATATCTGAGAGGACATTGACTAGTAAAATTAAGTTCATATGTAAAGATGAGGTCGGAATTCTAGATTTGAGATTATCAATTTCGTTTTTGTTCTCGGCTAAAATAAAAAAAAATATCATCTACATAGCGAACAAATATTTTCAGTTTAGTAAATTTTAGCAAATAGAGAGAGAGGTGGGGGGAAAGAGAAGAGAAAATATACAAAAGAATAAAACTCGCAGCATTTATTTTTTATCTTACCTGAATTTTCGAATTATCTGGTTTTCCAATACAAACCCAGTATAGAGATTCCGATTAAGGTTGCTCTCTGTACGCATGAAGTTCTTACTATAAAATTTGTACGATGTTCAAATGAACCCACGGCTAGCAGATTTTAATTCTAAACAAGTATGTTAGTAGCAACTGCCCAAATCTTTTTAATAGAAATTGTGTTTAGAAGTAAATATCCATTTTCTTTTACACTACAGTATTTAAAAGTCTAAAATTTGTTGCTTATTCTCACAAGACATACATTTGTTGCATAGTTGATAATAGAGTAAGCTACTTCTTAGACTCTTTTCCAAGGAAGTTACACAAGCCTCAAGGAAAGCTTGGATGAAAAGATATTTTCTTTGATTTTCTTAAACGACTTAAAGCTGGTATGTTAAAGCTATGAAGACGGCACGAAACAGCAGCCAGTCTCCGGAAATTGAACAAACGGGGGTCGAGTTTTAGCCTCTTCTACGCTATTTTCAGACATATTTCCTACTGTTTTTTCAGACTTGGAGCAATTCGACAACTTTTTGAACAATATGCTTTTTCATTAACAGACATTTACACAAAAAAAACACTTCAAGGGACACATTGACCAGAAGAAGTCGGCTGGAAGAAATCTTTTAATACATTAGTAAAAGTTTTTTAAATCATTGCAAACTTTTTTGATTAAACCCTATTTTATTATTTGACATTGTTCAAAGACATTGGCTATTTTACAACGATACTGGAATATTTAAATATTTGAGTGTCGTTTTGAATATAATCATAACAGAATGAGAATATTTTAGTGAAGAGAAAGGACAAAATGAACTGGATTCAGAAGATAGTGATTGAAGTTGCATTTAATCTTTTTGAAATTCTATTAGGTTGGTGCAAAAATAATGCCGTAATAATGTCGTTTTTGACGTTAAAAAATACGTCATAAAACGACATTATTACGTCATTATTTTTGCACCAACCTAATAGTTGACAGGGAAAAAATAATTCCGAAAAGAGCTCCACAGGTGAGATGTGCAGGAAAATAAGGAATTAGAATAGAATTTGCTGTTGCATCTAGTTATTTCAACAGTAAAAGGATGAAACCTATAAGACAATCTAGTCCTGCGTTTAAATTAATGCTTTTCCATAAGAATTTTGCAGCATTTAAATTTTATTTAGGTTGAATCGAAACCAAGGTCGGCCTACATTACACTGACAATGAAAAAGTTGGCTCTGTATGAGGATTTTCAGCATCTGATTATCACTCATTCTAATGACATGACCAGCGCATTTGAACTGCGATTGCATCAGAAAGGATTCGATACCACCGATGCCATATTTCATGAAAAGATGCATAACCGCATATTGAACGAAGACAGCGTTTATGAAAAACATCAAAGTGACTGACGTGTGTCCTGTATGGCGTCCACGATTCTGACCCATAAAGAAATGTGGTGGGAATGACCGCTCGATACACACTGATTTTCGTTTTGAGTAAAATCACACGAACATCCCAAAGGCGATGCTTAAGTTTCCCAAAGGAAATGGTTGCCTTTGATATTCGGTTAAATATCTCGTCACCAAAAGAGGCATTTGAATTGACCTTACTTCCTAAGTGCGTCGATGATTTCACATACTTCAGTTGGTTGTTGCCAGTATATATATATATATATATATATATATATATATATATATATATATATATATATATATATATATATGAAAGTGAACATTTAAATCAACACTTACAGGCGACAGGCAGTTTCATGCTAGACGCAAACGTCAGGTCACTTGGGCTGATAATTGCGTCTAGCATGAAACAGCCTGTCGCCTGTAAGTGTTGACTTCAATGTTCACTTTCATATATATATATATATATATATATATATATATATATATATATATATATTGGTTGGTGCAAAAATAATGACGTAATAATCTCGTTTTTTGATGTTAAAAATACATCAATAAACGACATTATTACGTCATTATTTTTGCACCAACCTAATATATATATATATATATATATATATATATATATATATATATATATATATATATATATGCGTATTTTGTATGTTTCTGAAATGTTATCTATCTATCTATCTATCTATCTATCTATCAATAACTCTTGGCTTAATGGATAAAGAAGGGTGAGAGTCCCATTGTCAATTATATCTTCTGTTGCTTAAAAAGAATGATGGTGAAGATCTCACACGATAAACAACTGAATCCAGATATTCTATATTGAATATTCTGCGCGATTTTGAGTGAACGAAGGCATTAATGAGAGGATTTCTACATGGAAAAGAGAATCGAATACTGAAGTAAAAGTTTTTCTACCATTCTTCTAAGCAAATAATAGACCGTATTCTGATACTGATTCTTACCGAAAATGGGCCTCATCGCCCCACTCCTGACTTGCCCTTCTGGGAACCGCCTACCAATTACTCCATTCCAAGATCGGCTTCATGTAAGAAAAAGGAAAGAAAATGATCACAGATTCAAAGATTAGGCGAAAGAATAGCCATTAGTGAAGTGACTGCTTGTGAAACAGTCGAAATGGAATAGGAAATAAAAATGGATGGTGCAAAACAAGATAAAAAAAACGTTGTAGTCTAAATCAGAAATAGATGGGGAGGGTGGAAAGAAATCGAGGAGAAGAGAGGAAGAGAGGCACAAATATCGAGAAGAAGAGAGGAAGAGAAGGAAATAAATCGTGAAGAGAGGGGGAGAGCGAAAGAAATTGCGAAGAAGAAGAAAGGAAAGAGAAGGAAATCAAGAAGGAGGAGAGGCGAGGAAATCGCGAAAAAGAGACGAAATGAAAAGAAATCAAGAAAGAAAAAATAAGGGGAGGGAAAGAAATCGAGAAGAAGGAAGGGAATGAAATCGGGAACAACATTATGTGAAAATGAAAGAGACTCACAGATAAAGAAAACAATATCTGATAAAATGAAAAATGAAATAAAAAAAAGCAAAGGTTGGCTGAGAATAGATGATGTCGTGAATTGAAAAAAAGATAAATACGTCAGTGTTGAAGAAAAGAAGAATGGAATGATAAAATAAAAGAGGATAAAACGCAGAAAATGATAGTGAGAAAGGAAAAACATTGTCGCAAATATTCCGAAAAAGGACGTATATATATATATATATATATATATATATATATATATATATATATATATATATATATATATATGTTGCACACTATAGACAAGAAGAAAAAAGTTAGACTAATTATTTATTATAAAAAAATTTAAACCGTCAATTAACAATAATAATTCACCCCTTAGATCAAAATTAGAAAGAACAAATATTATTTACGAAATTAAACATGAATTAAGGAATTGTGTTCCTGGTCTCTCAACATTCGTAAACAAATATATTAGCCACACCACAACATGTTTAACAAGAAGACTCACTCTTCATCTTTCTGATCATAGCTCAATTATGACTCATTTAAATACTCATGGAGACATCCTTGACCCTATTTGTAACATACTTGTTGATAATACAAATATAATAGCATCGTCTACATAAAAAGGCTAAAAATAACAGAAGCCTTTTTAATAAAAAAAAACAAAAAAAACAACACTCAATAATATCAACTAAGAACATGGACACAGTATGTTGAGCGTGTTTTGAAAATGAAACATTGTATAAATACATACATAAGACAATTGATTTTTAGTTAACAGTTAATATATTACAACCTTGAAAATGGATAAATGTATAGCCGAAAGCGCTCGAAAAAAAACAAACGTTTTGGACAGCTTTTCTATAATTTATCTACCGAAAAGAAAAAAAATTATAAGATCACATGAGAAATTATATAAAAACGTAATGAAAGCATCTTGTCGGTCATATTGAATGAAACTTGCCTGAAAGAACCATTGCTGCCTAAATATACAATATATATGATGGGCTCTCCCTTCGTTTTTGACGTATGAGTGTCTGTTCAGTTTTTGTTTCGTACGAGACATCAGTCTTGCACGGGATTTGCAAACAGGTTTGCATGCTGAAGGGTTGACCGTCATATGGATTGATGTATTGGCCTGAGATTTAATGTTGCTTTTGAATTCTCTCATATGATTGAAAGGATTCTTTTCAAAGTTACTTATACTTCGGTAGAAGGTGTTTCTCCAATTTCCCCCGTTTTCATGAGCAAGTTCGAGGGATGTTTGCAGCATTTAAATTATATTTGAATTCGTCCTATAAGCGTAACCAAGGACGGCATACTTTAAGCTTACCATGAAAAATTTGGTTATACATGAAGATTTTCAGCATCCGATCATCACTCATTCATGTTTTGTGCCATTTGAGATGCGATTATGACATTTAGCATATGTTAAGGTATACCAACCATTCTGAGTACTTTCTGGAGGGCTCACCTGTTTACAGTGTCGAACGATTTCGTGACATCGATACAGAAGGTATAGAATTCATGATCCTTTTCGAGAAATTTCTCAGCAACCTGAAGAAGTATATATATATATATATATATATATATATATATATATATATATATATATATGTATAGGGTGAAACAAAAGTAATTTTACAAACTTTGGGTCGAGTTCCTCACCCCAAAATTATGACAAATTATCCATAAAAATATGCGTCCACAAATACTTCGTTTTTAAGTTAAAAGAAATTTTACGGCATGTGGCACTGTGT
>OZ010592.1:6902257-6989757 GCA_963932145.1 Acanthosepion lycidas | reverse complement strand
TTTACCAGCAAGAAAATATTTAAAGAATTTATTGTTGTGAAAACAGAAACATTACACGGAATATTAAGTAGATTTGTTAAAAACATGAAAGCAAATAAACTTCAAAGTATAATGTTGCGAAGATGTACATAAAAACTACTCATTTTAGAGATGAGATTTTTCGGCTCTTCAGGGAATAATAAAGCGTCATAGAATATGAGGAGTTCTAATGTTTTAAGCTAATAAAATTAGGTGTGTCAAAAAGTTTTGTAGTTTTGAAATAAAACCCATATTTTGAGTTCTAATGAACACAATCCTGCTATATGGCAGTGAATGTTGGACGATCACCTCACAGACATAGAAAAGACTTTCGGAAAGAGAAATATTGTTCTACAGAATCCCTGGTGAGAATATCATGGAATGAACAATTATCTAATAGGAGGTTTTAAATAAAATGGAAATAAAAATGGACGCTTATCCTTAGAATCAGAAAGAGAATTTTAGGGACACATTAAAAGAAAAGTGGGCATCAAGAATTGAACACGTACATATAGCAAAGTCAAGAGGGACAGAGGAAATCAGTGAATAATAATGAAATTAATTTTGTAATCTGTTGAGAGGGATTAGGAGAGATATCAAAAAGACAAAACTTAGTAAGGATTACAAAGGACAGGAAGTTGTGGGGAGCCATGATCACCCATATCTATGTATTGATCTATCTATCTATCTATCTATCTATCTATATATATATATATATGTGTGTGTGTGTGTGTATGTGTGTATGTATGTATGTATGCATATATATATATATATGTATATATATATTAATGCATGTTTCATTAAATAATATAGACACGTTTTGTCTATTTTAAGTAGGTTCCTTTTATATTGTCTGATAAGTGTGACACTATTTGTCTTGCTAAAAAAAGAAAGAAGATAAAAAAAGAAAGTCGAGAATTAAAGTTAGGGGATAAGAAGCCATCACGAAAAGGACACTAAGCGGTGTTATTTTACTGACAAAGAAAAGTGGTAAATATTTTATCTCCATTGTCGAGAAAGGAAGATACTGGATTTAATATGATTTATGTTACGGGGCGGGTGAAAATTCCAGGCTGGTCAAATGACCTACAGGGCAGAATTCTAAATAGATAAAAATTATTTAGGTCGCAGAAAATGTCCGTTGGATCAACTGCAGAATTACAAAAACAAAAGACTGAGCCGTTGGCTATCTACGAAGATCTTTGAAAAAGGCATCTGTTTTGTGCCAGGAGCTGGCTATGATAAAAAAATTATTTTTAATTAACGCCAGAATGCAATCTCATTATATGACCACCCACGATGCTGGCGAAAAACTAGTTGACGAATTCCAATATGAGAACAGAAGAAGGCGGGAAGACGGAAGATTTCCAAAAATGGAAAATAATAAAATTGTCCTGACCGAAAACAAAGAAGTGCATTGTACGGTTTAGAATTATCAAGAAACCTCAAACCCCGACAAGCCCACCCCGGTTTTGGTCGGCGTCCATATAAGCGGAGTCGCAGCGAGTTAACAGAAGGAAGAATCAGGAGAGGAAGAAGAGGACAAAACACCTCCTGAACGGGAATTAAACAACGAGGGAAGGTTAGAGGTCGAGCAGGAACTACCTCTGAAGATGAGATTGAGAAGGATGGAGAACCCCAAGTCTCAGTAGAACAAACAAGGCGGTGCAGAATAGAAGCACTCGGTGTCGACAGATAACGACACTGGCTCATACAAAAACCTACTGGCTGACTGTGGTGGATGTAGATGGAGGGGATGGAGTCGCGAGCTGCGCCTCATGAAGTACGGAAGAAGATTATTGTCATTGCTAACTGGCCATCAGTGGTGTCATGAAGTACCACCTTTGGAGTGGGCGCCACACACACCTGTCCGGACCATTCTGTCTGCTAGGGGTTAGTTAGGGGAGGGAAGAGCCGATTTGTTACAAACTTAGAAAGAAATTATGGAAAAATTGAGTGAATAATTGAACAAGACCGAATGGTTATGAAGAATAAAAAAAAAAAAAACAAGAGAATCTTGTTGCAGGAATGATCAAAATGAAAGGGTTGTTGATGATGATGATGATGGTAGCCACGAGAATGGTAGCAAGGTACAAGATGGAAACAGAATACATAGCTTTAAATTCGGGTAGAACAAAATACTTGTTGCTAACAGCTGAAGAAGCTAGAAAGTGTAGAAATGATTTTCTAGGGAATTGTACATGGTTAAGCCCTATCTATATAGCTGGAAACCACAAAATGTGCATACTAGAATTATTTGAAGGGAAGAAAGAGGGAATTAAGAGAACTTGTAAAGTAGAGGTATTAGTAAACACGGCATTACCACAAGCTATCAGTATTTCAGACGGGGTGTGGGCAGAGGCCACGCAGAAACCCATCAGCTTGTCTAGGGATGTAGAACAAAAGAAGATGAAAAGAAAATTACATGTGCATGTAGAACAGAAGAAGATGAAAAGAACATTACATTGGAATGTAGAACGAAGAAGATGAAAAGGACATTATATTGGGATGTAGAACAGAAGATGAAAAGAACATTACATTTGTATGTAGAACAGAAGAAGATGAAAAGTACATCACCTTGCATGTAAAACCGTAAAAAAGAATAGAAGAATAGAACTGCATGGAACAGATGCAATGATGCAGGATGCATGCTAAATAGTGTATTTGGATTTAGGTGTCATTTACGAGTAAAAGACAAATAGGTTAAGGGTGGACTGTGACACTGTTTGGCTTGCTAAAACAAGAAAGAAGAAAAAAAAGAAAGGCGAAAATTAAAGTTAGGTGATAAGAAGCAATCACGAAAAGGACATTAAGCGGTGTTATTTTTCTGACAAAGAAAAGTGGTAAACTTTTTTATCTCCATTGTCGAGAATGGAAGATACAGGATTTAATCTGATTTATGTTACGTGGCGGGTGAAAATTCCAGGCTGGTCAAATGACCTACAGGGCAGAATTCTAAATAGATAAAAATTATTTAGGTCGCAGAAAATGTCCGTTGGATCAACTGCAGAATTACAAAAAAAAAAAGACTGAGCCGTTGGCTATCTACGAAGATCTTTGAAAAAGGCATCTGTTTTGTGCCAGGGTCTGGCTATGATAAGAAAATTATTTTTAATTAACGCCAGAATGCGATCTCATCATATGACCACCCACTTGATGCTGGCGAAAAGCTAGTTGACGAATTCCTGGTGATTTGGTTAAGATAATGAGTCTAGGGTGTGAGGTCTTCTGGAAGAGAAGAAAGAAAAGGAAAAGAAAGAAAAAAAAGATAAAAATTATCTCCCCCCCTTTTTTTTTTCTTTCAGCAAGATTTTTTAAACCGAGGCTAGTCTGGCCACATCCACGCTGCTGAGCGCCCATTGGCTGAATGGTGGCATGAGCGTTAGGCGGAGGTAATCATGTGAAGAAGGAGGGGAGGCCTGTTGCACCCCGCTGAAGGGATAGGTATGAGATGCCTCTGTGAGAGAGAGGGGAAACCCGTTATCACCCTATGGGGGTATGGGAGAGATACCAATATAAGAACAGAAGAAGGCGGAAGACGGAAGACTTCCAAAAATGGAAAATAATAAAATTTTCCTGACCGAAAACAAAGAAGTGGATTGTGGGTTTAGAATTATCAAGGAACCTCAAACCCCGACAAGCCCACCCCGGTTTTGGTAGGCGTCCATATAAGCAGAGTTCAGTTGAGTTCGATTTCAAGTTCGCAGTTGGGGTTGGAGACAGACAGGCAAGCAGTTGCACCCACCTCGAAGAAGCTGACTAAGATTCGCGCAAATTCCGAACTCAATTTCTAACCAAGAACAATTTATTTTTGAAGAACGACTTAGACTCACACCACCAAAACAAGTTTTACGAATATCACCTGAAGATACACCAAGAACCAGTTTCTTAAAGAACAAACAACTTAAGATGTTAAGACTAACCTAACAAACACAAAGTGTCACGAATACATATAGCGGGTTGGGAGGTAGACGCAGTCCTGTATTCAGCAACCATATATAAAATAGTGTATCCTTTTTTAACACATTTGAACTTTTCGAGTTATTATTTTATTTTCTTTTACATATACTTGTGCGATATCGCCCTTATTCGAACTCGACTTGCATTACGGCCGGGCGACTGATTGATTTCGTCTGCCTAAGATCAATTCACAACGTGGGTAGGTTAGACTGGAAATCAAAGCAGTTACTTCGGTAACCAGACGTTGAAAGCGAGCTGAGAACGACATGGCTGATACCGAATCTAACCAGATTCCCATCCGAATCATCAAAAGGTTAGAACGTCACATTTGGTGCCGCGACCAATACCAAGCCAGTTGGTCGTCACAGGACAGGATAGCTCGACGGACGCGGCTAGGCAGACGTCACATTTGGCGCAGCGACACCGGGGGCACGTCACATAAGCTTAATCACATTATCGTTGAAAGAC
Source organism: Acanthosepion lycidas (assembly GCA_963932145.1). Taxonomy (NCBI): domain Eukaryota; kingdom Metazoa; phylum Mollusca; class Cephalopoda; order Sepiida; family Sepiidae; genus Acanthosepion; species Acanthosepion lycidas. The sequence goes on along the minus strand of OZ010592.1, from coordinate 6,985,311 downwards.
GAAAGGAGAACACCATATTGATACATGTTTAAATTCAATCGAAGCTCTCGGCTTACAAGGCCATTATCAAAGATGACAATTTCAATAAATCAAACAACACATGGACGAAACAACAAGTATAGTCCGCCCTTGCTGCATAAAAATTTTCAAAGTAACGCCAAACTCGTATATACGTTTATATATATAGTTTGTCGTTGAAATTTGAGATTGGATTAAAAAAAATGTATCAATATTGTGATTTTCTTTCTTCGTTTAATGATCATACGATTAAGCTTATCAGACAATATGAAAGGAACTTACTTAAAATAAATAGACGCAACTTGTCTATATTATTTAATGAAACATGCATCAATAAAAAATTGCTGCCTAAATATATATATATATATATATATATATATATATATATATATATATATATATATATACACGAAGTATGAAAGTAAATAGTTCGAAGTTAAAGAATATATTTATGAAATAAAAAGCGCCCCTTCATATTTTTGTCTTAGCCCTTTGAGCAGTACGTTCCTGAACAATTGTAACCGTTTTACCTGAGTTCCTAAATCAAAATTCGCAAATAATTGGTTTGTAATGTTTCACGCTAGATATATAAATAGTTTAAAAAAATATAAGCAATATACTTAGCATGGAGTGATTTAATCGCCAGAATTCTTTCTTTGTGTGCAAGTCTATCCAACAGGTGTTGACTCTCTTGATGGAAAAGAATATTAAAAGACGACGTTCAACCGGTGGCTGGGCATTAAGACATTTTTCTCTACCGCCGGCAAACCGGTGGTCAGGGCTTAAAGAGGTAAAAAGATTTTAAATGCAAAGGAGTGGACATCTCCGAACTCTACCGATATTAAACCGATAGAAAACGCACGAATTACCATTAAAAGATATGTGAATGGAAAAAATAATCAAATGATGTTGCTGTAATAAGAAAAAGCGCTAATAACTTTAAAATCGAAATGGAAGACATATTTAAAAAAATAGAAGAAATTATGGTGAAGATCACTGAGCCGATATTACCATAATTCAACATGTATAATACGCATTTTTCTAAAATATAATAAGCAAAATCAAGGGTGCGTATTATGCACAGCTACAAATACTCTTTAAAATACAGCCATAAAATAAAATAAAAAGTATCATAAAACTAAATTGGAATATTATTGTATGTTTAAAACCATTTTTAAAATAAGAGTAGGAAACGCTGGCCGTAATGAAATTGGAGGCGTACAATTTATAGGGTTTGATTACCAAACAAGGGATGCGTATTATGCACGAGTAAAAGAATTTTTCAAAACTTCCACCACAATTTTAGGGGTGGGTATTATGGACGAAGGCGTATTATACACGGAGAATTACGGTAATATGTACAATCATAAAACAATTTATTACCGTATAAGTGAAATTATGTTCATTAAATATGTTGCTATAGCATCTATATTATTTTACTATAATTTATATTTAAAAACTTATGCTGACATCGTTTGTTTCATGATCAGATCATAGACACACAACAAAATACATCATTCGGACTATTGTCCTCATGTTTGTTGCCATATTTATCACAACGTTTCGGCCGTTGTAAGCTACGGCCTTCTTCAGTTGTTTAGAATGTCGAAGTGAATCCATTACTTCTCCCAGTGGGCTAGACTGTTCTAGTTCCACGTGCCGTGTCTAATGGATGTCAGTTATCAGTTATTTCCTGTTAATTCCCCTCTCCAAGTCCTCCACTGCCTTAACCGGGTACTGAACTCACACAGTTTGGTTCCTGTCACTAATTAACGCCTTTATCCACTGTAGCATGTTTCCTTGAGGACAATAGTCCGAATAATGTAAATAGTGTACATAATACCTCATCTCAGAAATATAGACAGATACTGAAAGGCCTAAACGTTGTAATAAATATGACAACAAAGATGAGGACAATAGTCCGAATAATGTAAATAGTGTAAATAATACCTCATCTCAGAAATATAGACAGATACTGAAAGGCCGAAATGTTGTAATAAATATGGCAACAAAGATGAGGACAATAGTCTGAATAATGTAAATAGTATAAATGATACCTCATCTCAGAAATATAGACAGATACAAAAAAATTGTTTAAAAAGATAAAGAACATTAATGGATGAAACAATCTTTATAGATTTTAATAGAATTACATCCTGAGTATTTTATTAACATATTTTAGTTTAAACAATAAATCCCTTGGGGAATTATATTAGGAATTCATACGGTTGGACGGTAAATTCTAAATTTTTCGCTGAGTTCTGAATATATTTTTTAAAATGTCCTTAAACAAACATTATTTATAAGATCAATTTATAAAACTTTGTTAAATTGAATATATATACTTCAGATACTTAACCATTAAGAGACAATATTTCTTAACTCCCATTGACTTAACAATATTTTCATTCAATGAAACATTGTAGCGTTAGGTCATATTAAATCAGGTCACTTGAAACCTAAAAGTATACTGAGAATCAGCGTTCGTGTCTTCTTTCTCTCTTACCCTTCCCTGCCACCATATTACATGTTCATAGATTTGAATCTTTCCTTCTCTTCCCCCCTCACCCTCTTATATTTGGTTTGTAGACCTGTTAGATTGAAGGTTATTTTTAGAGCTTTCACGAAATAAAGATTATTACCTAACTGTATTTTCAGTGTTTAAGATTCATTCATTACTAATTTTGCTTTGTCTCTGACATAGAGCTCTACTTGGATCTTTATCCCCTTGCAAATTACATACGGATTATCACTGATATATATATATATATATATATATATATATATATATATATATATATATATATATATATATATATATTATGAAATGGACGACAAAGTCCGACAATTGTTTTAAGACATTTTTATGTTTATACATTCTTTTTATAGATGGTATTTATCAATACACCCACGAGGATTGAATGTGGCACAAGGCCTTTTTAATGTGGGTATCCCCGAGCCCGTAGGCTGAGCAAAAAATAAATAACCATCCAAACCCCCCGAGGGGGGGCCACTACCCTTCGGCGGAGCTTCGTCAGGGTTCCTGCCTGCAAGCAGAGAGTTCGACAGACACCCAACCCGGCAGCTCACAAAGCACAGATACTACACTTTGATCCTAGCCACCAGGTCGAGCGGGTATTCTTTTTATAGATGGTATTTATCAATCCACCCACGAGGATTGAATGTGGCACAAGGCCTTTTTAATGTGGGTAACTCCGAGCCCGTAGGCTCAGCCAAAAATAAATAACCATGCAAACCCCCAAGGGGGGCCAGTTCCGTCAACCTCCCCTAACGAAACTCTACCCTTCGGCGGAGCTTCGTCAGGGTTCCTCCCTGCAAGCAGAGAGTTCGACAGACACCCAACCCGGCAGCTCACAAAGCACAGATACTACACTTTGATCCTAGCCACCGGGTCGAGATGGTATTCTTTTTATAGATGGTATTTATCAATCCACCCACGAGGACTGAATGTGGCACAAGGCCTTTTTAATGTGGGTATCTCCGAGCCCGAAAGCCCAGCCAAAAATAAATAACCATCCAAACCCCCCGAGGGAGGCCAGTTCCGTCAACCTCCCCCAACGAATCACTACCCTTCGGCGGAGCTTCGTCAGGGTTCCTCCCTGCAAGCAGAGAGTTCGACAGACACCCAACCCGGCAGCTCACAAAGCACAGATACTACACTTTGATCCTAGCCACCGGGCCGAGCGGGTATGATTTTTATAGATGGAATTTATCAATCCACCCACCGGGATCGAATGTGGCACAAGGCCTTTTTAATGTGGGTATCTCCGAGCCCGTAGGCTCAGCCAAAAATAAATAACCATCCAAACCCCCCGAGGGGGCCAGTTCCGTCAACCTCCCCCAACGAAACTCTACCCTTCGGCGGAGCTTCGTCAGGGTTCCTCCCTGCAATCAGAGAGTTCGACAGACACCCAACCCGGCAGCTCACAAAGCACAGATACTACACTTTGATCCTAGCCACCGGGCCGAGCGGGTATGATTTTTATAGATGGTATTTATCAATCCACCCACGAGGACTGAATGTGGCACAAGGCCTTTTTAATGTGGGTATCACCGAGCCCGTAGGCCCAGCCAAAAATAAATAACCATCAAACCCCCCGAGGGGGGCCAGTTCCGTCAACCTCCCCCAACGCAACACTACCCTTCGGCGGAGCTACGTCAGAGTTCCTCTCTGCAAGCAGAGAGTTCGACAGACACCCGACCCGGCAGCTCACAAAGCACAGATACTACACTTTGATCCTAGCCACCGGGCCGAGCGGGTATGATTTTTATAGATGGAATTTATCAATCCACCCACGGGGATCGAATGTGGCACAAGGCCTTTTTAATGTGGGTATCACCGAGCCCGTAGGCCCAGCCAAAAATAAATAACCATCAAACCCCCCGAGGGGGGCCAGTTCCGTCAACCTCCCCCAACGCAACACTACCCTTCGGCGGAGCTACGTCAGAGTTCCTCTCTGCAAGCAGAGAGTTCGACAGACACCCGACCCGGCAGCTCACAAAGCTCAGATACTACACTTTGATCCTAGCCACCGGGCCGAGCGGGTATGATTTTTATAGATGGTATTTATCAATCCACCCACGAGGACTGAATGTGGCACAAGGCCTTTTTAATGTGGGTATCACCGAGCCCGTAGGCCCAGCCAAAAATAAATAACCATCAAACCCCCCGAGGGGGGCCAGTTCCGTCAACCTCCCCCAACGCAACACTACCCTTCGGCGGAGCTACGTCAGAGTTCCTCTCTGCAAGCAGAGAGTTCGACAGACACCCGACCCGGCAGCTCACAAAGCACAGATACTACACTTTGATCCTAGCCACCGGGCCGAGCGGGTATGATTTTTATAGATGGTATTTATCAATCCACCCACGAGAATTGAATGTGGCACAAGGCCTTTTTAATGTGGGTATCGCGGAGCCCGTAGGCCCAGCCAAAAATAAATAACCATCAAACCCCCCGAGGGGGGCCAGTTCCGTCAACCTCCCCCAACGCAACACTACCCTTCGGCGGAGCTACGCCAGGGTTCCTCTCTGCAAACAGAGAGTTCGACAGACACCCGACCCGGCAGCTCACAAAGCACAGATACTACACTTTGATCCTAGCCACCGGGCCGAGCGGGTATTCTTTTTGTAGATACAAATATTTAAGTAAATGCTCGGTTTATAATAAACAGTATTGATAACATTTACCGGCCTGAATGTCCGAGAAAAAATATATAATAAAAGTATATATGTATATATATATATATATATATATATATATATATATATATATATATATATATATATATATATATATATATATATATATATACGCAAAAATTCGCCTTTCTCTCTGCCGGCCGCCAGAGATTCTAACCTAGAGGTTAGAATCTCCCACTCATACCTGAAGCGATCGTATGTCTAGCCGAACTAATGAGCTGTGATACAGGGAAAAGTCTGTCTGTGGATGACTATATGTGTATATATATATCTGTTTATTTTTCTAAATCTCTTCGTTATCTATCTAATTAATCCTGTTCATATCTATCTATCTATCTATCTATCTATCTATCTATCTATCTATCTATGTATTTATCGCAATCTGTTCCTATCTATCTATCTATCTATCTATCTATCTATCTATCTATTTAATCTTCCAAGAAACAGCATTAAACAGTAGTAAAATTTCTCCTCTGTAATAAGTTGAAACACCAATTTTCTACGGATTATTTTTAAACACTTTATCGAGGCTCTGCAACATATTTCCCTCCTCCAGCCATTTTGAGTCCACGCAGATGGAAATGAAAGATTCAAACGTCTTAGAAATTTAATTTCAGAATCTGGCAGACAATCATTTTTTCCTCTCAGTCTCGAAACTTTTTTACGAAAAAATTACAAACTTTTGCTAAACTGTAACATGATTAATTTTTCAGTTCCAAATGATCTTCTACGTTTTCTTATCTCTTCCCTTGTTGTCTGCAGCACTTAAAGTTTAAATACCATAAACGCATAACAAATTGGTACCATTATCTCAATTAATTTCGATACTTATAGATGAATTAAGGATTTACCTCCTCATAACATTATATATATATATATATATATATATATATATATATATATATATATATATATATATATATATATATGTGTGTATGTATGTATGTATATATATTCGTCTTGGGTAAGACGTTAAACTACGTCCAGCAGCAAAGCCTCCGAGCAGGAGGTTTTGTGGAGCCTGGAACTACCTCTTAATTGCTGGTGTTTCATAATTGCTGACCCGGGGTGGTAGCACCTGTTAGGGTCCAAGCTATGGGCAAATAGTTAACTATTACGAGCAAAAAAAGTTTTTTTTCAATTTTTAAAACATTATTACTAGCAATACAATTTTGAAGGAAATATATTACCAGAAACAAATTTTTAACAAAACAAAATATTAATAGCAATAAAAAATTTTCTCAGCATTAATAACCGATTGAAGTTGATATGCCATGAAACAAAATAACTCAAACCAATCTAAACTAAAGAATACATACTCTATTCATACGAATATATCCTAAAAATGTTGTCGGCATTAAATAACCCTTTGAGATTGCTATGCCGTAAAATAAATTAAACCAAACCACACACACATACACACACACACACACACACACATATATATATATATATATATATATATATATATATATATATATATATATATATATATATATATATATATCGGAGCAAGAGAGAGAGTGAGCGTAGCAATAAATCAGTGTATTTCAAAGCTTTACTTTTAACAGTGTAGGGACACCGCGATATTTTGCTTTCTAAGTAAGATATTATTTTGATGCAACATTTCCCGGAAGAAGGAAGATGGCTAGCATGACGTAGCAGCGTTGAGTCTCCCCGTCGCTCACCAGGTTTGACTGACTGATTTCGTTATATTGGGAATTATCAAGGGTTTCGTTTTTGCAAAGTAGCCAAGAAATATCGGTGACCTCAAACAATTTATTTGAGATGCATTTGTAGCCTTAAGTCATTAGAATCTTTTGTGTTGTGCTATTTGTCGCAGCGTTCTCTCATGTTGAAGGGAATGCAATGAAGCAGATGACTTGCAGTTCGAAGAGTATCGATAATTAATTTACTATCGTTTACCATGACATATTTAAACGGAATTAACCTGAACGATTTAAAAAAAATCTGTACTGTTGATTATTTGCTTTGCCTTAATTGTTAATCTAAGTAACTGTATAGTGACTTTATTGCCACCGGGGGTACATACATATATATATATATATATATATATATATATATATATATATATATATATATATATATATATATATATATATATATCCATATTTAAATTAACATTTCTTTGACAGTATTTAATAATTTTCTTTATATATATATATGTTGTAGATTCCGCGTGAAAAATCGGTCTCCAGTAAATGACAAATTCAATTATTTAAGCTAAGAAATTAAATGCATTTACAAGGGCGTGACAAACTCGCATCAATGAATATATATATATATATATATATATATATATATATATATATATATATATATATATGTGTGTGTGTGTGTGTGTGTGTGTGTGTATATACATACATATATATAGTCACACACACACACACATATATATATATGTGTGTGTGCGTGTCTGTGTGTGTCTGTGTGTGAGTGTGCTCCATATTTCTCTGCCCACGTTTGAATTGTCGGTAAGGTGAAATTACGACTGTCTGGTGTTTTATACTTCAACCAGATTGATGTCAATTTTCACGATTAATAGAACGAATAGATAAACACAATTAGAATTTTTATTAGAGAAGACTGCCTCATCAGTACTGTTGCAAGTGATTATAAATGGACAGATTTAATCTATTCGCAGACAGAAAGATAATTAGGGTTTGGTGTACCTTGCCCTTTCTAAATAAGTTTTAAATCGTGTAAGCTTCAGTAAGTTTTAGCGACAAAGTTCAGCAAAGTATCAAAAATAAAAATTAAATAAAAAGTTTCTATTGGTTATTTAATTAGACGAAGATGAAGGGCCGAACGAAATCGATTTTTTCATTGTACATATTCGTCGATACGATTTGTACGAGGAAATAGAACGGATCATATTTGTCACAGAGATTTGAAAATATCATTTTTCACACGTTAATAGACAGACCAACTACCATGACTTAGGAAGGCTAAGATGAAATTTATCATTCCTCATATACAGGGTGTGATGGATAAATTCTTGTATAATTTGCAGAAAAATGAAAATAAAACTGACATCTAATGTTAACAGATATATTTACCAAAATTACACAGAAATATCGTGAAATAATAAAATGTAAATTTATTCAATAAAATCGCCATTGGCTTCAGTCTCAGCCTCCGGACGACTTCGGAATCTGCTGTATCGCTTCTGGGCAGTCTCCTTGTTTAAGTTGGTGAATGCTGCCATAATCCTTGCCTTTAGTTCATCTTTGGTGTTACAAGAAGTTTTCTTGGTCTCTCACTCAACTGCGTTTACCTGCGCCCCACACATAATAATCAAGTTGGTTGCAGACTTGGGATTTGGTGGCCAGATGTAAGGGGTGATGTGGTCACACAAATTGTCTGACGTTCATGTCTGGTTTCTTCTGCTTGTGTTGCCTTCTGCAGATTCCTGTTACAAGACATAAAGCTTTCTAGCAGCCACCCTCTTGGCACTTGACGAAGGCCTCCGTGTTCAGACAGTGGCCTTCACAAAGAAATTCAGCAGTGATTTTCTTATTCGAACGATCAGAGCGAGTTTTCTGAGATTGCATTAGACTCATCCATCTCTTTTTCCGAATCCTCTGCGCTGTCCTCTGATTGACACAAAACACTCTGAAATGTTCGTATTGGAGCTTCCGGCGCGAATGCCAAGCAGTGCAGTATGCCGTTTCTTAATTTCTGGGGGAGTGAATTGCGTCATGGTAATCTTTTTCTCAAAGACGGTACCCAACTGACCCGACTAAACTGTCGACAAAATCAAAACTAAGAACGCGCACGCGCAAAATAAAAATGGCGAAAATTTACCATTATATATATATATATATATATATATATATGATGGACTCTCCCATCGTATTCGACAACTTCCTATCTTTGCAAATGTAAGTAATGTCTGTTTTCCTTACTATCCCTCCCATACCCTGTACGGCAATCCTTTTACACGAGATTGTTAAATAAGTTACAAGCTATATTACCCTGTCCATCTTGTTTTCCTGATGTCCTGTAATTGTCTAATTCTCCAATCTCTAGATAGAAAAGTGTTATTTAATTTCTGTTTATAAAGGGCGGAATCATAAAAAAGAGTTACGCAGAAGGTTAGTGAATCTTTATGGAAATCTTGTTCTTCATGTAAGTATAGTAAAGAAATGGGTGAATGAAAAGAGAGAAGGGATAAATTGATTTTAGGAACAGGCGCACTAGTGGCAGGTCAGCTGCTACTGGGAATGAAGAATTAGGGCAAGCCAGCTGCTATTGTGAATAAGAAATTACGGCAAGGCTACTGAATTCTTTGTTTTCAGTTGTCAATAGAATCTCTATTGAAAATCCCTGAGAAAAATAAAATTAGTTGAGACATGGCAATCAGTGCCTGCGCTTCAGTGTAAAGTATGCAAAAAATTGTTTGTTTTTAATTTTGTCGACTACATAAGAGGATCAATTGGGCAACGTTTATGAGACAAAGAGCACAATGATGCAATTCACTCATTCTGCAATTCGCCAGAAATTTGGAAAAGGCTTGCTGTACTGCTTGGCATTCGAACTGGAAGCTCTAATACGAACATTTCAGAAGGCTTGGGTGTCAATCTGAGGACATGCAGAGGATTTGGTTAAACATTGACCAGTCTAATGGTGATTATGAAGTTACGACATCTGGGAAAACGCACTCTGATCGTTCTGATAAGAAAAGACCCCTCGGATTTGTTGGTGAAGGCATCACGTTGAATACGGGGGCCTAGAACAAGAGCCTTGAATATGTATTGCTTCCCTAGGTCAGAAAATGGCCGCCCAGAAGAATTTATATCTGACAACATGACTCTGCAGCATGCACAATTCAGAACATAATAATGACCGTCAAACAATCACATCATCCCTAACTTCCTAGACTGCAACCTCATTGATTATTATGTGTCAGACGCAGTTGAGCGACAGACCAGAAAAACTCCTTTTAACAACAAACATGAACTGAAGGCGAGGATTATAGCAGCATTAATCAACTTAAACAAGGAGACCATCCAGAATAGTAGCAGGATAATCCGAAATCGACTGGAAGCCGTTGTCGAAGCCAATGGCAATTTTATTGAATACATTTAGTCTTTATTATTTCAAGATATTTTTGTGTAATCTTGATAAATATATCAATTAAAATTAGATGTAATTAGATTAGTGTTTTTTTTTAATTTTTGTGCAATATAGACGAGAATTTATCCTTCACACCCTGTATGACGCCGTTGTTTATGAAGAAGGCAACGATAATAAGCTTTGTATGAACTTGAATTTGGCCAGCAGAATAGCCAAGACACTTCTGCAATGCAAGCATACATGCCTTCATTCAAAGATTGAACGATCTCGCTGGGAAGAAAGGAGACTAAGTTGAGGACCAGATCTGGAATCATGGAAAGGCAATGGGTACTTGACGTGTGATTTGTAGATTTTTATGTCCTGTTTGGTACGGTTTTTAGGCACCTATTCTTTTATTAAATAGTTATTAAAAAAAGATAGCATTAATTGTTCGCCATTCTTCGAATCATGATTCAGGAGAAATGACTCCTGGCTCAGGAATAGAAATTATGGTTTACTTTATTTTCTCATTTTCGTTCTTAACTCTGTTTTCATTGCAAAAGAACAGACATGACTTTTAGGCAATGCTTCAAATCCTAAGACGTCACCAATAAATGCAACTTCCATTAATCTGTCATTTGTGGTCCTTGATTTGTGCCCGACCATTTTGTTTAAAAAATTGTGAAACACCCCGCATATATATATATATATATATATATATATATATATATATATATATATATATATATATATATATATATATATATGTATGTATGTATTCCAGCTTGAAGCAATCGGATTTCGAGCTACACTGATGAGCTGTGATACACGGAAGTAGGATGTCTGTTGATATATATATATATATATATATAGATATATATTATAATTATTTTTTTAAAAAATATGTACCTTAAAATTATTATTTAAAAAATTATAATTATTTTTAAAAAATAATTATAATTTAAGCTCCACTTCTGTATGGAGCACTGTTTTTTAAAGATTAAAAATACTAAAGAACAAAAGATTATTTAAATTCTAAAGAAATTATTAAATACTAAAGAACTAAAGATTATTTACCTAACGTGTTCTTTCCTATTTTTCTACATATCTGCACACACACACACACACACACACACACACACACACACACACATAAAAAAATAATACGTCATCGAAGAATTCGGTACTAAATTTATTTCGACAGATAATTGTTTTTATATCTGCCTTATCGGACCGAAATTACAAAATGGTTTAAAGTTATCCAGACAATTTATTAAAAATTATTTTTAAATTAAATCACAAGAGAAAGGAGAAGCATTATGTCGACACAATGTGCAGGTATAGGTGGGGAAAATATAAGTGACAGCTAACAAAATACATCGAATCAGCATAACAACTATCATCATCGCATACACAAAAGAGTGAAAATAATAATATAATATACTAAAAACCATTAATTCATTATATATATAATGCATCTTTATAATTATGAAAATACATCATGTATCTATGGTACATACACATATAAAAACATATAGAAATAAAACGTCCATACAAAAACACAAGTAAACACACACATACAATTCACATACATATATATATATATATATATATATATATATATATATATATATATATATATATATATATATATATATATATATATATTATAAATTAATTGATTTCAAATATGGTTTTCGTTTTTTAAATCAATTAGTTTATAATATTAGTGCTCTGTATATTTACATTGAGCACTATTTTGTAAAAATAAAAATATCTAAAAGAACACCGGATTATATATCTTACTGTTCTTTCTTTATATATATATATATATATATATATATATATATATATACATACGCACATATACACACATACATACATGTACAACTATACACATATATATATATATATATATATATATATATATATATAAACACATACATAAACATACCCACACATAAATATCCCCATATATATATATATATATATATATATATATATATATATATATATATATGTATGGAGAAAAATATTTGTAAAAAGCAAACAAAAATCCTTAAATGCAATTATGTTGTTTTAATATGAATGAAATGTCAACGTGTGACGTTTCGGTTTAATAAACCTTCTTCAGGACAATATTCATTAAAATACAATTAACATAATCAGTTCAACATGACAAAGACGATGGACGTAAAAACAAGACTTATCCAAAACAGATAACTGAAAATTTTAAATGATCAGCTTTCCGTTTAAGCATGGTCACGTTGTCGTCAAATGGGCGACGCTTTCAAAACGTATTCCTAAAATTTGAGTATTTTGAATGAAAACGAAAAAAAAAAAAATTTTCATTCAAAATACTCAAATTTTCGGAATACGTTTTGAAAGCGTCGCCCATTTGACGACATATATATATATATATTATATGAATATATATACAGTCAACGTCAAAATTATTAGTACACCCATTAATTTTGAATATTTTAATCCATTTCTCCGAATCTAATAACCGAATGGTGTCTGTTACTTGTATGTTAATAAACTCAAAAATGGAATATAAAACTTAATTTTCCGAGCAACCGTTTAAATACAACAAATTTGACTTAACAATTATGCAAAATGAGAAAAGACAAAATTATTCGTACAGTAGAAAAAATAACTTTAAATTAATTGATTCGTGTAAGTAATAGTAACTTACATATTTATTTTATTGGTGAAGCCTTCTAGACTGTTTATTTAGTAGAATATTTGTGATAATTCGGCAAAGAACACCACGTGGCGGATAGAGTGTCACCATTTTTATTTTTACGTTAACAATACGATGGGGAAGAAAAATGAGCTTAGAGTTGAACTGAGACAGAGAATTATTAACTTCCACAAGTCGGGAAATATATACAGCTTAATTCAAATCGGTTAGTTATCCCTAGATCTATAGTACAGTACGTTATACAGAAATTTAAACAGTGTGTCCCGACAGAGAATTTTTCCAGAACAACACAAGAACTGTGCCAGGATGTTAATATAAACACAAGAGTTTTTTTTTTTTTTTTTTGAAAGACATCGTCAAAAATTTGGATATAATGTGGATTAGCGTAAGTACTCGCACAGTACAACGTTTTCTGTTGTTTTTTTTTTAAATAGAAATGGGTTGTGTGGAAACCGACCATGATGTATCATTCTTCACAAAACATGTCACATTGTTGCTCGGTTTAATTTTGCCAAAACATTCTTGGACAAAGAAAATTGCTTTCGGGAACAACTACTAGAAAATAATGAAAGAAAAATTGAACTTTGGGACATAATGATGTACAGAGGATTCGGCACTTGAAAGGTGAATATTTCCTCCCAAAGAACAGAGTGGCAACATTAGAACATGGAGGCGGCTCGATTATATTTTGGGGGTTGTTTTAGCTCAAGGCGGTGGGAAAGGACAATTACTTGCAATAAGAGGAAGAATGAAATCTGCAGACTATATCAAAATTTTGTTTGAAAATCCACAACTATAAGCGCAAAATCTTCATCTAGGTTGGCGATATAATTTCGATCAAGATAATACGTCTAAATAAGTAACTGTGTGGTTTCAGAAAAAGAAGATTATAGTTCTGCCATGGTCTTCACTGAGTCCTGACTTGAATCCTATTGGAAATCTTTGACAAGAATTGAAATTTCGAATAAGTCAGGGGTCACCAAAAAACCTTTAGGAATTAGAACGTCTAAACATTGAAGAATGGAAGAAAATCCCAGAAAAGACTTGTTCAATTCTCATTAAAAACTTTAGAAAACGATTGCAGCAAAGTTATAAAGATGTGAGTCCATACGATCGTCTATTAAGATCACGAAAATTGTGCAATTTTTCTTTACGAATAAGTTTCTCTTTCCTTATTTTGCATAATTCTCCTCTCAAATATATTGTATTTAACCTATTGTTCTGAACACTGGGTTTTATATTCTTTATTTTTTGGCATTGGACGGGCATTAAATTCTGAGAAAGGGATAAAGATATGAAAAATTGATGGGTGGACGAATAATTTTGTCGTTGACTGTACATGCATACACAATCATAAACAAGTTCAAATCAATATATAATATACTCACAAACATACACTCACACATACACATATATATATATATTTGTATATACACATACATTCACAAATACACACACGCACATACGCATATAGACCAACACATACATATACATATACAAACACACATATATATATATACATATACACACATATACATGCATACATATACACATACATATAAGAACTAAACGTATACATACACATAAATCAAAACGTAACTTTCAATAAATAATGCCGAATACTTGTATGACTGCAAAATAAATACAATAATCATAAAATTCAATTTATAAGATAAGTTAAATCTATTTTCATGACGACATTTAAATCTAATATAATTTCTTTGATTCAGTACCTGGTTAGTATTTTAATATTTAATTATGTTATTCTATTTTTCTTCCAGGCACAATTTACATATATTTCTGAAGATGTTAGGTTTTGTATGTATTTATACATTTCCATTCTATCTGTGAGGTGAAGTCTATATCATTTAATTCCCAAATGTTTAGAAAGAGCTGTATGGTTTTTAGATAACGGCCAGAGAAAGAACGCTTGTGATTGTCGAATATCTGTTTCCAGGTCCCAGCTGGAATTCCGATGTATACATTTTTATTATTTACATTGTGATACGGGAAAATGGTTGCTTGATATATACCATTTTCGGATTTGCATATAACTCCAACTGGGCAGTTGTTTCTGGTTTTACAATTACAAGAGGGTTTGCTATCTGGTTGGTTAATGTTTTATTATGATGTGATTTAATAATATTATAGATGGTATTGGTGCAGGAGCAGCTGATTCTTAAGGGTTTTCTATATATATATATATATATATATATATATATATATATATATATATATATATAGTTTACACCAGAATTGTGCAAATCATGCAACAGCAATATTGACCAATTGTTAGATTAAGCTTTAAGCCGTTGTATCTAAGAAATGGTTAATGATATTGTTGTGGATTCCGAGATGAAATTCGGTCTCCAATGAATGACAAACGCAGGAATTAAATATAACAAATTAAATGTATTTGCACAATAATACAATGGGTAATACTGTTAGTAAATCCAGGAACGTGGTTAGTAGCAATAATAATAATAATAATAATAATAATATATATATATATATATATATATATATATATATATATATATATATATATATATATATATATACAGTCTCGAAGTAGGACGTCCTTAGAGTCTACATGCTTGTAACTGACTTCTACAAGGGGTTACCTCATACTATTACTCCACCTCCAACTCAATCACAATCTCAATCACTGTTTCACTCCCTACTCTGATTGACTCTGGGTATTTAACGGCAGCAGTCCACGTACACAACTGGTAGAGTCCACTTGTATGAAAAAGGGGTGGACCCCATAACAGATATCTTACTGGAATCTTCGAGGATTTTTATAACAAGATTGGACTCTACTTTGAACAATAAGAATCTATGTAACCCTAAGTTGAAATTATGATCACTCTTGCTGCTTTGACCTCCTGATTTAGTTTTCCTCTCTAAAGTCCCTTTTTTCTTAAACATATTCATTATTCTCTTGATGATTAATGAAAGGACATTGAGGATGAGAGCCAGAGTGTGAATGTTGGTATCATTACAGATGGTTTGAATGGTCATTTTCCTAACAACATTGCTAATTTAAAAAGACATAGTGGGGCTCATACAAAATGACTTTAAACTTTTCTATTTCTAGTGGAAAATGCAAAGGGTTTTTCCAGCGATTCTAAGAAAAATGGTGTTAAGATTGCTAAACGTCTTATTAGAAAGTATGGAAAAAAGAAACTCAATTAGTAAAATTGTTTTTTTAAATATTGAACATTTTCTGGGCTGAAGAATTATCCCATGCTGTTACACGATTTGGATAATTTTGTAGTTACACCCGATATATATATATATATATATATATATATATATATATATATATATATGCATGTTTTATCCTCTCGACTACTCTTCCTTAAAGAAGTCAATAATGTATAAAAGACACTAATTAACAATAGATTTCCACAATAGGGCACACAATTAGTCTATTTCTCCCCAAAGTAAATAACAACAGTCAAAAATATCATAAATATTTTGTGCAGAAACCAAATGCACATTAACTACAAACAAGATGAATCTTCACTTCACTGACATACCATAAACAAATACTCTAGTACTACTAACCTCCTCCTCGAAAATAACTACACACCAGCAAATCAAAATTAGAACGAACGAACATTATCTATTTGAAATGCCCCTGAAGAAACCAAATTCATAACTAATTATATCGGTCACATGACTACATGCCTATGCAAACGCCTTATCCGACCACAGATCCATTAGAACCTATTTAATCCAACACACAAACTTACAAAACAGCAAACGAAACATACTAGTAGAAAATACAAACATAATAACTTCATCCCCATGTAAAAATGTCGATAAAAATTAATGGAAACCTTAATAATAAAAATGAAAAAGCGAAGACTTTATATTAACCACAAACACGGGCACAATGCGCTGTGTTGGGAAAATAAAACATCTCTATAAGACTACAAAAACATAATCGCAACACGCAACCAATTAAATTGAAAAAATAAAGTCATCCTTGATTATGGCTAAAATTACAGTAGAAAGCGCTCGGAATTATAGAACATTTGAACAGTTTCCACATACTCTTTGCCTCAAAAAGAAAACACTTATTCGAACACAAGAAGCATTAAATAAAACGATTAATCGCAGTATGTTGTCTATCGATTTTAATGAAACATGCATAAATGAATGATTTCTGCTTAAATACACTATATACATACATACATACATACATATATATATATATATATATATATATATATATATATATATATATATATATATATACCAAATGAATGTATAGATGCTTAATATATTGTATGGGTTCGCCTTAGCTCGACAAAGTGTAGCAACTCGCTATAGAATCGATTAAAAATGAACAGAAGGCCGGAGGGATTTTTATCTCTGTTGTCTCAATCGATGACGTGTATCGGCCTCTCCATTACATTGCATAATGAGACTCATATTAGGTGGAGATTTTAACCACGCCATTCGCAGGAAGTCTCCGAAAGATTCTCAATCTAAATTTGGACAACTTCGGCTTGTTTATAATTAAACTATATCCGGTTGGATTAACGCATTGTTGTTTAGTTACATAGAACAATAACCATAATGCATTATAACACATCAGCCAATAGTCGCGAGCACACAACCCATGACATGGGGACACGCTTCTTACCATTATGAAATCTATAACAGCCTGCACAGTACCTTGTTTAAAAATTGTGCCCATCACGCCATGGTGTATGGGCTAGATATTAGGTTGGTGCAAAAATAATGACGTTAGAATGTCGTTTTTTAACGTTAGAAAATACGTAAAAAACGACATTATTACGTCATTATTTTTGCACCAACCTAATATAAACATTAGCAATGCAAAAACAAGTAGAACAATGAAACATACAGCGATATCTCACCCTATATATACTAAAGGGTATAGGCAATGGTGTAACAATCCCATTTGAGATGCAAACATCAGTTTCGCGGTCTTAGGCATCCGTCTACAAGTGATCTATTGGATATGCGCTGGGTAAATTGTTTGAACTCGTGTCTCGAATGCCAGATAATTAACCTGACGCCATGGATTTGTATAATTAGAGATCTGTAATCAGCCTCTGATCTCTATGGGTAGTAATGCGTTCTATTGTTACCTCCGATACATACATGTAACGTTTGAATGAGTGACATAAAAAACGCTAACATATCAAAAATCGAATGCCTGATGACCCTTGAACCGACTACGTTGTCATGTCCAAACTCAGGAAATTCTGCTCGCTTTAATATGGGCAGACTTGGAAACGTTTGCAGCGATTTACCAGATGTCATATCAGCTTAAATTTGCGCTAGCAATCAATACCTTTATATGCTGATATTCCATGGAATTTGGCACGTCCGTACACACACGCACAGAGACACACACGCGCGCGAGCTCACTTCACTGGTCATAAAAGAATCGTAGTTTCAACGTATTATGGCGTCGTGGATATGATGATTAATTGCGTCCTGCAGCAGATCCCCCCTCTCTCTCTCCATATATATATATATATATATATATATATATATATTACAGCAAAAAACAAAATTACCTCAGCATGAGTATAGTCTATTTCAAGCTCGTCTGAACCCAGCTGTCTTCAGTCCTTAAGTGTGTGTCTGGAAGAAGGGATTTGAATTTATTTTTAATATCAGTCCTCCTCCGATAGACGACATTTTTATGATAAGGGGTTAATGAATGTAGGAAGACGGGGGGTATGCCATTACGGGGGAAAGTGGTCTGGGGTTGGGGTTTATTTTTTTATTAGAGCCTTTCGTTATCTTTAACTAAATTTCGGTTCCCATTATGGAGGTGCTCCGTATACTATCAACAAATGTGTTTTCCTTGAATTTACAATAAATATTATTTAGACCATAAATGTTATCAATAAAATACACTACCGTTTGCACCAGAATTGGCAAACTATTGTCCAATGATAAACTCTTTAATAAAAATAAAGAACCATAAGAAAAGGTCTTCCAGCAAAGTGGTTTCAAGAATAAGCTCTCTTACGTAAACAGTATATGTAGTACCGACAGACAAATAGGGGAATGCGGGTGTAAAAATAGAAAAAGAAAAATCACTTTGTTAAAAGCTCCATCTTCTGCAAACTTTAATTATCAACATGGGACAGTACTTCTTAAAATTAATTACTAAGCACTTCCACAAAAATTCCTCTAAATAAAATATTCAACAGGAGGTCAATAAAAATTAACTACTGCTGCACTAATAATATGTATCAAATTATTAATTCCCATAACAATTACAACTTCGGTAAGTTCCATGGAAACAAAAAAATAAATCCAGCATGGAAACCCCCTTTCTTTGTAGAATTAAGAAAAACAGCCCAGTAGAGGGCAAATGCAGATCCAAAAGGGCAGTATACCAGACAAAGAAAATATGACAAATTATAATATTTACATCAGCATTTCTGTAGGAGAATTTAAACAGAGAATCAATACATAGACACTCATTTAAAAATCTAAAATTAAAAGACCAAACAGCCCTTTCAAAAATAATATGGGAATTGAAGTAAAATGGTCTGTTCAATAGGTTGGAAAATTTTAGTTTTCACGAACAGCCCTAATAGTTTTAGAGATAGGAGAACGCTATGTTTGGAGGAGAAAATGAGGATAATATATTAAAAAATCAATGCAAACTATTAAATCAACAAAGAGCTAATTATGAAATGTAGATATAGGAACAGATTCAAAATTACATAAGAATATATGCATGGGTATATGTCGGGAGTGTACATGGTTATTTACATATGTGTATGTATATGTAAACGTACAGAAACGTGTATATGTATATATGTATGTATATATGTGTTTAATAGCATGATCTCTTCCATTAGGTGTCCCGGTATTACCCACAATTTATGAATCTATCATTCAACTAATGAATTTAACTCAATTTAATAGGTTTTACGATTAAATCACCCATAACTTAATAATATTAAACCCTTATGGCCTAAATACTATTTACTGTAAACCCCAGAAAAAATGCACATGTTGCTAGTATATAGTGCACCCCTATGGTTGGAACCGAAATTTAGTTACAAGGAAAGGTTCTAGACATGAATGAACTCCAGAACACTACGACCGTAATCACATAACAGAGACCCTGCCCCAATCACCAACACATGCCCCTTATCATAAAAAAGGTCTCTATCGAAGGGAGCCTGATATTGAAAATAAATTCATATTTCCAGAAAAACAGACCTATTTTCTAGGTTCAGACCAGCTTGAAATAGACTATACGCGTGTTGAGGTAATTTTGGTTTTTACTGTAAAAATATATATGGTCTCTGGATCAGTTTTAATATTTTTTTATTAGTAGGATTCACCTCGATTATATATAAACGGATGTATTACATGTACTATCATCAAGCGATGTTTGGAATAACTAAGCAACGATATGTTTTACTTATTTATAGTTTTGAAATGAATATATAATCTGGGATTAGTTTTACATTATCAGGGAGCCTCTGCTTTGATGAAAGTAGTTATTTTTATTATATATATATTTTTTAAGCATTTCACCCCAAGCAAGGCGGGAGCCACTAGGACGCAAGGGGTTACAGAAAATTTAGAGCAAGATCAGATAGGAGTGATAGAAGAAAAGATGAGGATAGTGTATAGATCAAGGTAACTGGAGATGTCGATTGACATTGCACTTGAATAGCTGGAGATTATAGCTCACAGGGAAACAGGAATAGGGAAGGGAGTTCCACAGGCGAGAGGTGCGAGACATGAAGCTATTGGAGTAGAAGAGACGGCTACATTTAGGAGTTTCGACAGTGAAGGGATGAGAGCCGGATGCCAGCCTCGTATGGCGCTTGAACTCATGACTTCTGGGAACCAGCGAATGCACCTCCTCAGAGCAATTTCCATGGAACTATTTGTAGAAAAGACAGAGGGAGGCGACGGCGCGTCTGTGAGAAAGTGACTGTAGACGAGACGACAGAGCAGGGCCAACTACATTGCACATCCGCCTGACAAGTTTTTGGAGTCGTGTATGTTTGGGTTGCGTTTTTGTTGTCTGGCTAAAATAGCTAATTTTATCAGGCTCTGATGGGTTTTTTTTATTACTTCCTGCTACAATTCTAACTAATTGATGTTGTAGTTAGCGTCCTTTTTAGTGTTTAGTTACTTATTTGGTTTTGTTTTTTTTTGTTTTTTGTTGGTGATTTCTTAAAGGGGCGGTAAAATTATAATTGGGTTTTATTTTTGAAACTGTTGATTAAATAGAATTTTTAATAGATTTTATATAGAATTTTTAAATTTTTATATGGTATTGTGGAAATTATTATATCTGCAAAATAACGTTATTTCATTTCTTTGATTGAACAATTTTTTGTTCATTGAAAAAGTGTAAAGATGTGGCCGATAGCGCTTGGGACAATGGAAATTATAGGACATTTTTATACTCATTTAATCCCTTCAAACTAAAAAAAATCAAACAAAAAATGTAAGAATCCTGGAAAAGGTAAAAAGTTAAAACACATTTCAATTTGACACTTAATTACCTTCGAAGTAGTCCCCTTCTGAAACCACATACTTTTATATAGTATCGTTTCAATAGATGGGAACATTCGGGGAACTAATTTCGGGGATAGTGAATAGTAATCTCCTCGTCGTCCTTTCAAGTGTGATATGAGTTATGTAAAGAAGAAATCGCTAGATGCGTGATCTGGATATATAGTGTTTGGGGAATGTTTATCGCGGCCAAAATCTACCGAATAAGCCGTGGGAAGCACTGTATTATGTGAAAACGACCACACTCTTCCCATTATCCTTTCAAAGACTCATATAAATAAGAGATGTGAATGAGAAAGTTTTAATGAGTGTGCATACAGGACAGTGTCCATAGTCCATTCTGTGTACATTAATTCTGATACGATAGCACCATTCCCCAGATTTTTGGTCCCACCATATATATATATATATATATATATATACATATATATATATATATATATATATATATATATATGTATTCAAAATGATCTATTGAAAATAATAAATAACATAAATTTCCGTGAAAAGAAATGCTACTTCCAGAAACGCCTAGATAAAATAGTAAAAGACATTAACACAACAGATAAAATTTTAGTAAAATCCGACAAAACTGGAAACTTCTATAAAATAAGCACAAAAGACTACAACCATCTAATAAATAAGAATTTACATATGAACTACAAAAAGGCGAATAATAATGACCTCAACATGGTTGAGAATAATTATACTAGCAGTAAAAAAAATATCACTGATAAACTGAAGATCAGTGATAGAGTAGGTCAACTATATGAAAGAGAATGCTATATAACCTTAAATGACCATAAACCAGATTTTGGGGCTAATCCGACTTCAAGGATAATAAACCCTACAATACCTGATATCAGAAAAATTAGTAAAATGATCCTTGAAAGGATAAATCAACAAATTAAAGAAAAAATAGGCCTGAAACATTGGATTAATACCAAAGACATGACAGACTGGTTTACTTATATAAAGGAAAAAAAAAAACTGTACACTAATGCAGTTTGATATTGAAAATTATTAACAATCAATATCTAAAGAACTTTTCATGAATGCGTTGAACATTGCTACAGATATTACAGAAGAAGAAAAGAACATTATTATAAATGCGAAAAAATCGGTACTGATATATAAATGTGAGCAATGGATAAAAAATTAATATGACCACTTTGACATCACACTGGGATCACTGGACACAGCTGAGTCTTCTGATCTCATAGGTCATTTTATATTATACAATTTTACAGCGGACTGTGATATTAATATAACTGACATTGGTTTATACAGAGACGATGGTCTTATGGTTATTAGAAACTCTTCTAACTTAAAAATAGATAAAATTAGAAAGGTATTATATAAAGAATTTAAAAGCATGAACTTAAAAATTACAATTAGCACTAAATTAAAAAAAAAGTTAACTTCCTTGATATAACATTAGATTTGAAGAAAAATACATACACACCTTATAAAAAACCCAATACCAATCTTTTATATATACACCCTAAATCAAATCACCCCAGTCTATAAATTAAGCATATACCTTTATCTATCAGAAAAAGAATAAGCACAAATTCAGAAAATGACAAGATTTTCGATGAACAAATTAATTTCTATAATAAAACTCTAAAAGATAGTGGCTACAAAATCCCAAAACTAAGTTATATAAAAAATGAAAATGGAAAGCGTAGAAAAAACAGAAGTAGAAAAACAATTTGGTATACACCCCCATACAAGGAAATGATTACAAACAAATTAGGACAAAAATTCCTCGCATTAATAGTCAAGCATTTTCCTAGTGAAAGTAAACTAAGTACTACTTTCAATAAAAATCCACTATAATTAAGTTACAGCTGTACTGAAAACTTAGAAAAAAATATTAAGAAACATAATGCTAATATCTTAAATAAAAACTTATAGCAGAACAAAAAAATTTAGACAATAGAAAAATAAAAATAAAAACAGATGAAGATGAACAAAAATTATGTAACTGTAGAAAACCTCACAACTGTCCTTTACAAAATAAATGTTGCACGGAATCATTAGTATACCAATGTAATATCTCTTCTATTGAAAATCCCGAAAACATAAAAATCTATATAGGTTGCACAAGCCTAAGTTTAAATAACGTTTCAACCAACATCAAAGTTCATTTAGGATAAATAAATATAGAAATTAATCATCTCTCTCAAAGTACACCTAAAATAATGCAATAAAACACCTACAGTAAAATGGATGTTAATAAGAAAAACTAGAATATGTAGGTCATTAAATAAACCATGTCCTTTATGTATACACGAGAAACAATATACTACTAAGTTTATAAAAAATAAAAAATTACTGAATCAGAGAAATGAAATAGCTATTTTTGCCGTCATTGTCAAAAATGTTCCTTAAATAGTATTTAAAAATAATATTTGAAAATAAATTTAAAAAGTGCGACCTAGTACTATACATACTTATATTTGACATGAAAAAATAATTTTATATACTGTAAGTAATTCTATTACATTTACATGTTTTAAAAAAGAAATATAGTCTACTAAAATTAAGAGTGAAAATATTTTAAAATTGTAGTTAAACAAACCGAATTCTAACCGAAACAACATTTAAAATTGCAGTTAAATAAAACGTATTCTAACTGAAACATCTTTCTCAAAGTACTTCATGCATTTAAAAGAATCCAATAAAACACCTACAGTAAAATGAAACTAATAAGAAAAGCTAGAATATGGAGGCCATTAAACGACCCATCTCCTTACTACATACATGAGAAACTATATATTAATAAGTTTATAAAAAAATATAAAAATAAAAGTTTACTGAATCAGAGAAATGAATTAGCTATCTTTTGCCGCCAATCTCATTAATTTTCCTTAAATAATATTTAAAAATAAAATTTTAAAAAATATGAAAAAAATGTGACCTGGTAATATATATACTTATACTTGATATGAAGAAAATAATTTTATATACTGTAAGTAATGCTAGTACATTTACTTGTTTTAAAAAGAAATATAGTCTATTAAAAATTGAAAGTGAAAATATTTTAAAACTGTAGTTAAGTAAAACGTATTCTAACCTAAAAATCTCTCTCAAAGTACATCAAGCACTTAAAAGAATCCGAGAAAACACGTAGAGTAAAATGAAATTAATAAGAAAAGCTAGAATATGTAGTCCATTAAATAATCCATGTCCTTTGTACATGCATGAGAAACTATATATTACTAAGTTTATAAACAAAAATATAAAAAATATAAGTTTACTGAATCAGAGAAATGAATTAGCTATGTTTGCCGCGATTGTGATAAATTTTCCTTAAATAATATTTAAAAATATAATTTAAAAAAAATAGGACCTGGTAATATACATACTTATACTCGATATGAAACAATAATTTTATATACTGTAAGTAATTCTAGTACATTTACTTGTTTTAAAAAGTAATATAGTCTATTGAAAATTAAAAGTGAAAATATTTTCAAATTGTAGCTAAATAAAACGCATTATAACCTAAATATCACGAAAAAATCTTTAAATATACAAATAGAAAAAAATGCCGTAAGAATTTCTTGCCGTTAACAATAAAATTTTTAAAAAATACCCAGACGACATGCATTTTACGGATGTCAGAATTCGTTGAAAAATACATCCCTACCCTTACCTAAATATAACCACTTTTTCGAACGAAACTAATAACTGATGCAACAAAAATTAAAATGAACATGCTACCACCCCTTGTCTGAAGGATTGGATTTCTCTGTATTTTTGGGAACACTGAATTATGAATTTTTCTGTGCCTTAAAAAGTCAGTAAATTTAAAAAAATAAATTATCCAGAATTCGCTTGAAGTTGAAATGGAACTAATGTATTTAATTTACTTACAAAATTCAATTCGAAGCTTTCAGCCTTCATTTTTGAAACATGGTTAATATTTATATCAGTTAATTTATAATATATATTCAAATATATATTATTTTTGTCTATTATGTATGATCATGAGCCGTCCTAAGCTTCGTATAGTGGCTTTACTTTAGAGAGAAAATATAGAGAAAACTATATTTTATATATTTTTTTTATATTACGCTGTTCATTGATCTCTGCTGGACAGTTTGTCTTTGTCTTTATTTTCTCCCAAAACTAAAGCCATAATAAAAAACTCATGATCAAACATTCGTTGTCTATTATATTTAACAAAATATATTTGAATAATGATCTGCTGCCCCGATATATATATATATATATATATATATATATATATATATATATATGTGTGTGTGTGTGTGTGTGTGTGTGTGTGTGTACGTGTGTGTGTGTAATATATTATATATATTATTATTTATATATTATACGCGCAGTATTTATTAGAAGGCAATCAATAGCATGAAACCCAAGGTCACAAACTCACATCAATCCAATCAAATGTGTGTGTATGTATATATATATATATATATATATATATATATATATATATATATATATATATATCGTACATAGAATGCTAGTCTTCATCAAATAGTGATCAATGTAGAATAACAGAGATATAATTTACATATTAATAACGAATTACTATTTTTTTTCTTCATACATGTTTGGTCGACCATTATCAAAAAGTTCTCTCTAGAAAAAGAATTATTAACTTTTTTCAAATTTGTAAATGAATTGTTTTAATATAATCATTAAATTTACAATGTTTCATATCTATTTCATTTTAAATGACAAATCATCCTACGTGTAATTTTGGTTCTTGTCTGGTCAATGTAAGAATTTAATGTTGTTGATTGTTAGTATTGGAGATACAATCTCCTAAAGGACACAAGAATTCGTAAACAACATTACTTTTCATAGGTTAGATGTCTGAGATAATGGATTATTTCTAAGAATTAGATTAGACGTTTTGAATTTTTTATAACAAATAATAAATATAAGTTACTTTTTATCAGATCAATAACTTTTATATACTGGCGGATTTATAATAATGATGTATCTGGTTACAATAATATAATTTCATGGTAACTTTATTATTTTCTATATACTGCTTACTACTTATATTATCTTTTCTAAATTTCTTTGAACCATTCACATTCCTTCATTTAGAATATGGTTTGGCAAATTATTGTAGATATGTGTTTGTTTTATGTTGCTTAATTCTCTATAAAAGAATGTGTCGGAAGAGAAAATCCTCTTTATAACTCTGTGTACATTCGCTTTTATAATTAAGGACACGGATTTGTAGTCGTGAAGGTTTTATTTATTGAAGTGATATTCAGAGATGTGAGTTTAGGGCGATTATATAAGTTTTGGGTCATTCCAGCCAGGATCTGTCCTGAAGTTCACCAGATTTCTTCAAAATTCTCAGCATTCGTTAACATCCATCACAGGAGCGGTACTATCAGCATGATTTCTCATTTTTAACAATTTTAGGCACTTTGAAGATTATGAATATATTGCAAATTTTGGAAACAATTAAATAATGTTTTTTTTTAGAGACCTCTCGCTGAAATTTCAGCTTGTTACCAATGCATGTAGATACATGTAAACAACCTCATCTTCTCTCATTATGCAGTGTGTATCAAAACCTTGACAAAAACTAATAAAACAGATGTCTTCATGCAGCATCTCTGAGCAACAGAAGGCAAAAAAAAAAACCGACAAAATCTGAAATAAATGGAATTTTGGGGGGTTATTTTACATTTTTCCTTATCAGCATATAAAACTATATGTTGCCAGATGGGATGAAGTAATGGTTTCTGTGTGTGCCTCTGAGTGTGACATACGTTGAAAATCTTGGTCCCAGAAATATTGATATTTTATCCATTGACTTAGAGCCGACAAGGAAACCAATGGCACTTGATTTCTGTTTCTGCAAATTCAAACAACTGCCTTGGAGCCAATACTTGCTTTGACAGAGGCTTCTGCTGCCTCTATGTACTGCCAAGAGCTTGATGTTCCACGGACACCGCTGCATGCATACTTACCATGAAATGTGGCAAAGATATGTCACTCAGTCTGAATTCCAAAATAACTTTCACACCTTATTTACATGATCAAAGGGAAATAAACAGGAGATAACTGATAACTGACATCCATTAAACATGGCACGTGGAACTAGAACAGTCTACCCCAGTGAGCGAAATAAAGGGTTCAGTTCGACATTCTAACCACCTGAAGAAGGCCTGAGCGTACAACGGCCGAAACTTTGTAATAAATATGACTAAAAGAAGAGGACAATAGTCTGAATTAATTAAATAATGTAAATTTTCACGTATTTTAAATTCCATTTTACGAAGGTTTCTTTAAGTTTTGCAATTTTAACCATAGTTCTTTTTCTGTGAGTTCAAAACTTGGGTATATTTTTGAGTGTAAACTTGTGATTCCAAACCTTTCACTGATCGTCAGTTAATATCTTTCGTTCCTAGTCTCTCTTTTTGGGCTTTTCCCATTCACCAAGAGTCTTGTATGTTCTTCGATCCAAATGTTGGATATGGTTTGAAAATTTACTATGAATATTTGAAACTTCATTCCTTTTTTATTTTTAGTCATTTGACAAGTTTATGATATTAACCTGGCACACAAATACAATTCTGGCTTCCAAATGAACATAAAAAATCTAAACTAACAATAAAGCAGCTGTAGAAAAATTTGAAAAAATAGAAAATGGCGCAAGACAATGATTCTTCATCTCGCCGGATTTATTTAACATATGATGCGAGATATTTTCAAAAGACTTAGAAGTTCTAAAAGTAATTATTATTGTGGTACACAATCATAACAATATAAGATATTTCTTGTAGGACCATAAGTTATTTTCCCACTGCAACCCTTCGCCATTCATTTTCTGCTCTATCTCTGTTTTCATGGAAAGTGTTTAGACGAACTGTATTCCTTAGATTCATTAGTTCGCAACTTCGCTGTTAAAACACGCATTCTAGCGAACAATCCTCATTTCCTTCTCATGCCATCGGTGGGATGTAAGTTCCACTCGAATAGCTTCTTCCTATGAACCCTTGCGTTGCAGAATTTTCTACAATCTTAACCTGTTCAAATATACGTTTAACAGTTATATATTCCACATATCCGCATAAACTTGGTCTTATTCTGTAGCCCGCTACTTCGAGTGGCTCCCGGGACTTATCATTGTAAAATAAGAAAAATATTCAGTTGACACCGTATTGACAATACAGTAAAAGCAAACGAGAAGAAAAGTACTAACCCTTAAGACAAATATATGGTCAGTAGCAAGTGCAACAAACAAAGATGTGTGCTACAGGTTGATTGGTTGGTTGGTTGGGTCTTATGGAATATCAACCACTGTGGGTCATTTAATGCCAAATCAAGACATATATATATATATATATATATATATATATATATATATATATACACACACACACATATATATATATATATATATATATATATATATATATATATATATACATATATATATATATATATATATATATATATATATACCTATACATATATTAAATATACAGTACTATTAAACATATAGCTGGCAACATTATTTTTTCAAAAACGGATAGCTGGCAACATTATTTTTTCAAAATCGTATAGCTGGCAAGATTATTCTTTACAAAAAAGGTATAGCCGGCAACATAATTTTTTCCAAAAAACGTATAGCCGGCAACATCATTTTTTTCAAAAAAACGTATAGCTGGTACCATCATTTTTTTCAAAAAAACGTATAGCCGGCAACATCATTTTTTTCAAAAAACGTATAGCCGACCACATCATTTTTTTCAAAAAAACGTATAGCTGGCAACGCCATTTTTTCAAAAACACATAGCTGGCAAAATCACTTTTTCAAAAATATATAGCTGGCAACATTGTTGTTTCAAAAACATATAGCTGGCAACATTGTTGTTTCAAAAACATACAGCTGGCAACATTGTTTCAAAAACGCATAGCTGGCCACATTGTGTTTACCAAAAACCGTATAGCTGGCAACAATATTGTTTCAAAAAACGCATAACGGGCAACATTATTGTTTCAAAAAACGTATAGCTGGCAACATTATTTTGTTCAAAAAACGTATAGCTGGCAACATTATTGTTTCAAAAGCGTATAGCTGGAAACATTATTCTTCAAAAAAAAAAAAAAAAAACGTATAGCTGGCAACATTTTTCCAAAAAAACGTATAGACGGCAACATTATTTTTTCTAAGAAACTTATTGCTGGCAACATTATTGTTTCAAAAACGTATAGCTAGCAACATTATTTTTTCCAAAAAACGTATAGCTGGCAATATTATTGTTTCAAAAACGTATAGCTGGCAACATTATTTTTCCGAAAGCATTATCTGAGGCACTGTTGTTGGACGTAGTTTATCGTCATACCCAGGACGCGGATGTAGTTTATCGTCATACCCAGGACGTGGCTACAAGTTGATTACATCAAAATAAAATATGTACGGAATCTGAAAGACGAATTCTTTTTACGAAAATAGGAATGAAAAAGAAAATTTTTTGATTCAGATCAGAAAGAAGCATTTAAAATTTCTGGGAAATGTAATTTGTAAGGTAGACTTGAAGAATTTAACATTCACAGAATATACTGAAGAAAAGGTAATGTGTAAATGTTTTTCATAACAGAAAAGAGGGGGAGAATAAGGGGATACAACTGAAAGATTTGGGATTAGAAAAACGATCTAATTATCTGGCATTGTATAGAATTGATGCCTTACATAAATTCCATTTGACTAATGCCACTCTAATTAAAAGAAAAGAACATTTAAGGATAAAACAACCCGAAAATTTAATAATAATATTATACCACATGTCTCAAACAAGTTTAATAATAACATGATTAAACACATGTTTAAAACATTGCACTATATCGCCATCATTCTTTGAATTCATTCTTAAAGAATCTAACATGTATCATTCTAATGCAATTAGAACGGGCATAAAACGTTCAGTCTCGGATAAAAGTGGAATACCACAACACGGCGCTGGCTGACCGCACATTGATGAAGACATTAGAACTCCTCTGACCCAATTACGAATACACATTGTCATCTGATGTCCGCTTAGACATACAAGAATCTGTACAAACTTATATACATATGGAATTATCTACGGTTTCAAATAAAATTGATAAAGATCGAAGTTCTCTCTTTTTGTCTTTCTCTTAATTTCTGATAATGCTTTATTAAAATTGAAATAAGTTAGATTGATATACGTTTCCTATTTGCTCTTTATCTTATCTCTCTCTTTCACGCACACACACACACACAGAGACACACATATGGGACTTTACCAAGGAAAATACGAGCATTTTATTTTCTCACATGTATTTATATACACGAGCAAAAGTTTTATTAGTTTTTCAAAATTATATGTTTAGTTTCTAAATTTAAAATTAAGAAAAAGTTTAAAAATTTTTGACCTGACTCATAAAAATTCATCAGGATAGGTGAAATGTCAGGCAAAATATGGAAGGCACAAATTGACATAATTCAATGTCTAATAAACGAAAGTGAGTGAAAATTTTTTGTATGCAAATTAGTATTTAAATTAATTTAAGTGTTGTATATTTTGAAGTACGAGCTTATGAATTTAACCGTTTTATTTAATTTTGTAGTTCCTGATTCTTCGATTGGTAAAGTAATAATTCGATCAGGAATTCAGATATTAGAAAATTCCGGTGCGCAGATTTATATTTGGATAAAATTCCATAGCGGCATTTATCAAATTTTCCAGTTTTCCTTCTAAATAAGTTACTTTCTTCATTAATAAGTGTAGAATTCTTTAGATCGATAAGTGTTTCATTTCTTTGAATTTATTTCTATGTATAGCTAATAAAGTTGATAAATTGCCCAGCATAAGGTACCTTTTGTGTTCATAGTGATCTTTTTAAAGTTCTGCAAGTTTCCGCAGTGTATACTGAGGAGCAGTTCTCCCATATATATATATATATATATATATATATATATATATATATATATATATATATATTCTTCAGAATTAATATTGTGATGGATATTTTGGTTTTGATAATGTCCATAATATCTTTGGATGTAGTTGTAATTATTTCGATGTTGTTTAGAATGGATAAATTGTTTGTATAGTGGATGTTACAGAGTCTGTAGGTAGTATTATGTGTCTGTTTTTATCTTGTTTATTGGTGTCAAAAATATTAGGTTGGTGCAAAAATAATAACGTAATAATGTCGTTTTTTTACCTTAAAAATACGTAAAAAAACGACATTATTACGTCATTATTTTTGCACCAACCTAATATTATCTTTTTTTCTGGTCGTATATTTTGTATTTCTTTCTCTTAGCATTGTGAATACAATAAAAAGGATATTGTGTCAATAATATTGTTATCTTTTTTTGGTCGTATATTTTGTATTTTTTCTTTTAGCATTGTGAATAAAATAATAAGCGCTATTTACTTTGCTCGGACTATCATCTTCATCTTTGTTGCCATATTTATCACAACGTTTTGACCGTTGTACGCTTTGGCCTTCTTCAGGTGGTTGGAATGTTCCAACTAAAGAAACGTTGTGATAAATATAGCAACAAAGACGACGATGATAGTCCGAGCAATGTAAATAGTGTACTTTATACCTCATCTCCGAAATATAAATAGATACAAAATAATAAGCATATTGGAGATTTTTGAAGGTGTTTTCTATGTATGTATTTCTTCTTTCGGTAAGTATTGGGGGCTACACATTCATAGTGTTCTTAAATAGAATCTACTAACTATACTTTATTTGATCTTGTTACAGTGGAAAAAGAAATTAACTAGATTTTGCTGGTAGTTTTTTTTTTAAACCTTAAACTGAAGTCTGCTATTATATCTTTGCTGTATGATATTGAGGACATATAAAGTGTTAGTAGATTTAGATTTAGAAATACAATCTACGTTATTTTGTTTTTTGACAAGACATGTTAAAATGATGTCTTGTGGATATATTAATAGAGAATCCTCTATGTATCTGAATTAAGAAGAATTTTGTGAAAAAATATTTTTGAAGGAACCACTTACCAAAATTTCCCAAAATAGACAAGCCCAAATAAGGAGATCGAATCGGCAAATCAAATTTGCGTCTATAAAAACTCTTATCAATTTTGAGAAAAGTTCGTTGGTGATTGAATAGTACATCTGTATGGGTTTATGTGTAGGGATAGGTAATTATATTTTTGTTTTAGTTAAGTGTGCTTTTAGCAAATTGAAACATTTATTACAGGGTCATTTGTGTATAAAGATTTTCTTTTTTATCTAAACTAGTCATATATTTGTTTTGGATGTATATGATTTTTTAAAAATTTTTTCAATTCATTTAAAAGATCATTTGAGTTTGTTGTTATATGCTAGGTGCTAATAGTACCAAGAAGCGTGGCTAACATTTTGGTTAATGTGCCGGCAAGTTTATGTGGGCGCTGACTATTCATAATATAATGGGCCTCATCGTGATGTCCAGTTTATGTATTTTTGCTCTACCAAGAAGAATGTGTGTTTGTATACGTATGTATGTGTATAAGAATTGCGTTCAAATACAAATCAGATATGGATCAAAATCCAGCAGAATGATATGAAATGTTTATAAATCTACGATTCCGTTTTATTAAAGCTTCATTATGGATAAAAAAAATTCTGGTATTTTTTGTAATGAAACCACTGAAAACCAAACCAACATGTCAATTTCATAAACGTTTGTATCTATGAATGTGTGTATGTGGTGGGTTAAAGGTCAGTAAAGATCTGGGTGAACGATTTATTTTATTCATTTGATGGATCTTACTGGATATATTTGGCCTGTATCTGAGTATTTTAGCTACCGTTCGCCATTATTATAAAATTGCAGGTTTTTTGATGTTTTTTGTCAGATTCTCTCATTCTCGATTTGTTTTTTGTTATTAAAATAATTTTAATTCATAAACTTAATATAATTTTATTGATTCTCACTTGTTTTTTTCATGCTTAATATATCAAAGAACTAAAGTCACTTTTTAAAGTCCATATATATATATATATATATATATATATATATATATATATATGTGTGTGTGTGTTATAAATTAACTGATTTTAAATCAATTAATTTATAATATATATGCTCTGTAAAATTACACTGATCACTGTTTTCTAAAAATAAATATGAAAAAATATCAATAAGAACACCGGATTATATATCTTACTGTTCTTTCTTTCTTTCTTTATATATATATATATATATATATATATATATATATATATATATATATATATATATATATATATATAATAGAAAAAATTTCCGTCATTTAGCATGAGTTTGCTAGAATGTATGTTTGGGCCTGGAAATTTTCTCAGGATATTTTACAGCTCCGGAATATTTGGAATATTTTAATTGGAGGAAATGTCTATTCTAGATTTTCTAAATCTAGTTTCCCGACCATTTCTTCGAAATAACAATTCTCTTCAGTTATTCAAAATCAATGGACAAAAGTATACATCGAATATAGCCAAGTACAGGCCCATTTTCAGTTGTGTGCAAAAGAAAGGGGAAAAAAACGATAAATGGTTTTAACAGATAATGCTTTTCGTTTCGTCTGAACGCGTTGCTGAATACTTATCCGAAATTGTACACTCCTGGCTTCCTTCCTTCCTCTCCTTATTCTTCGCCTCTCCCGATATAAATGTTCTCCTCAGATCCTTTGGTTGTATATGAAGGGAATATTATGCTTGATTTATCATGTGGTTACTTCAGCATAAAAATCACTATTTTTCATTATGCTCCAGTCGATATTGTAAACTTGAAAATGGTACCTAAAAGTCAGATAATTTCAAAACTTCATCGACCGTTCAGCAGTCTCAATCTATCTATCTATCTATCTATCTATCTATCTATCTATCTATCTATCTATCTATCTATCTATCTATCTCAGTCTTTTCGCTATCTATCTATCTATTTATCTATCTATCTATCTATCTATCTATCTATCTATCTATCTCAGTCTTTTCGCTATCTATCTATCTATCTATCTATCTATCTATCTATCTACGCCTACTCATTATCTATCTGTCTATCTATCTGTCTCTCTGGTTGTCTATCTATCTATCTATCTATCTATCTATCTATCTATCTATCTATCTATCTATGTATTTACGTCGGTAAGTCAAAATTTATCCGCACTTTCACCATAAAATATCTGTTATGAGTGTGGACATTTTTAAAAAAAATTCCCATCTATCTATCCATCTATCTATCTATCTATCTATCTATCTATCTATCTATCTATCTGTCTGTGTAGAATTTAAGACTAATGCATTCTATGTGTATTTAGATGGGTGGATTACAATGTCACATCTGCTATTGTTATAACTGACTAAGGTCCATCTGAGGTACGGAGAGGAATGCATAATCGCTGGGAAACTGATTCTGTTTGCAACTACCAGACCCGAAAAATGAACTAGAAGTAAGAAAACCTAGTAGTAACACGAGGTACTAATAGGGGGCTTCATCCGTGGTGATCATGTAATCAGGTTGCTCGTTGCCATACCAGTTGTATATATATATATATATATATATATATATATATATATATATATATATATATATATATATACGTGTGTGTCTGTATGTCTGAGTGTAATTTTGGGGAGACGAGTGTCCAATATTGTATAAAAAAGCATCTGCAGAAATAAATTTCTGAAGACTGAGACTAATAATTCACCATAAAACTTTACAACGTCAGCCTCTATCTTATATATATATATATATATATATATATATATATATATATATATATATATATGTGTGTGTGTATATATCAAACAATGTTTATTGTTAAAGTGAGACGAACGTCAGTTATAAAAGGAGAGAAATATGTTTTCGCAACACCAAACATATTATTAGGTTGAAGCAAAAATAATGACGTAATAATGTCGTTTTTTGACGTTTAAAAATACGTCAAAAACGACATTATTACGTCATTATTTTTGCACCAACTTAATATATATTTTAATTTTGTCGTTCATATATATATATATATATATATATATATATATATGTATGTGTGTGTGTGTGTTTGTGTGTGTGTAAAATAAACAAATTATATATATACATATATATATATAAAATGACAAAATAAATTATATAGATATGTGTGTAAAAAAAAATTATAAATATATATATAAAATAAACAATATATATATATATATATATATATATATATATATATATATATATATATATATATTACATGAATCATTCAGACAAATGTAAATTGAACTGCACCACATACTTGATATATATATATATATATATATATATATATATATATATATATATATATATATATATATATATATATTATCTTCTCTTTTGGATAACTTTCCTTTCCTAAACTTTTTAAAAAACAGCAGCTTTTTAAACATTCTTCTTTCTTACGTATATCTTTTCTGGCAATTCCCTATCTTATTTTTCCCCTTTCACTTCCTTTCCGTATTACATATTTAAAAACTTTTCTTTTCACGATAATTATATAAATTCATATAATTTTGTACTCCTAAGGACATATATAAATATGCATTTCCAAATGACTTTTGTATCGCATTGCAGTGACGACTGGAAAATCTCTGCCGTAACAATTCCCCTAGATTTCAGCTGCACGTTTTTACCGTCTTCCCAAATACAATTCATTATCACGTCCCAAAAATATTAGAAGTATTTTTTTTTGACGATG
This sequence comes from Acanthosepion lycidas, assembly GCA_963932145.1. NCBI lineage: Eukaryota > Metazoa > Mollusca > Cephalopoda > Sepiida > Sepiidae > Acanthosepion > Acanthosepion lycidas. The sequence goes on along the minus strand of OZ010592.1, from coordinate 6,949,026 downwards.
TTGCAGTCTGTTCTGGATCTGCCACGACTTTTACGCTTGGGACTTATTGAATGGAACCCAATTTTCTATCTCTGCAAACAAACCTCGAATAGAATTATTTTTCTTGTCAGAAAGTGTAATACACTTTGTGAGACGCTGTCCAATACTTCACACGGACAATTTATGTCAAATACACTTTTCCTCTTTTTACAAAGTTTTCCATATACGTGGATGTCTTAAAAGTGTTGAATTATCGACACAAAGTTTGCCTGTCAATTACTACGTTGATTGAGGATGACCCAAAACCAAAATAGTCTGAAAGTCATCACTTTCAATTTCTTGCTGTCTAAGCCTGCCTGTTTTTTTTTCTTAGTTTTTTTTTTCACTCCATAGTCAAAATTGCCTTTCTTGCAATTCACGAACCTTTCACGACCAACACTGATTCTAGCGTTCTCGCGCGGAGCAATGTTCAGGCGAATTTTCTTGTCGGGTTTTACTAATGTATAGTTAGCTAGAATTTCACTGAGCACCCCATATCTCAGACAAACTATGTTAAACTTTCAGAATAAGGAAACATATTGCTTCTAACTTAAACATCTCTAAAAGATGAATTATTTATTTAATAAAAACTCTGTCTATACTCTATAATCCATCAATAGTTTTTAAAGGAAGGGAACAGACAACAATTAGTTTTTAGTTACGTATTATCTTAAAGAAAGGCCGTTATAGTATTTACATATGAAATGGGAATGTCTTCAAATATAAAGTTATTATTTATGGTGTCAAACTGTTTGGCACAATAATTACTCCGTATTTGTTAGGTTGTTAGACATGTAATCATCGAATCAGATAATTTTTTTTTTTTCAAACCTAGACTATATTCAATATGCAATTTTCTCTTTTGAGATGTCATACCAGGCACCAATGAAAGGACGAAAATATCTTTGCAGTTTTTCGGCACATTTTTTTTCATTTGATAACGCTGAATACCTCGGCTTTTTCAGTAGAATTTAAGCCATAGATTTCATTTAGATACGAAAAGTATTTAGAACCTTTTTGGGATTTAGAGTCGATGAAATAATTGCAGCTTTTTATTTTTATCAAATAAATATCTTGAAATACTGGAAGAATTTGTACTTCGCTCTAAAAAGGTCTGAAAGTACAGCGTTCAAATTATTTCTCAGACAAGACCAACTTCCTTATTCAATAGTGAGATTCAATTAGCTATATTTAATCGCGTACTAGTCGGTATTTACTAGAAACCCCGTCCAACCTGAGGGTAGTTGTGGCACAAGGCCGAGTTTAACGTGGGATATCCGAACCCTTAGGCTCGGCCAAAAATTCCCCGTCGAACCCGCATAAACAGGATCGGGTCGCTCTACCTCCTCAAACAAGACTCTGCCCTTTCGGCATAGCCTCGCCCGGATTCCTCTCTTCTCAGAGGCAGAGAGGTCGACCAGCTAACCGAAAAAGATTTCGGCTAGTCTCTAATCGCACACTAGTCTTTACTGTAGATACTTAACAAATGGACAAATGGAAATTAAGAGTTAAAGATCAGTTCATCAAGCAGAGAGGCAGGTTAACACATGGCTTCGACCTGGTTAAACCGGGATAGAACTTATCTAAATATAAAAGTGGACACTGAAGTCAACACGATGCGGGGACAGTCTTTACGCCACAAGGAATGAGGTTGACCCTGAAAAATAGTGTCGCCGCTTCGTGTTGACCTCAATGTCCACTTTTATATTTACATACACTCAATCAATACATTAAATCTAGATTTCCAACATATATATATATATATATATATATATATATATATATATACAGGGTTTGGACAAAATAATTGAAACATTTGTTAAATTCAAAGAAAATTCCTTTAATATGTTGTTGGTCATCCTTTAGCCTCACATACAGCTTTAATACGTCTAGGAATGGAATCATACAGCTTCCTGACTTCATACAGAGGAATCTTCAGCTATTCTTCCATTAACACCTGCTCAGGCTCTTCAAGACACGTCAGTAACTTGCTTCCATTGGTCAGCCGACCAGGTATTTTAATCTCTGCACTACTTCAAGCACTTTTGGATGTTGCGAGTGGAGAGGAGAGGTTTCCTTATGGCGGCTCTTCCATGATATCCAGTCATTTTGACTACAGTAATCCGATGATTTCTGCCACATTGCGTTTCAATGCACGTCGATCCCTGTCAGTAAGTTTCGAAGTCCGGCTCTAATGGCTACGGTTTCTAAAGGTTTTGCCTTGTTACATTTTACTAAATTCGAAAAATAAATACGACAAATACAGTAAAATTAGATAAATAAACGTATTTACAATAGATATAACCTGCAATTACGAAGTTCTTAATATAATAGGAGTGGAATTTGCACCTGTTCCAATTATTTTGTCCAACCCCTGTATATATATATATATATATATATATATATATATATATATATATATATATATATATATTTGTGTGTGTATCTCCATTGGTATAAGAGAAAATGTGCTCAATGTTAAATGACAGAACTATTAAGTATATATTAATAAATAACATAATATCTACGCCAACAATCTTTTTGATTGTAAGTATAAATTTCCTTGAAGATATTATTTTCATTATAAATGCTTTACTCGTATTGGTTGAATGATCTGCGTTAATTCCATTACTAAGCGCCCAGTTACTCTCATTATGTTCTAAAATCTATCAAAGACTAAAAAGATTTATGCCATAACACTAACATTTTTCTGTAATGTTTGTTTTAGCCATTGAGGAATCATAGCTTGTATTGGCACAAGGTAACATTTGGCCAGTAGCATTAACACACATTTCCCCCACACACACCTTTGATTTAAATTTGAACTAGAGAACGACTCCTAAGATACTTGGATAAGTATATTTCATTTTGATCAAAGGCGATCCCATGGTGGCAACCCACCCCCACTGGAACTTTTCCCCTTTGATTTAAATTAAATTTAAATTTGACCAATGTAATTAATCATATAAAATATAGAAAGAGAAAGCCAGAAGATGGTGGTTACATCGGCAAGATGATTGTGCAATACTGAAACGCATCATTTTTTCCACAAATTATAACAAAGCTTTAAAATCAATCATTTTCTTTTGGAAGTGGTAACATCTTGTTGATTGCATGTCATTTTCGACAGCAACTCTCAGTGTTACATTTTCTCACATATTAAGACAGGAACAAATATTTGCAATCATCCTTGGAAATATTACTTTTTTTTATAAATGCTTTATTGACACTGATTGACTGATCTGTGTTATTTTCATTACTAGGCACGCAAAAAAAAGTTACTCTCACTCTGTTTTAAAAATCTATAAATGGCTAAACAGATTTATGGCATAAAATAACCTTTTTGTAGCCATTAAGGAATTATAGCTTGTATTGACACGAAGCAACATTTGGCCAGTAGCGTATATGGTTCAGAAGAATCGGGTGACAGGGGCAAAGTGCATAGTACCATGGTAGAGAAGGACGACCTACTGAAATTCGATTATCTGATGGACATAAGAAAACTTCGGTGCATCTATATATGGCTCTTCTGTTTGTAGGTGATGGGGCTCTGGTCACTCCCGTAGGAGCCATCTGATGGCAGTCATGGTCCATCTTCACAAACGACAATAATCTCTTCGGCGTGGGGATAAGCGTAAAAAAGAGAGTGTTTCTTCTTTCAACTACAGTAAACCAAAATTATCACCCTGCTTCGATTTTCCATGGGTAAAGGATGTAACACTCAGATTTATACATGAGTATTATAACCTCTTACGCAATATTAGCAAGAGAAATAGTCAAGAGAATATACAAAATAATCAAGGAGCATGTAGTCACATAGACAATAAACAATCTATATTTCATTTTGCAGAGTAACATAGCCAGCTTTCTTGAGAAAACTTCACCGAAGTGTAAAACTCATGCTTACCTGTTGTAATGGAAAATGTTAAATAGTTTGAATAAAATATTGATTTAGGAAGAAACCAACTTATAAATACCGAAACTCCTAATTACATATGAGTAAAATGGAGAAAATAACATAGTACCCTTTTCCTTTTATTTTGCTCAAAGAATTTAATTTTATGATTTTGCCATTATATACTGAGCTTTGCAGTCTGGAATATGCTAGAATATTAAAATTACCCTCATAGAGTTTCGAGTAGAATCCCGGCCTGTAAACAGATACTGAATGCCAGAAGACAACAACAAACAAAACGAAGACTTGAGCAAAAATATATTGCCAAATATATTTTCGTTAAGGTGAATGCGTAAATCAAGTTTGGAGTGTACTACGGAAAATATATCTCTGCATGTTCATGTAGAGGGTGAGAAGAACGTTGTCCTAAAAGGACAGTTTTGTAGTCACTCAAAACTAATTGTCCTGAAATGGACGGTTTTGTAATCGCTGAAGAGCGTTGTCCTGAAAAGGACAGTATTGTAATGTGTGAAGAGTGTTGTCCTGAAAAAGACTTTTTTGTTGTTGCTGAAGAGCGTTGTCCTGAAGAAAATAGTTTTGTAATCAGTGAAGATCAGTGTCCTGAAATATAGTTTCTAATCGCTGAAGTGCGTTTTTCTGAAATGGACAGTATTGTAGTGACTCAAATGTGTCGATGAAGAGCGTCGTCCTGAAAAAGATTTTTGTAATCGCTGAAGAGAGTTGTCCTGAAAAGTACAGTTTTATATTCATTGAACGGTATTGTTATGAAAAGGACAGTTCTACAGTCAATGAATGGTGCTGTCCTGACAAAGACAGTTTTGTAATGTCAGGAGCCAATGCCTAATTGGGCCTCAAAGCATAACTGTGTGCTCTTCGATATTTCTCGTAACAATAACCCAGCTGAACAGATAATATACACCCACAACAAATTCGTATGAAAGGTCCTTATATAAATGCTTGTCCAACGAGAAGAAGTAGTGTCTATTACGTCTTCGCGAGAAGATGAAATATTTAGTAAAGTTCCGAAAAATCACATAACCTCTATGGTCGACGTTCAATAAACGGGTTCTATTTTATGTGTGAAAGTAATTAGCTTAGTATTTTTATCTAGACGTTGCAAATGTAAGATTTAAATAATACCAAAGCTTACCCGCAGAAAAACATGGTACAATGATTTAGAATTAGCAGCAGTCATGAAAATGTAACGGTTATTGCGAAATTCATAATATTGCTGGATGTTTTTACAGAGTCATGAAATTATAGGTAGTACTGAAGAGACAAACTTATATAATCTAGAAGTTATATAAGTTTCACTATTTTCATTTTCCAATCTCTCCTGTTAAAGCTTCTACAAAGTATTGTTTCTTGCATATTGTGATATAGGAAGAAAATGAGTAATTATCGACACCGAGGTTCGAGAGTTACTATATGTTTTCAACCAGGTGTATAAATAGCGGTGTCAGGCTACTGACTGAAGTGATTATTGAGTGACTATTCAGTGGAACTATCCAGTCGAATTAGTGTGAATTATTGTCCGTCGATGATTTTGTGTTTTGATTTAGGATTTACGGAATGTTAAGACGAGCCGTGCTACTAACAAGATATTCACTGAAATGGTTAATTATCTTTGGTTGACTTTTATATCTTTGGTTGACTTTTATATCTTTGTTCTTGTTAAGTATTTATTTGCGGTTGTAATTAAATACTGTCTTATCTTAACATTGAAGATTTGAGTTATACTTAATCATAAACGCGGCTACCGTACCTCATAGAACATGTATATAAATTTCCCGAAGCGGAAGGGCATTAATTAACTGAGGAAAAATAAATATTTTAAATTCTTTTTTCCTTCAACATTTCTCTTAACACCAGTAGCGATCTCTCGATACAAAAAGGTCACTTCACACCACTTCCCTCTCTTTCGTTCTGTCACTTTCTCTTTCTCCGCGCAAATATGTTTATAAACTACCAAGCATTTCAAGATGCTACGAAAATGTATATTTATGGTTTGAAAATTTATATCATATTGCAAAGAAGGATTAGAATTAACATGTTGATTTGTTACAATAAACAATGCAGGTTAACTTTGCTAGTTTTGAGATTACTAGGATGATATAACGTTGTTGATATATGTGATGATATATCATTGTTGATATAACATTGTTGATATATATGATGATATATATGATGATATATCATTGTTGATATATATGATGATATATATCATATATATATATGATGATATATATATATATTTTAACATACAGCATGAGTTAGCACGTGCGATACCCTGTCTTCATCAGCCGTCGACCAGGGGTGATATCACGGTTTCGGTGGCTATGGCGGGACCGCCACCCTGACGCCACCAGCAGCGTTTGCCACCAGGCAGGGTATGAAGATAAGCTAACTAATTGTTCCTTTAAGTAAAATCTATCTGCAATGAAAGTTTCTTGAACGCGTTTTAGGGTATAAAATTGTTTATATATATATGATGTTATATCATTGTTAATATATAAGTAGATATATATCATGATATAACATTGTTGATATATATGATGATATCTATGATGATATAACATTGTTGATATATATGATGATATATATGAGGATATATCACTGTTGATATATATGATCATATATATATGATGATATAAACATTGTTGATATATATCATATCTATGATGATATAACGTTGTTGATATATATGATGATATATCATTGCTGATATATATGATGGTGTATATGATGATATATTATTGTTGATATATATGATGATATATATCATATACATATATATGATGATATATATTAGGATATAATATTGTTTATATATATATGATGTTATATCATTGTTAATATATAAGTTGATATATATGATGATATAAAATTGTTGATATATATGATGATATATATGATGATATAACATTGTTGATATATATGATATCTATGATGATATAATATTCTTGATATATATGCTGATATATATGGTGATATAACATTCTTGATATATATGATGATATCTATGGTGATATATCATTGTCTATATATATGATGATAAAACATTGTTGTTATATATGATGATATAACTTTGTTGATATATATGATTATATAACATTATTGATATATATGATGATATCTATGATGATATATCATTGTTGATATGTATGATTATATATATGATGATATAACATTGTTGATATATATGGATCATGATATATCATTCTTGATAAAGAGAAAGAATGAAAGAAAGGCTTTCATTTTTTCGCTTAGACAACTTTTTCTTTCTTTCTTCTTTCTTTCTATTATCTTGTTCTTTTTTCTTTCGTTTTTCTTTATTTTCATCCGTTCTTTCATTTTTGCTTGTTTCCAGGATTTCTTTTACCTTCTTTTCATCCCATCTTTCTTTCTCTCCTTGTTCCTTTCCTTTTCTTCCATTCGTTTTCTTTTTTCCTTCCATATTTTCATACTTCATTTTCTATCTTTTCTTTTACTGTCTCATCCTTTCTTTCTTTATTTTATTTATATCCATTCTTTTCTTTTCCCTTTCTTACTTCTTTTCATTTCATTCTCATAACAAATATGACGAGTAAATCTTTTCTTCAACATGACGACGAAGTATAAATTTTTCTTAATGAAAATCATAGATGAATAGATCATTAACAGTGAAATTTCATTTTACGTTTTAATTACGTATTTAGAAAGAAAATAGCCCTTTGAAAAACCCACATCCGGGTTCACATTTTTTGAGAAATGTATGATAACATGTTATTGTTAAATAAACTTATCGCTTCCCCTTAAAAAAAAGAATATCATTGTTTCAAAAACTAAAAGAAAAAAAATGATATTAGAATTTCCAAACTTGTAAGAGAAACGCAATTCACTCAAAAATAGCAAAACGCTTTGCTTAAAATAATACAAAAACGTCTTGCTTTTAAGCTGTCAACAATGGCCAAAGATCATATCCAGTGGAACACGTTATATCTAAACCGCTATGGTTGTCATTATGAATTACATTACTAGCCTTAAGTGAAGGTAACGGTGAACCACGTTACCATGTATTGACGAAAAGGATATTGCTTATTCTTGCCTGTCATATTTACAGAAATCTCTGTGGAAGTAATACACCCGCTTTTAGTATGTCACAAAGTCACCGGTGAATAGTTACGAGACGAGCAACGTAGTTGAATCTTCCCGCCAGTAAAGTGCTGATGAAGAAGATGGCTATCACTGAGTTTCTCCTTTTGAAAAATAGGCCATCGTCGAAGCTTGTTAAACGTATCTTCTCGAGTTGACCACTCATAACTCACATCGATGCAAACTAACGTGGAATTTCTTCTTTTATGTACAATGTCCGTTCATGATGTAGCCGATCATGGGTCTCCACTTCTTCCTGTCACTTGAAGCTCTCAATAAGTTTTGTATTTTTGTTCTTTCCCCAGACCCTGTTCTACCGTCCACTTGCTTAAGCTCGTTAAGTATGTCAAACCTTCATTTTCCTTGTCAATCTTTCTCACTATCGCCCTCTGAGTGTCATATTCTCCAATCCCTCCTTTCTCATTACGTGTCCTAGAAATGTCAGCGATCTCTTTGCGATGTTAAGTATAAGTTTTCATTTTTGTGTGCATCCTATCCAAAAACCTCATCGTTGTTCAGATATTCGGTCCATGGTATCCTTAGCATCCTTCTATAGAGCCATACCTCTGTTGCCTCGAATCTCTTATTCATCTTTAAGGAGACCGTCCAACATTCGCCGATATAAAGGAGGACATATATCACGTAGCAGTTCAGTAATCTTTTCTTTGTTACCAATGAAATCCTCCTGTCTCGTAATTCTCTGCCTAGCTTTTGGAATACGCCTCTTTGGCCATCCGAATACGTCTTTAGATCTCAGTGTCGCACTTACTATCCTCTGTCAGAACACTTCCCAGATATTTACATTTCGACACCTGTTTGATTTCAGTATCCCCGACCTATAAAATTTTTTGCTAATGATCATGCATTCTGTGTTCCTGTCGTTTATGCTTAGTCCCTTCTTCTTGCTTTCCTTCGCTACCTTCTGTAGAAGATTTTGTAGTTTCCTTTTCATGTCTGCTATCAGTGTAATCTGCGTATCTTATGTTGTTAAGATTGTGGCCGCCAATGCTGAATCCTGGTAGGATTTCCAAGAATTTGTTCATAGTCAGGTGAAATGAATAGCAAATGATGGTGAATACATGGAAAATTAATGTTTTCAAGCTGAAAAATTGTTCTCTGCAAATGTCTTGTTCTGCTCCGTGTATTATAGTAATTTACGCAGAAATAAATAGAATGCATTGTATTCGTAGTGCTCAACATACTTACACACATTCAATGCCTTCATTACAAATAATAAATGGCTTCCTCATTAATGTCGTATTGTAAAAATAAGAATACCTCAATATAAACTTTTTTTTTAATTTTATATTTACATTTTTTTAATTTTATACTAAAAAAAAAGGAAACATGTCGTTGCAGGGACTTTTATTATACAAAACTGTCGATAGCAGTGTAATATTTTAAAAGCTGGTTTATTTTATATTTATGCCGTGTCCCTTCAGGACGTGTGCGATCATGTTTTTCTACAATTTCCCGTCCTTTGTAGCTCCTTTTATTTTTTCCTTTTTGCTATTTCTACCAATCGTTGTTCTTGCCAACTATTTACATAAGCTCGTTAGGCAGTGGTTATGCGCTGTTTTCATTATGCCTTGGGCGTGTCAAATTTTCTAAGCCTTCATCCTTCCTTATGTGTCCTGGAAATTTTATCTGTCTTTCTGAGCCTAATTACAAGTGTCTATTTAGTTTCTATATTCTCCAAAACTTCTTTATTATTCACATGTTTCGTCTATACTATTCTCAGCATCCTTTTGTAGAACCAAATTTCTCTTGCAAGTCATTTTCGTCATCTGCGATAGAATTGTGCAGCATTTACTGCCTTATAGGAGGACTGATATTACATACAGTCTAGTATTCTTTTTATATTTAAAGAATATTTCTGTCCCTTAATACCTTGCTTAGCTTTTAGTTTGCCTCTTCCAATGCACCTTCTGATTTCGATTTCGCATTTTTTCTGTCACTTCCTAGATATATATATATATGTTTGTACTTTCTGGGTTGTGGTATCTCCTATTTATAATACGTATGTTAGACTAATCTTTTAAGTAATAAACATACATTCAGTCCACTATTTACATTATTCGGACTATTGTCTACATTTTTGTCGCCTTATTATTACAACGTTTCGGCTGTTGTACGCTCCGGCCATCTTCAGATGGTTTGAATGTCGAACTTAACCCTTCATTTCGCTCACTGGGGTAGACTGTTCTAGTTCCATGTGTCATGTTTAATGGCAGTCAATTATCATTTATCTCCTGTTAATTCTCTTCTCAAAGTTCTCCACTGCCTTAACCGTGTATTGAACTCACACTGTCTGGGGCCTGTCATTGGATCTAACCAACGACTTTATCCACTGTGTCATGTGTCCTTTAGGAAACGTTGTAATAAATATGGCGAAAAAAGATGAAGACAATAGTCCGAATAATGAAAATAGTGTACATAATATTTCATCTCAGAAATATAGACATATACTGAAAGGCCGAAACCTTGTAATAAATATGGCGACGAAGATGAGGTCAATAGTCCGAATAATGTAAATAGTGTACATAATACCTCATCTCAGAAATATAGACAGATACTAAAAGGCTGAAACCTTGTAATACATATGGCAACAAGGATGAGGTCAATTGTCTGAATAATGTAAATAGTGTACATAATACCTCATATCAGAATTATGGACATATACTGAAAGGCCGAAACTTCGTAATACATATGGCAACAAAGATGAGGACAATAGTCGAATAATATAAATAGTATACATATTACCTCATCAGAGAAAAACAGACTGATACTGAAAGGCCGAAACCTTGTAATAAATATGGCGACAAAGATGAGGACAATAGTCCGAATAATATAAATAGTATACATAATACCTCATCTGAGAAAAAGAGACAGATACTGAAAGGCCGAAACGTTGTAATAAATATGGCGATAAAGATGAGGACATAGTCCGAATAATGTAAATAGTGTACATAATACCTCATGTGAGAATTATAGACAGATACTGAAAGGCCGAAACGTAGTAAGAAATATGGCGACAAAGATGAGGACATAGTCCGAATAATGTAAATAGTGTACATAATACCTCATATCAGAATTACAGACAGATACTGAAAGGCCGAAACCTTGTAATAAATATGGCGAAAAAGATGAGGACAATAGTCCGAATAATGTAAATAGTGTACATAATACCTTATATCAGAATTAAAGGCAGATACTGAAAGGCCGAAACGTTGTAATACATATGGCAACAAAGATGAAGGCAATAGTCCGAATAATGTAAATAGTGTACATAATACCTCATCTCAGAAATATAGACAGTTACTGAAAGGCCGAAACGTTGTAATAAATATGGCGACTAAGGTGAAGACAATAGTCCTAATAATGTAAATAGTTTACATATTAAATCATATCAGAATTATAGACAGATACTGAAAGGCCGAAACTTTGTAATACATATGGCAACAAAGATGAGGACAATAGTCCGAATAATATAAACAGTATACATAATACATCATGTGAGAAAAAGTGACAGATACTGAAAGGCCGAAACCTTGTAATAAATATGGCGAAAAAGATGAGGACAATAGTCCGAATAATGTAATGAGTGTACATAATACCTCATATCAGAATTAAAGACAGATACTGAAAGGCCGAAACGTTGTAATACATATGGCAACAAAGATGAAGGCAATTGTCCGAATAATGTAAATAGTGTACATAATACTTCATCTCAGAAATATAGACAGTTACTGAAAGGCCGAAAACTTGTAATAAATATGGCGACTAAGGTGAAGACAATAGTCCTAATAATGTAAATAGTTTACATATTAAATCATATCAGAATTATAGACAGATACTGAAAGGCCGAAACTTTGTAATACATATGGCAACAAAGATGAGGACAATAGTCCGAATAATATAAACAGTATACATAATACATCATGTGAGAAAAAGTGACAGATACTGAAAGGCCGAAACGTTGTAATAAATATGGAAATAAATAAATACAGATGAATACAAAATATAAATAGATACATTCTACCGTATTACAGTTGATGTTTAGTCTGTTTCTTTCGTTTTTCATTACATTATGTGAGTGCTTCTTCATTTTCCTCCTGTGTCTGCACTCAAAACTGTCTTCTATGCATGTCTAACGGTGTTAAGTTTGTACACAACAATAATGAATTCTGATAGGACTTCTAATTCTCTAGATAACCTTAATTGCAAGCGACAAAGAGCAGTGGATCATTAATAATGTTGTTGCTTATGAGTCAAGAAAAATACCAAATTATTATCTTCTATATAACGAAAAATAAATAGTGGGAATATTAATATTTTCAATATTTCAGGATTAATTTAATTTTCCTTTCTAAAACTAAGGTTAAATTTATTTAATTTAATTTATTTATTTTTTTTTTGTCAGACTTTGGAATTTGATGATATAAACTGTTTAAATATTCTTTCATATTCGTAATATTTTAATCAAATACAACCAAAAAATTTCTATAAAATTTGCATGCGCTAAAAATAAATATATTTTACATAGAATCCCAAATTTTAATTAATCAATTTGAAACAAAATTATTTGCAAAACAAAACAAGAAATAAGACGCAAAAAACACAAAAAACACACACAAACAAAACATGAAAAACAAACCAAAAACTTATAGTTCTTTGCATTCTTTAAATTGCTCATTAACGACAGATGTTTGACTTGATAGCTTTTTAATTCATTTTTTTTCTAACAAATTAAACAGTTTATGTCTCCGGGGAATGAACTTTTAAAAGATGGACAATTATCGCTTGCACAAGAATTGATTATTACACAAAATTAATTACTTGGTGATTCTATCACATGGAATAGTTTTGTTACATTATTTTTTTTCTTTGAGAAACTTTTAATAAATAAATTTAATCACTGATTGCTTGAACATCGGCAGTTTCTAATTAATGAAAAACAGTGTGAATATTAAAGTTTTTAATATTTCACGATTAATTAAAATTTTCACTTCAGTTAACATGAGTAATATTTTATTTTTATCCCAACTTAGACCTGGAATTCGAAATTATAACCTACGTATTAAAATGATTCATTTTACAATTGGAATAATGTAATCAAATAGTCATTGAAAATCATATAAAAATTGCTTGCGCTGAAAAATGTATTTTTACTTACAATTCTAAATTTGAACTTATTCTATCTCTTTGTATTCTTTAATTGATCATGAATAATTTTGAATGATTAAATTTGAGCTTATTCTAACAAATTAAGCAGTTTGTTTCCTGGGAATTAATTTTTAAAAGATGAACAGTTATCACTTGCATAAGAATTGGTTATTGCTCAAAATTAAATAGATGGTGATATCATGAAATTCAATATATGTGTTGCATTAATTTTTAAGGAAACTTGTAATAAATAAATTTAATCAAAGGTTGCATCTGATACCTTTTGGAAATCTAAAAAATAGCAAAATTAGAAAATATATGTGTATCGCCTGTTTCGACTTTTGACTCATTTCTATTTCTAACTTTCTTTTCATGTGACATGCCTTTAAAAGGACGTAGTCGATCACGGCTCTTCACCTCATTCTATCTTTTGCAGCTCTCATGAAATTCCTTACCTCTGCTTCCTTCCGAAGACCACTTTCTGTCATCCACTTGCTTAAGCCCGCCATGTATGTCACGCGTTGTTCACTCTCGTCTCTCTTTCACGCTATTCGACACGTGAGTATCAGATTCTCCAAGTCTCCCTTTCTCGTTATGTGTCGCAGAAACTTCAGCTGCCTCTTCCTGATGTTAAGTATAAGCTTCCACGTTGTTTGGAACCTCTTTAAACCTCATCGTTGCTCATACGCTCCGTCCATGATATCCTTAGCATCCTTCTGTAGAACCACATCTCCGTCACCTAGAGTCTGTTCTTCATCTTTGAGGAAATCATCCGATATTCGATGCCGTAAAAAGGGACAGATGTCACGTAACAGCTCAGTATTCTTTTCTTTGTTACCAATGAAATCCTCCTGTCCCACAATACTCTGCCCAGCTTTTGGAATGTGTCGTTGGCCATCCTAATACGGCTACGGATCTCATTTTCGCACTTACCGTCTTCTGTCAAGACGTTTCCCAAAAACTTCCGCGTCTGATGATGCTGGTGTTCACGACCTGCAAATCCCATTTCGGGCTCGTCCTCTTACTACGATCTTCGAAAATTTAAGTCAATCATCAGCTTCTGGCCCTTTATATACTGTACTTTTATGTTACTTTTTGATTTTTCAAAAATTCCACACCGATCCTCAAATTCTTTGAAGTGTTACCAATCCCAATTAACCATATACAGGTATTCACATGAGGTTTATAGTCGAATTCCTGGGTATGGCGATAAACTACATCCGGTAGGGATTGTAGGTTTTGGAGAGCGTGGAACCACATCTTAATTTCTGTTGTTCTCAGGTCCACCCCTAACGATTCGGTGTGGTAATACCTGTCTGGGTGTCAGATGAACAATTAGTGAACCCACAAAACAAAACAAAACAAAAAAACAAAACACTATGAAAGTAAAAACTACATTTTAATTATAAAAATATCACCATTTCATTTTTATATATAAAAAAATATTAACAATCAGTCATGTGCCATGCATGATACGCACTTAGATGATCATGTATTTTTCGATACATGACTGACGAGGCAGGCTGGCACAATGTATCTCATATAAGTTGCCGTATCGTACCCCTGGCCACTTGTGCTACATGGGGCTTGACATTGTCATGGAGAAACAGTACGCCTTTGCGATTAACACATGACTGATTAAGCTATTAATTATGTGTCTGCGTAACGAAGCTGTATTAGTCAAGAGAGATGCGGCCACAGCCAATCACACCGCTTTTCCAACACGTGACGTACTCATTTGCGTATCAGTGATCAATCCTTCCGTAAAAATCTAGCGAATCCCTTTTTTTACACATTTGACATTGTTCAAAAGTATTTATGCCGTTTGTAAGCATCCTACAACACATCTCCCACAGACGCAACATCGCAAAAACCTCGCTAATATTTTGTTATTTCGATTGTGATGAATTACATTTACCAGTTCCAGACATTTCCAATGAAAAAACCGACATGTCATGTACACAGGGGCAAACTATCTTGATTCTATTCATATTCCTGTAGGAAGAAGAAAGGTACTATTCGGATAGCTTCTTCTTCTTAAGAACGTTTACATCATGGAAGAGACACCCAAGATGTTAACGTCTTGAAGTCTAGGCTCAACCATTTATAATATATCCAGGTTCTATGTAGTCGGGATCATCGAGGCAATCCGAAGGGTCTCTTCTTTAGCTGTATAGTAGATGCTACGCCGGGCTACATACAATTTTGTATTCAGTGTTACTTTCTCCTAGGCCGGTTGCCACCTAAGGCAGTCTTGCTATTTACCCATAGCTGGGGAGGAGAAGTAGACGATACATACCTTTCACAAGTGTATCAGCACGTAAGTGAATGTAATGGATCCGACTGAAATTCGAACCTGGCTCTCCGATTCTTGAATCTGAGCCGCTGTCCATTGAGCCACCGTACCTTTATAAAAAAAAGCGATAATACCATTTCATCATCATTATTCGGCCGTAGTCGGGATCATCGAGGCAATCCGAACCATCTCTTCTTTAGCAATATAGTATGTGATACGCCAGGGCTACATACAGTTTTGAATTCATTGTTACTTTCTCCTAGACCGGTTGCCACCCAAAGTTATAGAATTCAGTCTGCCGGGAAAATGACTGGAATTCGAACTCGGCTCACAGATTCCTCAATCCGAGCCGTTCTCCATTACTCCGCGCTTCTCCCCAAACACAAACACACGCATATTAGGAAGTATGTGTGTATGTGTGTACGTATATATCTGTGTATGTATGTGTGTGTATACTGATTCCATGTAACTTGGGAAGTATGTATATGTACATATGTCTGTATGTATGTGTTTGTGTATGTACTGATTCCTTGTAATGGGACGGTATGTGTATGTGTGTTTATGTGTTTATGGTGGTGTGTGTATAAATGTGTTTACTGATTCATCGTAGTGATACTGTGTATGTATGGAGAGGGCATATACACATATATACACGCATGCTAACAAAAACACATGAAAATGGAAGTAGATCTAAGAACACACAGGGGTCATAAAAAGATAAGAATGCCGATAACTACACCATCATTTTTCAGATCAATCTTAATTGTTTTATAACCCTCCACGAAGAACTTTCACTGCCAGTTCAAGAAAGACATTTGGGTCACTAACACACACAAAAATGAGAATGTCTCATATCAGGAATATTTAACATCGACAAACATAAATGAAAAAAATAATTATTTTTAATAATATGTGGAAATCTCTACCCTTTGGCAGATGACGGTCATAGGACAGGAAACCCGTGTAGCAAAATTATGGAAAATAAAACATATATTAAAAAAGAATTCACATTACAACCAAATCCTTTTTATTCTTTTTAATATACAAACGTTTCTCTTGGAACTATTATAACCTACTCCTCATATATATATGTATATATATATATATATATATATATACACACACACACACACACACACACACATATATATATATATATATATATATATATGTATGTATGTACGTATGTATTTACATACAGATTCTGTTGGTGGATGACGATATTAGCTCTCGATAAAATAATTTAATCGCTCGAGCGCTGTGGGAGTAGTAAATTTGTAAACAGTCACTGTTACTGCTGATAATGCAAGACTCTCCTCGTGATTGTGTTCCCTGAGTGACTGTTGAGTTTATGAAAAAAATAGAAAGCCAAAAATTTGCCTTTCCCTCTCGCGTCAATCGTCTAGAGGTTAGCGTCTCCGACTGATACGCAATTAGTCACATGTCTAACGACACTGATAAGCTGTTATACACGAAACAGTTTGTCTGTAGATGACTCTCTCTCTCTCTCTCTCTCTCTCTCTCTCTCTATATATATATATATATATATATATATATATATATATATATATATATATATATGAATTTACTTTTTTCTCCTACGTTCATAAAACATTATTCAATGAACCACTTCTTGAGTGGTTCTTGCAGTTTAGGAACATTCAATAAATAAGAAATTCTTCAAAAAAAGTATTGTTTACCAATGTACCCACTTGGAGCACAATGAAGTTCGGTTGTATTTCATGACTAAAATGTTTTTGTTTTTTTTTATTCCTGGCGTAGATTGCAAGAGCGAAAAAGAAAGAAGAAAATTGAGTAGATTCTTTCTATACACTCTCAACCTAACTTTTTATCTATCTATCTATCTATCTATCTATCTATCCTTTGCATATAATTTATTTTTCTGATTATTATTATTATTATTATTATTATTATTATTATTATTATTATTTATCCTCGTTAATCACGAAAGAGTAAAAGTGAAAATGTTTGTTTCTCTAGGGAATTTCAAATAATTAGAAAGCAATAAAATAAAAACTAAAAATAAAGAGCGGGTAACAAAGCTATGGAAATTTGGAATAAAGGAATAACAGATTATTCGTGAATTTGTTTCGTCGTTTAATTATGAATGCTTCCGTGGTGAAGATGGTTAACACGGTAATTATAGAAAAAATTACGAACTGATTTAATTGCTACAATAATTTTTCCAAGACGTCGTTCCAGAAATTTGTCTCAGTTTGAACTATTTGTCTATCTAGTCCAGCAGTCTGAGAAGTGAGTTTGGTCTCCATTGGGTATTTCGCAATTAGATCCTGATGTTGACGATATGCTACCTCCTCACTCTTTCTCTTCCTGACTTTGATTTCTGATTATTATTATTATTATTATTATTATTATTATTGTTTACCTTCCTTAATAATGAAGTAAAGAGAAAATGCTTCTTCCTCAAAGGAATTTCATGTATTCTCTAATATTAATTGAGGAGTAAAAAAAAAATAAAAAAAATAAATAAAAAAAAATAAAAATAAATAAACAAAAATAAAAGCATATTTGTTTATCCAGCCCAGTTCTCTTTATATAGTAGGAGATGATGGGGGCACCTCAAGGTGGTGTAATGTTTAGCAACCTTGTCTCACTTGATCAATTACGACTGACTAGTGAGTTCGATCCTCACTGGGTGCCTCTTACTTTCTGCTTTGTGCCACATCTAAGCTACGGTTGAAAAATCACTATAATAGGTGGTGCTGATATATTCTTGGATGGAACTATTTCCAAATATCATACTAGTCGATCAAGCAGCAGAAATATTTAGAAAACTTTTTTGGTCAGGCCGAGAACTATTCAGCACACTTTCGTACGTATAGATCTTTGTATGTGTGTGATTGTTTTATATTTGTATGTGTGTGCGCGCGTGTGTGTGTGTGTGTGTGTGTAGTGGGAGAGATAAGATGAGAGAAAGATGGTGAAAAATATAGAGACAAACAATGAACCGGACGGTAAGGGAAAAATCAAGTCCATGATTTGACGCCGTCGCTGAAGCCATTATATGGTAAATGACTTTTGTAACGCTGGACGAAAGATGGTATCTCCAGCGACGTGTTTGACCCTATCGGGGTCGAAATCTTACGCCACCGAAAGACGAAAACTTCATGAATGTGTAAATGGCTTGGAGGAGCCAAGTCGGCACCTACGCTTCATTGACCGATAGTCAAACAAGATTAAAAATGACCAATGGCTGGACGCAGACACAGGCTATAATGAAAAGGTGTAGTAATGAGAGGTGATAAGTTTGACACAGGACCATATGACCTATACAACTATACGATGCAATTCGGAAGGTGAACAGAAAGGTGGCGAACACCCGGACTCCAGAAGCAACAGAACGACAATGTTTGTTATTAATTTCCTGAAATTAAAATCAATGGTCTCTAGGTGTATGAACCTACCCTTGCCCTTCCTTTATTTACACATATAGGTATGGATTTCGGATAATTATAACAATATAGGAGATCTGTCTTTGCGTAAGGGTTATTGGCGGATAAAACGGAATCAGGGAGCCAAGTTCAGTTCCAGTAAAAATTCCTCGTTGTTTTCTTCACAAATCACAGTCATGCTTCCCTATACTGGCTAATTTTCGAAGAGACAAGTCGGTTCCTTTACGTATAATCAAAAAAAGAATAAAAAAAGAAAAAAAAGAAAAAAAAAGGAATCTCTGGTAAGCGATCGCTGCCTGCATTTTGAAGGAAGTATTGTAAACATAGCAAGGCAAGCCAGACTATTTGGCCTCGAATGCCGTCCAGTCTATTAGAAAGACATTTCTGAATTTAAATCCGAGTAGAAAACAACTTTACTAATAATCATACATAAATCTATTTTTGATTAAAATCCACAGAAAAAAAGAAAAAAAAAACTGTTTTTATTCCTTCTTAACCCGTTACCTGTTTGATTCAATAAATTAATTCAGTTGTTCTTTATAAAAGCAATGTATGTAATATTTTGATGTGCTATTCATCTGATCAAGACATCATAACTTCCTCAGTGTTGACAAAGATATTTCTTACATAAACTTACTACTGCGCTCGATGTAAAGAGGTTGGTGCCACAAGTGGAATCGACGAGCAGATAACAAATTCACTTTCGCACGCAAGTCTTTGGTAAAAGCTTGAATTAATCTTTAAAATGCAAGATAGACTGGACAGTCGAATCTTGCGGAAGAAAATGAAATCTATGACGTTTAATTAATGTTTGGTTTCGTTCATATCAATCCTATTTGTTCTCCTACTTGCTTCCCTGATATTTATTATCTTCAAATGTCAATCGATATCTTCTGGTGCCTTAATTCTGATCACCGATCTTCTCTAAAACCTGTCTTCAAACACCCCCTCTTTCCTCTTTACTGTGGCTCTCACTCCCTGTAACCTCTTGCGTGCTAGTGGCACCCCCGCCTTGCTTGTGATAAAATGCTTAAAAAAATAATTAATTCAAGATTCTAAATATTTCGTATGGACTGTTATGCTATTTACACAATTTACATTTGCTTTTCGGCCATTGTATTCTCCGGCGTTCTTCACGTCATATACGTTGGAATTTTGCACCGAACCATTTATTTCGTTTACAGGTTAGATTCTTCTAATTCTATGTTCAATGTCTTATTTGAACTGTATGAAAGTTTTTCATATAATAATGGTTTGCTTATACAAGTCCTATTAATGAACACATAACTGAGGGGAAAAGAGCAGGATTCTTACCGTAATTCGCTATGTAGCATTTTTTCTAAAATATAATAAGAAAACTCAGAGGTGCGTATTATGCACAGCTACAAACAATCCTTAGGAAATTTCCGTAAAATAAAATAAGAATTATCATAAAACTAAATTACAATAATATTATTCTATGTTTAAAACCATTTTTAAATAAGCGTAGGAAACGCTGACCATAATGAAATTGGAGAGGTACAATTTATAGGGTTTGATTACCAAACAAGGGGTGCATGGGTAGGAACGTTTTTCCACCCTTTCAGCACAATTTTAGGTGTGTGTATTATAGATGAAGAACATGGGAAATTACGGTACTTTTCCCAATGATATTTGCGTGTAAGTCGTTATCGATTACATCAACCGCACGCCCAAGTTTAAAGGACCTGGTATTCTCAATTTGCCATCTATTTGTTACTGACCAGGCTCGACGTTGCTTAACTTGGGTGATCGTACGAGAACCGGTATTTCAATCTGATGTTGTGAGTAAACTGTAATTTATAGAAACTTAAGTTGAAACAAGTGAAATATATGTGTTATGAACAAAGACAAGAATACTGAATTATTATGCAAAATCAGTCTTCCTATATATGGCAGTGAATGCTGGACAATCTCATCAAGGCTAGAGAAGAAGCTTAAAGCAGCAAAAATATGCTTCTAAAAAAAGATGGTCAGAATGTCATCGACCAAACATGTGAATAATGTCGTAGTTTTAGATGAAATGAGAAATGAGAGTTAACATTTATAGGTCGCATAAGGAGTAAAACGGGCTTAGAAATTTGACACTCTCAAGATATATTGAATGCAAGTGTGTTAAAAGTAAAATTGCAAACAACCTACCTAACGAGACTGTGGTTGGCAAAACAGAGATTGGGAAGGATACCAAAAAACTAAATTTAATAATAGCTACAAAGGAAAGGAAATTGTAGAGATCCATGATCGCCCACACCATAAAGAAACATGGTACATAAAACAATATATAATAATTGATGCCTGCATCATAAAGTGATACATTATGAGGAAAGAGGTTTGGAGAATTTCACACTCACATGGAATATCGAAGGCAAGTGGGACATGGGAACTGCGAGTTACTTATTTGACGAGCCGTTGTGAATAGCTGGTTTAACAAAAGGACACAGTTTGCAAGGGGCTATAAGTGATAGGACGCTGTGCAGAGCCGTGATCGCCCACGTCCTTAAGTGACATGGCACATAGAAAACTATACTCAAAGCTCGCACGAAAAATATTTTATGTGTGAAAAATAATTTTAAGAAGTACTGCTACCCCCAGGGCTGTTGCTCTTTAATCAACGCCCTAAATCAGCTTAAAGTTATATATATATATATATATATATATACGTTTTCCCTTCCTGAAAGTTTCAACAAGGAAAATTATATGAGCTTATGCCACATTAATTGTTCCTCTATGCTAAATGCCATTCACTAATTAGCTTCTTTTTAGTGTCGTAGGGGATTTACACTCAGTATATATATATATATATATATATATATATATATATATATATACATATATATATATATATATATATATATATATATATATATATATATATATATATTTTACAATGATGTTTACCATGTACAATGTCCAAGAGCCACTTGAAGTAGAGGATTACAGTGTAAGAGGCAAGGTTTATAGGGTTGTGGGGAGAAGAGAATGAATAACCCGAGAATGGAAGAGGCTAGTTTGTATTAGGTTGTTGCAAAAATAATGACGTAATAACGTCAAAAAACGACATTATAACGTCATTATTTTAGCACCAACCTAATAGTAATCGGGAAAACATCCTCTTACGAGTCGCTTCTCCAAAACAGCGGTTCAAGGGGAAGAAACTGTTAAAGAGGAAAGTACAAATTACTAAAAGAATACGAAGGGAATGTGGGTGATTCGTTAAAATGGCCGCGACATGGCGGATGTTATCCATGATGTTTACAACTGATGGAACAAAGAAATATAGTTCGTCTGAATACTTTACAAAGAAATAACAATACAGAAGGAACGGAACGGGACTTGTAACGTTTCGTCTGTGGAAAAGGGGTTGTAGGTTGGAAAATACTTCATCAACCACAAGGATGCGGATAATATTTTGGACTCTATCAAGAGTAGAAATTGAAGACTGGGGAATCCATGTCTATATATGTCACCGCCTTTAGTTTAACGCCTCACCTGGTATCTGAGTATATAGAAAACTGTCTCTACTCGTCCACTTGAAGTTTTCTTTCTTTTTACATATAGTGAAACGTAACTGAATCGATTCACGACAGGAGTTCGATAAAGTTAACGTGATTTCCAACAAACGAAAACTTAATTTAACCTTAATTTCATTTTGACGTTCTTAAAAGTTTAATAATTATTCCAGACTTGATCTGAATAAAAGTAATAATTTATCAGAAAAGCACTTTTCACCTAGGCTGTTCATAACTTTTCCACATACAAACATGGTTCTTCGAAATCTCTATTTCTCTTAACACCTTCAGACACAGGTTTGGCCGCTATCTGTCCCCACTGTAAAGATCGATGCAAACATTTCAGGTGTGCGTTAAAGGCGACTGTGAAGATTCTTCTCAAATGTACAGCCACGGGTCGAAAATATGCGACTAGTTTTAGTGCCATTTGTCTTCATGTTAAAACCAAGCTGTACAGATATCGAAAAATATAAGACAGATGAAAAGAAAATAGGCTTAATTTAACAAGAAGGAATCAGTGTTGTCCTTACAAATGAAACAAAATATCTGATATTATTCAGCAATGAAATTAGGTTTTCATCCCTATTTTTGTATGTGTTGGGACCAAGTAATTGGTTAAGGGATAACATAACAAGAGGTTGCAGATAAATTGTGTATTGTACAGTCGGCTGTTGTCGGCATTGGTCCGTCTCGAGAGACGATGGAGTAGCGCGGTGCGCGACGAGCCTGGGCGGGATATATGGAGAACTAGGGCTGCCCAGACGTCTAGTTCCACCTCTCGGTCTCGCTAGCAGAGTCCAAAGGAGAGGATAAACCAATACAGTTTGGTACCAGCGCAGCTCCAAGAGTTTCCGGAAGGTAGCACAATGTGCGGTTTATCCGCTTTAGGGTCTCCACTCCTGGTTTGAATTCATAGTTGTCCTTCTCCTAGACTAGTTAACATCCAATACTATAGAACCCAGTCTGTCCTGCTATTTATCCATAGCTGGAGGAAAAAGAGGAGGATTCACACCTTTCCCAAGGGTATTAGCACGTAAGTGAATGCAATAGATTCGACTGGAATTCGAACTCGACTCCTAATCCAAGCTGCTATCCATTACTCCACCGATAACAGAAGTGTGTTACACAACTTGAGAGTGTGTGTCGATTGACCAGCATTCAAGCTATATCACTGTTCGCTCCAGGCTTACTTTTCCTACTATCTTTATAGTAAATGGAGAATCTACAGTAGCCTCATTAGAAGGAAGACATCACAATAGTATGTTTCACTATATTACTATACTAGCTTAAAAGCCGCACACCATGCCGGGGTTTAAGCTAGCTCCTGCGGACTGCTAATTAGAACACTGGTTCAAAGCTAAAGGGACCTCTGTCCAGCTTAGAAAATAGCTATGATAATTTTGAATAAATTGTGACATCTTCCACAACAACCCAGCCTAACCTCTTTTTAGGAAATGCACTCTTCCTATCTGGTAAGTAACATCCTACTTTCATACAAAATATCAACGAGAAACCATTGGTCAATCACAGTACATCCAACTTGCTGATTGGTCAGTTTCACCCAATCAGATCGCTCTCACGTGCAGATTCAATTTAGGCACCAAATCAATTCTGATCCTATCACGTGATACGGGCAGGTATATAAATCTAGCACATGTAAACTCCCTCGAGTTTCTTTTCTTTTCATTCATCTCTCTCTTGGGCGTCTCATTCTTTGCTACTTAACTAATGCAGCCAGGCGTTAAAGATCATTACCAACATTCACGCAAGTATTAACTCTCAAACCTCTTCTGAACATTTACCAACTTGTACAATTCACAATTTCAAACATGTTAAAGAAACTTTATACTTCTAAACTACAGTTTAATAATTGCATTCACTTTATGAGCTCAGATACAAATATTTACCTAATCAAAGGGACACGGCTCTGTCCTACCTTTTCAATTCACATATATATATACCAAATATTAATAAATTCAATTGTTATATTTTGAAACAAGATGCTTATGAATCTTTATTCTCTATCTTGTATTAGGTTGGTGCAAAAATAATGACGTAATAATGTCGTTTTTTGACGTTACAAAATACATCAAAAAACAACATTATTACGTCATTATTTTTGCACCAACCTAATATTAATTTTTGTGGATGGAATATTATTGAAGACACACAATTTCAAACCTTCTGATAATTCAAACCTTTTATTCCTCTCCAACAGACATCACCCATATCCACAACAAAATAACTTTGAATTCAGTTCATGGAACTTTAAATCTCCACTTTAAGTCCAATTCCGACCAAAAGATCGATTTGGGTGGAAATTCTGATTTTGGCCGAAATTTCAATTCAGGTCGAAAATTCAGTTCTTCAAATTAAAAATTCTGCGGAACTTCCAAATCTCCAGTACGAAACGTCTCACTGTAACTCGGATTCCTTGACAGTTTGAAGAGAGAAAATTGATGTCATCAATTCACAGTGTTTTGGTGATATTCTAAAGTGTGCCTTAACACAAACATATTTAAATTCACAGAGATTTTGTGTTACTTTAAACAATATAAATGTAGAATAACAAGACAATAAACAGCACTTACCGGCGTAAGAGTCCCAGCTAGCGTCCAGCTGGCAGACAAAAATAAAGCAGGTTGTAACTTAATACAAACCCTGCAAACTAACTGATGAATCAAGCTGGTATTTATATAGAAATACCTCCACTCAGGTACCAGCAGCCAATCACAGCCCAAGCAATGGACTATCCCACTTTAGCACAATGAGATGCTCCATTGCACCATAAATAGCTCTCTTCCTCAAGGTTGGATTACTTTTCTTTTACCTCAGCTTGCTCCACAACTGAGTGTTTATCTTGACCATGTGATTGTTCGACATGGCGCTGCTAACAGGATTATTGACACCCGAAAATTGGGAACTCTTCTTCATTGAAGCAGGCATATCCACTGACTCGGCCAAAACTCATGCAACAAGGTTTGCGGATGAGAAGCTGACAATCAAGAGCCTTCAAATGCTGGATCGATCTATGCTTAAGGAGCTGGGAGTCACTTTAATTGGAGAAGCCCTGTGTATCATCAAGCAGGCTAAGGTATCCACCACCCAGACAACCCGTATTCAGGCACTAGCAGCCAAGCCTCCTCATCTCGATCTCGAGATGACACCACAGCAATTCAGGAAGTTCCGAATTGACTGGGATGTCTTTACCAAGATGACGAATATGCCAAGCTCCCAAGCTAATATTCACTTATACAACTGTGCTGATGAAGCTGTGCAAAATGCCATAATCAACACACACCCTGACTTCTTTAACACTGATCCAGATAAGCTACTTGACATGGTAGAAGCATTGGTCACCCAGAGGTTAAGTCCTATTGTCCATCGCCTTGCTTTTGCCTCCATGTTTCAGGATGCGAATGAGCCAATACAAAGTTAGCTTGTCCGCCTCAGAGCCATAGCCGTTGATTGTAACTTTACCTGCCCCTCGTGTGAGCATGACCTGTCTGATATATACATCAAGGACCAGATCATCCGTGGAATAGCAAATGACACACTCCAGGCTGACCTACTGGCCAAAGCTGGGGCACTTAAATCCCTTGAGCAAAATATCCGTCATGCTGAGGCATTCGAATCAGCATTGCGAGACCAAACCTCAATGGCCGGCGCTTCAGATACAGCTGCTGCTCGGCTATCAACATACCGCAGACAGAAGGGTACACCACAAGCTAACGAGGGGATCCGTACCAGCACCTATGGCAACTGCAATGTTAAACCAAACCAGCAGGCTTCCTTAGGTTGTGGCAGCCACCAGCATAGCACCTCAGGAACTGTATCCCGGCTAAAATGCCCAGCATGGGGACAAACATGTAGTAACTGTGGGAAGCCCAATCACCTATCGAGGGTATGCCGGGCTAATAAACTAGCTCAAGCGGTCAGGAAAAGCCCTGAGGCTAATGAAGCTGCCATGGACACACTTATTGCCCACATCACATTCAATCAAACGACAGGCACGTATACATCTAAAGACACATGCCAGGTAAGGGAAATTGATGCGTATGTTGTTCCGTTCTCACCAAAACCGGATCCCAGACAAGTTAAGAATATCCCCAGAAATCACAGCACTAGGATGACGATCTTTCCTGACAGTGGGGCCACCATATGTCTCGGGGGACTTAAGCACCTTCTGAATATGGGGCTCACTACCAACAACCTCATTCCATCAAAAAAAGTCGTTCGAGCTGTGGGAGGCTTTACACTTGTCTGTCAGGGTTGGCTCCCTGTGGAATTCATCGTCCAAGGAAGAACAACTAAACAAGCCCTATACATATGCAAAAAGATTCAGCGGCTATACTTCAGCAAAGCAGCCTGCATTGATGTAGGGATACTGTCCAAGACTTTCCTAAGCCGACGACTACAATATTACCCCAAACAGCAAGGCAACACCTGCCCTCGACAAGCACACATAAAAAATCGGACGCAAGCACTAAACAATGCAAAGTCGAGGGACAACTTCCAACGCGTCCCAAAAAACTCCCTTTTCCCCCAACGGAACAAAACATTGATAGACTCAAGAATTGGCTATTGAATCAATTCGCCGAAACGGCGTTCAAGAACAATGGTGAATTCCTACCAATGTCTGGCCCCACTGCACATATACACCTCAAAGAAGGAGCAGTCCCCAAAGCCAGACATAACCCAATTCCTGTGCCTTTTCACTTCAAAGACCCCGTAAGACAGGCCCTTTGGGAAGATGTGAAAAGGGGTATCATAACCCCAGTACCCGTCGGCATGCCCACTGATTGGTGTAGCACTATGGTAATTACCGCCAAGAAAAATGGCAAACCACGAAGAACCATAGACTACCAACACCTGAATTCACAGTGCAAACGGAAAACACACCATACAGGGTCACCATTCCAGCTAGCACTACAAGTGCCACCTAAACAAAAGAAAACAGTGTTGGATGCTGTTGATGGATATCACTCCATCCCCTTAGATAAAGAGTCCCAGCCACTCACCACCTTCATTACAGAATGGGGAAGGTTCATGTACCTGAAGATGCCACAAGGTTACCTAGCATCTGGAGATGCCTACACCCGAAGGTATGATGAAGTAATAAAAGACATCCCCCGCAAAGTAAAAATCGTAGATGACACCCTACTCTATGACTCTGACATTGAAGGCGCCTTTTTTCACACCTTCGATTTCCTCCTTCATTGTGCAAAAAACGGCATCATACTAAATAGAGAAAAATTCCAATTTTGCCAAGACACAGTGCAGTTTGGTGGCCTCCAGATAACATCCTCTGGTGTAACCCCTTCTATATCCATGCTGGAGGCAATATTAAGCTTCCCAATACCAAAAACGCTCACCGATGCCAGATCATGGTTTGGTCTGGTCAACCAAGTCGCTTGGGCATACTCACTGAGCCCAGTCATGCTTCCATTTCGTGATCTCGTAAAACGAGACTCTCACTTTACATGGAATAAAAGCCTCGAGGATGCATTTCAGCAGTCAAAGAAGGTAATAGTTGAAGGTAATGTTTTCAAAAAGAACGAATAACCTGCCTTGCCCCAGATTGGAGCAAAGATGGAATGGGCTTCCTACTTCTACAGAAGTATTGCTCATGCACCACTGACAAAGCTCCAGTTTGCTGCCCTGAAGGTTGGCGCCTGATATTTGCTGGTAGCAGATTCTGCATTGATGCTGAAAGCAGATATGCACCTATTGAAGGCGAGGCAGCAGCAATTGCGTGGGCATTGGAAAAGTGTCGCATTTTTGTAATGGGTTGCCCGAATCTCATAGTGGTTACAGATCATGAACCACTAAAAGGATTATTCGGAGATAGAGACCTTAGTAAAATCCAAAACCCCCGATTATTCAGGTTAAAGGAGAAAACACTCAGGTACAGATTCACCATTCAGTACTGCCCTGGGAAATGGTACAGAGCCTCTGATGCTGTCTCACGTAACCCAGCAGACATATCACAGGCACTCCTAAATGTATTCACTGCTGAACCCTCTCAATCAGACATCATAGAGTCCGACAACATGGATGACTGGGTCAAATCAACAACCCTATTAGCAACATTCGGTGCAAACGACAACCTGGAGCTCATCTCACCAGACGTTATCCGTGCGGCGGGACGCAGCGACCCGCAGTACAAAAAATTAATTGAAGTAATACAAAATGGATTCCAAAGGACGCGCATCCTCACTGCACCTGAAATCCGCGAATACTGGGAAGTGAGGCACCGCCTAAGTGTTGACGACGGATTAGTGCTCTTAGATCAAAGAATCGTTATCCCCACCTCACAACGCGCAAAAGTATTACATAGGCTACATTCTGCACACCAAGGTGAAGTTGGCATGAAGGCACGTGCCAATGAATCTGTTTATTGGCCCGGGATGAATGCTTCAATTCGTAACATTAGAGCAGGTTGTACGTTTTGCTCAAAAAATGCCCCGAGTCAACCAAAAGAGCCATTCAATCTTACACCATCTCCTGATTGGCCATTTCAGCAAATCGTCATGGACATCTTCCATGTTGGGAACCATGGTTACTTAGCATGCGCTGACAGGTTAACAGGCTGGCTGAATCTATACCACTTGAGCCACGGAGAAGCAACTGCCTCAAGAATTATTTCGATTTGCCGGGACATATTTCAAACCTACGGCGCTCCTGAGGAACTCAGCAGTGATGGTGGGCCACCCTTCACATCTCTTCCATTCAAGCAATTTTTAAAAGACTGGGCTGTTAAACACAGGTTATCATCTGCTGGTTACCCACAATCCAATGGTCGTGCAGATCTCGCTGTCAAAACGGCCAAGAGAATCGTAAATGGCAACACAGGAGCACAAGGATCATTGGACAATAACCGTGCAGCAAGAGCCATCCTCCAATACAGGAATACGCCCATTCAAAACATTGGGCTATCCCCTGCTCAACTACTACTTCACCGCCGACTACGTGACTACATACCATCCCACCCCACACTCTATAATCCACACGCGAATTGGATAACCGCAGCCCAAAATCGCGAGTTAAATCTGTCCCGGCGGAACGCTCGTCTCATAGAGCAATACAACAGAACAGCACACACCTTAAATCCCCCTCAAAAAGGACAAATAGTGGCACTACAACGACCAACAACCCGCCGATGGGACACAACAGGTCAGGTCATTGAAACCCTCCCCAACCACCAATACCGTATCAGAATTGACGGATCAGGTAGAATTACCTTACGAAATCGCCGATTTCTCAGGAAACTGGATACACCAACAATCCCAGTTCCAAGACCTAGTGCCTTACCCGACACCCCTACACCAGTGACACAAACATTCGACGCTGGAATAACATCAAACACTGCTCAGCCGTCTACAATAACACGGACAAAACCCCCTCGGGAATTGTCCAGACTACTTCCACACAACCAGCCAGGTTTAAAGGAACTCATCCCTCCCCAAAGGCCACTACCCACACGCGATGGGGGGAAAGGAGATGTAGAATAACAAGACAATAAACAGCACTTACCGGCGTAAGAGTCTCAGCTAGCGTCCAGCTGGCAGACAAAAATAAAGCAGGTTGTAACTTAATACAAACCCTGCAAACTAACTGATGAATCAAGCTGGTATTTATATAGAAATTCTCAGGTACCAGCAGCCAATCACAGCCCAAGCAATGGACTATCCCACTTTAGCACAATGAGATGCTCCATTGCACCATAAATAGCTCTCTTCCTCAAGGTTGGATTACTTTTCTTTTACCTCAGCTTGCTCCACAACTGAGTGTTTATCTTGACCACGTGATTGTTCGACAATAATTTAAAACGTTTACAATCAGTAATTTTTTTCAGTTATTTAAAATGCTAATTTTTAGGTCTTCCTTCGTTATCTGGGCATAAATCCTAATGCTTAATGTTGAAGCACCAGATGAAAGGCAAATCTTCAATAACATGATTATTATTATTCCAAATAGATATGCACGTGTGGCCCGAGATAAAGCGCTTTCGGTCACACGGACAGATAGACAGAATTTGCCGTTTATTTATTTAGAAATCTGACTAGGAACATCCGTGAAAATGTTTCTATTTGAATTCTCTGATAAATTCTAATTCTTATGTTCACGGTTGAATAATCTCTTTGCGAGTTCAACGACTAAAAAAATAAGTATGGAAATTCTTTCTTTAGCTCGTTAAATATTTCCGCCTAACAATTTTAACTAGATCTTACAATAATAATTATAAATATGAATTCAGATCATTATTTAAAGAAATAAGAGGGTACAAATAAAAAGATTACAAATTGAAATATCTTTCTATTTTATTTTTTTTAAATCGTTATCCACAAGCCATTAGCAAGAAATAATGTTACAGATTGTGGTGGGGGAAGTAGGAACAGAAGCTTTATTAATAAGGAGAAAGAGAAAAGCGTAATTAGAAAGACCTTAAATAGTGATTGACATTGCATTTAAATTTTTGCAGATTAAACTTAGCTAGAAAACATGGAACTGGCAAGGAGTTCCACATGAGAAAATTGCCAATTAAGAAACTGTTAGCAGTTAAATTACGGTTATCGCTAGCCTACTCAACTGTAAAATGATGCAATATCGCCGCTAGTCTAATATTGCGCTTACATTCATACAGTCTAGATACCATTGCATCCGAACACTTGCCATGAAAGTATTTATAAAAAAGGCACAGCGAGGCAACACATCGGCGATAGGCAAGTGACTGGAGCCGAGCCACCAGATAAAGACCAATAATATTGCTGATTCTTCTTTGTATCTTATCAAGGAGCTCCAGGTAAATAGCAGGGACACCTGGGCATATACGACTGCAATATACTAAGCATGGACGATTGGTAGACTTATAGATATGCAAGATATATTCAGGAGAGAAAAATTGGATCGCTCGAATTTCTTAGCAGCTGATCTAGCGATAGATTCAATGTTATCTTTCCACTTCATATCACCTGAGACCGATAGCCCGAGAAGGCGCAAGGAAATATTATTATTTCACCATAGCAGACGATAAGCTCTCGAGAATGTTATCGCTTCTTCTTTTGCCTTTTCTTTCTTCACTACATTCATATTATTTCTTTTATTTATGGTCAACTGACACATAAAACATTGCATGTCTCCCCTATTCATCAAACAATAATAGCCCATTGTTTACTCCATTTACATTATTTGGACTATTGTCCTCTTCTGTGTGGCCATATTTATTAAAACATTTCGACCGTTGTACGCTCCGGCCTTCTTCAGGTTGTAATATCGAACTGAACACTTTATTTCGCTCACTGAGGTAGACTGTTCTAGTTCCACGTGCCATATTTATTAGATGAACATTTATCAGTTATCTCCTGTGAATTCCTCTCTCAAAGTTCTCCACCGCCTTAACCGGGTATTGAACTCACATTTATTACATTCTGAATCTAAACAATGTTTTTATCCACTGTACCATGTGTCCTTGAAGACATCTGCGTATGAATTTCTGGCTATTATAAACCTAATATATTCAACAATTATTTTTAACTAGTGCTCATATTGCCGAAACGCTTTAATAAATATGGCGACAAAGATAGGAAAAATAGTCCGAAAAATGCAAATTGTGTAATTAATACCCCTTTTCAGAAATACAGACAGATACTGAAAGGCCGAAACGTTGTAATAAATATGGAGACAAAGATGAGGACAATAGTCAGAATAATGTAAATAGTGTACATAATAACTCATCTCAGAAATATAGAAAGATACTGAAAGGCCGAAACGTTGTAATAAATATGGAGACAAAGATGAGGAGAAAAGTCCGAATAATGTAAATAGTGTAAATAATACCTCATCTCAGAAATGAGACAGATACTGAAATGCCGAAACATTGTAATAAATATGGCAACAAAGATGAGGACAATAGTCCGAATAATGTAAATAGTGTACATAATAACTCATCTCAGAAATATAGACAGATACTGAAAGGCCGAAACGTTGTAAGAAATATGGCAACAAAGATTTGGACAATAGATAGAATAATATAAATAGTGTACATTATACCTTATCTCAGAAATATAGACATAGCCCGTTGTTAATCTGAGATAATGACAAAGTGTAACGTACGTAAGAACTGAAGAATGACGGAATATCTCATTGTTTCGGTGCATGGAATCCCTGAATTGTTACAAATAATCACGAAGCATTGCAATGCAGCGTAAGTCATTGGATCTGACCAAAAGTTACCAGTTTTCTAGAGTCCACTTAGTGAAGTTACCGGGTCTCTGAAGGCGCTGCGCTCGGTGTCGTGATGATGTTGATGGTACCTGTTGCACCTTCTGCTCTCATATCGGAGATAAGTTAAAGAGCACCTGATAGAGAGGTTCGATATACG
Organism: Acanthosepion lycidas; assembly: GCA_963932145.1. Lineage (NCBI taxonomy): Eukaryota > Metazoa > Mollusca > Cephalopoda > Sepiida > Sepiidae > Acanthosepion > Acanthosepion lycidas. Next base: position 6,916,151 of record OZ010592.1, on the reverse strand, counting down.
TCTGTATCCTCCTGCATTAACTGTGGATCAGTTGTGAATGTTTATTCCCTATTATCACATATACTGGGTACGATGAATATATTGTCGTATGAAATGAAAATAACACTGAGAAGAATGGCGTAGAGGACACTTTCTGAAATTGTAGGGACATTTGACATCACACGATCTGGGTTTTCATGTGTAACCGATCAAAAGGCCTTGATTATCATGACCATTTATTAAAAAATAATGAAAGGAGAAAATTGTCTCGCTCAATATAGTTCCTGGGAAACCCGATCCCATGAAACGGTAGATATCCCTGAGAGAATATCTCATTTTTGGGGGACATGGTATCTTTGTATTGTTACAAATTATTACGAAGCATTGCAACGCGTTTGTCATTGGATCAGAAAGCACGTTACCAGTGTGAAGATGTTGTCATTGGGAGCTCTTGCACTTTCTGCTCTAATATCTTTCTTGTTATCACATATATTTCTTCAAAGATTTAATTAAGTCCATCTGTTCGGTTATACATGAGACCCAAGATCGGGGGATGTCAAATGTCTCTACAATTTCAGTAATTAAATGTCTTGTATGTCTTTCTCTCCGATAATTCAATTCTTTTCATGAACCGATTAGTCACCAGTTGCCAGAGAAAGACCTTTGTAGATCAGGCTAATTTCATGACTTTATATAGAGCCTCACTGAACTATCATTAATTTACATACTGCTATTCCATAACCAAAACGCGTTAGTTTATCGGTACAGTTTATACCTTATTCCTTATTTGCTAAGACATCATAGGTGGTAAGACGCAATCTAGGTAGGTATTTTTTGGAAATGATAAATTTAGGATTTAATAGCTAACCGTACTAGCAAGACCATGTCGGAGACTCTACCTTATTTTTTGTCGGAAAAACATCTAGTAACTATTATTAAATATTTGAGGTTATTATTCTTTGATTTTCAGTAGTTTAGATGTATGCCCAGAAGTCATCGGGAAGGCGCCATTACCATAAACAAAGATGGCGGATCGTAGGTACTTGTGATTGACGATAAGCAAATTGAATTTGTTTCAAAACTTAATAAAGTTTGGTGATGAAGCTGATAATCTTGGTGTACATATAAAAATCAAGTATCAACTTCTATTACGTGGTTGTCTTGGGGTTTGTGAAGATATAGTATGGTATGCCCAAATGAACTAAATATTTAGAGTACAGGTAGGAAGCAACGTACCTGTTATCATATGTACTCGAAAATAAAAATAAAAAAGCAATATATATATATATATATATATATATATATATATATATATATATATATATATATATATATATATATAGTGTGTGTGTGTGTGTGCGTGTGATAACAACGGTATATAAAGAATTTATTTCATATAAAATATAATTGTAAGCTTTCATTACATGTCTGGGGTTCATGATTGCCTGATTCGTGAGTGTTGTCAAACTCTTCTCTACAAGTTGAACTTTAAGTGCTATTAGACAGGGATATTTTTGATGATATCTCTCAGGAAAACATGCGTTTTACCTTAAGGGAAATACGGTAGTTTATACTGCTTGCGTATCTGATGTGGAACACCTCTAATGTATCTTGATATTTTCGAAAAACAATCCCAAAAGAGTCTGTAATGTTATCGGTCCTGACCTTTCATCTTCACTTCAATTATTTTCCCATCTCTCTGACATGAGTTCAATCTGTCTTCTCTGTAAATATTTTCATGATCAGCTCTCGTCTTTGGTACAGCCACATTACAATCTAGGTTTCATTGTTTAACTCTTAAAATAACTGGATCGACTGTAAGTTTTATTTTAATAATCTCTTTTTCTTGCTCCTCTCGCCCCTGAAAATCTATTTTGATATCTAACTTTCCTAGCATGTACAACCTTCAAAAATGTAAATAAATCGTCACTAACCATTTTCTGTCTTCCTGAATCTTATTCTTTTATTGTCTTTTCTCTCCCAGCAAATCCCTGCTTTGAGTTTAATTATCCACTGGCCTCTTAATGGTATTTTCGTCTGTCTTGTGGTGAAATGACGAAAAAATATTTTAACATTTCACTCACTAATGTACAGTTATACACCACTAAATCAAATTCATTCACAATGAACATATTTTTAATATGATAATTTCTTGAAGATAATAAAGATTTACTGTACTAATTAATTGATAGTTGAGTGAATTGATAGTTCAAGAATATTTGCGCGAAAGTAAATAAAAGGGACTCAACGTCAACTGGAACTCAGCTTCCAGTTCCAAGCCGTTAGCCATTAACACTCGGTCACCCATCCAAGTAGTAACCACGTTCGACGTTCCAGCTCCATGGTTTCCAGCTAACTTTGATCTTCAGAAATGAAAATGCGATGTCAATCACTACCTGATTTGCTCCCCCCCTCCGATTACTCTTCCTTTGTTCTTAGTCTGTATCAATGTTCCTGTTCTTAATTCTTGCACACCCAGTAACATTGTCTTGCTTGGGTAAAATCTATTCAACATATATATATATATATATATATATATATATATATATATATATATATATATATATATATGAAGAGAGAGAGAGAAAGAGAGAAAAGAGGGAAAAACTATACTTAGCCGACGCGTTTCGTCCTCTGAGGCAATGTGATCCTTCAGAGGACGAAACGCGCTTTACCCGGTCTTTTTTTATTCATTTTGTTTCTTCTACAGATACACTTCATCTGAGAATATTGTATCTTTTGCGCTGCTGTATTCATGTATTCAAAACATTATTCATAAAAGAGAGTACGCATTGACATCGTTGCACGAATTATTCGCGATAAATATTTATACATAAATAAACAAAGAGTTATCTTGCTTGCAATAGTTTTTCTTTTCGTATATAAATGCTATGTCAGCTTCAAATTCGACAGGAAAAAAGACGAAGGCATATAAAAATAAATCCATAGTGTTGATTTAGTTTAAGATTAACAATGGAAACACATTGAACGCAACTTTGGAAAATGATTAATAATTTCTATCATTCTTTGAATTTCACCATTAGAGAAGCTAAATTATTAGTCCGTGTTATTATCTGCAAAAGATATAAACCAGGAACATGCCAAATATCGTACAAGCATCAACATCCACATTATCATTTTTCAAAGCGGAAGCAATGATACGCTTTTCTAATAATCTGCTTCAAAAATGCCACCAACAGAAAAGAGAATCCAAGATGGAGATAAGACTAAAATTTCGAACCTACGCACGGATGCGAATTGAGACAATGGATGCGAATCGGAGATGAGACACAAAACTCTGTAGAAATAATAAGTAAAGTAGAAACTAGAAGTATTACGAATATTAGCAAGTGAATAAAGGCTGACAATGATTCAACCAATTTTTACAATGCTGATAGGAAATACGTTTCAAAATATCGAAAGATAAGCTTTGATAATAAACAGGAACATATGACAAAATACAAAACCAAAAGCAGCTTTATTTACATTATTCGGGCTATTATCCTCATCTTTGTCGCCATATATATTACAACGTTTCGGCCGTTTTACGATCCGGTCTTCTTCAAGTAGCTGGAATGTCGAACTTAACCCTTTATTTTGCTCACTGGGGTAGACTGCTCTATTAGGTTGGTGCAAAAATAATGACGTAATAATGTCGTTTTTTGACGTGTTTTTAACGTCAAAAAACGACATTATTAAGCCATTATTTTTGCACCAACCTAATAGTTCCACGGGCCATGTTTAATGGATGTCAGTTATCGGTTATCTCCTGTTAATTTCCCTCTGAAAATTCTTCACTACCTTAACCAGGTATTGAACTCACACTCTTTGGGTCCTGTCACTGGATCTAACCACGCCTTTATCCACTGTGTCTTGTGTCCTTGAGGAAGCAGCATATTTTGGAGAAAAAAAAACACTTGAGAAATGTGTTGGGATACAAAAATATTTCTTATTTCACACCACATTGTACGGATTGTCGCAATATTTTAGCAAATTCTTTGTCATTACATATGGCTTAAATTCCGAGGGGAGGACTCGCTTTCCTTGAACAAATCTGAGTTTTAAAACATGCTAAAAATTCTATTTAGTATTTCCTTCTTCTCGGGGAATTCGGTTTTAACTTCTATCTGTATTTGTCTCTAGTTCTGAGATTAGGTATTATGTTCACTATTTACATTGTCCGGACTATAATGCTCATTTTTGTTGCCATATTTATCACAACGTCTCGGCCGTTATACGCAAAGGCCTTCTTCAGGTGTTTGGAATGTTGAACAGAACCCTTTATTTTGCTCATGTTCTAGTTGCACGTGCCATGTATAATGGATGTCAATTATCAGTTCTCTCCTGCTTAATCCCCTCTGAAAGTTCACCATCGCCTTAACCAGGTATTGAACTCACACATTATGGGTCCCTGTCACTGGATCTAACTAACGCCTTTATCCACTATGCCATGTGTCCTTGAGGACATCTGGGTATGAATTTCTGGGTATTATAAGCCTAATGTCTATAGCCAACCATTTTTACCAGTGCACATATTGCAATTTTTGATGTTATGACATCTTGCTTTACCAGAGCTCATATTGCAATTTTCTTTGTTATTAATGCTTTTCTCTGGCACTCCTTATTACTGCTTCCCATATTGTATTCATTTCTATGTTTGGTCGGCTCAGAAGATATTTGTGGCATAGGATATATGCTGATTCCTTAAGTTTACGAATTTTCCAATGACGTCCTTCGTCTATGATTTCAACCTGATCCTACAGAAGGCGATGATCTCTCTTTTCTTTCCATATGTGTTCAACCACGCCTGATTTACGCGGATACTTCTCCTGAACAATATACCTCCCCAGAGGAGAAGATGACTAAAGAATCTGTGTACGCCATCCTGTGGAGATGAAGAAAGAAATATAAAGGGGAGACAGGCAGACCCTTTAAGGTAAGGATTCAAGAACACCAAAATGCTGTAAGACGAGGAAATGTGGAAAAATCAGGCGTTGTGATAAATATGACAACAAGGATGAGGATGATAGTCTGAACAATGTAAATAGTTTACCTTCCATAATATTCATAAACCCAATTGAGTAATGGATAGCGGCTGGAATTGAAGAATCTGATGCATTATATTTACGTACGTGCAAATACCCTTAGGAAAGGTATGAATCCTCTTCTTCCCCCTCCAGCTGTGGGTAAATAGCAGGACAGACTGAGTTCTAACCCAGTATGTTCTGCTACTGGGTCCCTTGGGTGGCAACCAGTCTAGCTGAAAGTAACTAAAAACTGTATTTAGCCCTGGCGTAGCACATACTATACAGCTAAAGAAAGGGTCATTCGCTTTGGCCCTATGATCCCGAGTACGGTCGTCAAATGATGATGAATCATAAAGAAAAACAACTGTACTGTGTGTAGAGATGAAGAAGACGGAGTATATCCCTTATTAAGGGACAGATTTACTAAACTCCCTACTGACGATAGATAATTGTTATTTCGCTCATACCGAAACAAATACGAGAATTAGTTGCTGCTTACACGTGATGTAAAATCTATATTAGATTAGTAGAACGAGGATAAGTCCTAAATAAAAAATAAATATATATATACAGATTGACTGGCTTTTTAATAACATTGGATATAAGACATTACATATTAGTTCATCCTTTCAAATACTGCGTGTTTTTATGTGTTTCTAGTTTATTTGTGCTAGACAAATTTTATATTTGTAGTTATTCGTCATTTTTTTTTTTTTTTGGTAGTTGCTTATTTCCGATTTAATTAAAAAAGTTATCGTATAAATAACATGTTAATCTAGGCGATGATGCATTTATGGCGACACAATTTGATCATTGAACTTTTGAATTTTTTTGCATCAGTTGATCATCTGAGACGTTTTAATTCCTGTATTTAGTAAAATACTTTTCTTGTATTTTACTACTTACTTGATTATTATATATTAACTTTTCTTAAGATCTTTTCGCCTAGATTGTGGTTACTGTGTCATTGGTTTCTGGACAATAGTTTAATAATGTTTTCCTTTAAATGTTTATAAATATTTTTGTTATTAATTTTTGTATAGCTTAATTTTTATCAGTTATGTGGTTAGGTAATAATTGTTAATATATTAATATTTGTATTCGATAAATATATTGATCGTGTAGAAGATATAAATATGTTCTATTTATGAAATAATTCGAGATGTCTGAGTCACTTTATCTATTTGACTATTTAGCCCTGAAGTGTTTATGGTTCGAATTCGATTGATTCCGAAGATTGAAAAATTAAAACTTTCATTATCAGTTTTTGTTTTTATTGTTTACAAATATTTCAAGGTTATTTACCGCTGGAAAATATTTTAGATTGTAAGAATTCTTTTGGAGATGATAATGATTTAGTGATAAAAGTTTTACTAAGTAACACATAGCTGGTCGTAGATGACGTTGATTCATATCCTTCCCAAGGGTAGTGGCTCATAAGCGAATATAAAGAACCAAATAGAAATTAGTACTCGACATGACGATTAACAATTCTTTGTTGTCATACATTACACTGTCTGCACATCAAAGCTTCCTACACTTGGTATTCCCAAGTAGTCACCAATGTACTGACCGGTTTCGCCGTTCATTAACTTCGGTTATCAAACGGCAACAGGTGTTTTAACGTAATATGGCTTTCCATTATCACAACAATATTGCGACGATGGCCTAGAGGTAAGATATCTGACTGATATGATCTGTCAAATCGATCGGGTTTCGATCCCGGCTTGAAGCAATCGGAGGTCTAGCCACACTGAGAAGCGGTGATACATCGAAGCAGTTTATATATATATATATATATATATATATATATATATATATATATATATATATATATATATATATATATATATATATGTGTGTGTGTGTGTGTATATGAAGAAATATACTCTTTAGGTCTGATATATTTATGGGATAAAGGGCTCAATATCAGAGATAGAACTTGTGTAAGTATAAAAGTTAACATTGAAGTCCACACTTAGAGGCGACAGACTGTTTCATGCTAGACGAAATATATATATATATATATAGAGAGAGAGGGTGAGGGAGAGAGAGAATGTGAGATAAATTCTATTAAATGTAGTTCGAGAAACTGCCATAATACCTGGCATACATCCGCATTCATTATTAAAAACTAATTTTGAAAAGAGCTTGATTAAATCGATTCTCTGAAAGTCAACTGTGAATTAAACAAATAATGTTAATTAGGTAAAAAACATCTAAGCTATTATCAGATTTTAACATACGCCAGCAGCAGTGGGTTTGAAAATTAGCTTTCGAAATGACACATTCCATTAAAAGTCATCAATATTTACTTAAATTAATTTGGTAAAGTGATTCATTATATGTGTACACACTGAATTAAAACTTTTTTTTATAACTTACGAATATGCAAAAAATTGCTCAGTTACATGCGGTTCTTTCGGTAAATAGGATTTACCTTTACAGAATATTTGGTTAAACATATATACTTCGTTAATGTGCCATTTTTTACAAGATCATTGATCTGGGATCTTCCTTATCCGTAATGAAATCAATGAAAAAGAAATGAATCGCTGATCTCTTAACAATTAAGCAAATGATTCAAAACTTTTAAAACATTAATTAATAGAAAATGGTGGAGTAGACAATGATAAGTGACGAAAAGGTAGCGCCAAGATATTCCATACATCAAGTATTTTAGAATAATGGAATATTGTGTTACTAATTCATTTAAATTTTTCTTCTTCGTTAGACACATGTTAATATTAGTTCGAATAAGATATCCGTTTACTGGCGATAGGTGAAAGAATATTTAGAATAAAACCTAACCAATCTAAAACATGAGCTATATATTTTCTGTTGTTTTAATTAAGAAGCTTTTAGTTTTCAGTAATGCAGTTTTAGGAATTGTAGCTTTGGTCATTCAGAATTGTAGTGACTGTCGCTGAATTTGTAGTAACACATTACGATAAGTGCTATTATAACTGAAGACATGAAAATGCTGAAAATGCTACATAGGACGTAGGTTACGGGTCACTAGAAAAAAACAAATTTTAATATTTAAGGACATTGAAAATCAGAAATAATGAGAACTGTATTAGGATGGGATGGAAGAATGCAAATTAATTAAAATCTCATTTATAAAGTGTTATCATTTGTATTGACAGTAAAAACTGCAAGTTCTTAGACTTTCTGTTGTATGCCGAGGATTTCAACTCTATATACAAATTCGATTAGGGTAAGGTTCTGGTTCGGGGTCAGTAATGTAACATTAGTATCTCCTTAAATGAGCAATTTATTGGCCAAATTTGTATATGTCATATTATGATTTAAAATTGTTTTAACTCTACAAACAAAAATACACTGACAAGTATATCGATCGCATTGGCGAATCCAGTGTGTCGTAGGGAAACGACAAATACTGCAGTCGCACTGTTTTTTCTTGGGCATGATAGAGTGACGGTGTCCAACACTGTCGAGGCCGGTTTCAGAGTTACCTTCGCGATCCAAGGCTATAGAACAAAGTCTGTCCTGCTGTTTACCCATGGATGGGGGAAGATGAAGATTCATATATTTCATGAATGTAATTGATTCCACTGGAATTCGAACTTGGATATCCGATTCCTCCATCCGAGTCGACATTGATTCCTCCACCCTGCCTCCTATAGATTAGTAGTTATATTGATTGAGTGATTGATTTGTATTTTTACGAATTATCAACTCTTTGCAGATTATTTAAAATAAAAGTTTTGGAGCAGATAATGATTTAGTAATACAATTTTTACTAATTAACCCATAGCTGGGGAGAAACGGTGGATTCATAAATTTTCTTTATTCACTCAACTGACAACACCGGATTTTAACTTTTGGATTTGGCATGTTTATACAAGCTGTCATGCGCTAAACATGATGGTTTGTTTCTCTTTTGGTAGTTTCCATTGCAAAAAAGAAACACATTCTTCTGTTAAGTCCACTAAAGTTTCTATTCTACCCGTCAAATCCAAACTTAAAATCCGGAGTAGTCAGCTACTGTTGTGGCTCACGGAATTACTTCATGATCGGTGGGAGTCTCAAACGGACACAAAACAAATAAGAAGAGGCAACTTATTGCGGATATATATATATATATATATATATATATATATATATATATATATATATATATATATAAGACATTTTTATGTTTATACATTCTTTTCTTATAGATATTGAAGTAAATGCTCAGTTATAATAAACAGTATTAACAGCATTTTCCGACATGAATGTCTGAGAAAAAATGTCTAAAAAACAATTGTCTGAATTTGTCCATTTCATAACGTGTGACGTCGTTTGTTTACATTTACGCATTGAGCAGATATAAATGTACGTGAGAGAATCATGGAAGATTGTAGTTTAAAAACAGTAAAATCGACCTTGCTAACCGAACGCTTCTCTGTGGCGAAATCGGTAAAAGAATGTCAGGCTATATGACTGTTTCGTATAAGGACACATATTATCTATAACAATTTTTCGGACATTCAGGCCGGTAAATGTTGTTAATACTGTTTATTATAAACAGAGCATTTCCTTAAATATTTGTATCTAAAAAAAGAATGTATAAACATAAAAAAGCCTTAAAAATAATTGTCGGACATTGTACATTTCATAATGTAGGATATATATATATATATATATATATATATATATATATATATATATATATATATATATAAAATGTTGTAGTGCATTTGGGCAGCAGATCCCTCCGTTATACAAGTTTCATTAAAGATACACAAAGAAAAAATAATAAGTTACTTAGTCGCAGTACCTAGTCATAAATGTATTATTTTTTCTTTGTGTACGTATAATTGGTTTCTTTACTGGATATAAATCTGTCCGAATGATGGATTATTTTATTTGAAATAGATACTCCATTTTAACATTAAACAGCCAGTATTGCATCTATTGGTCTGTGCATTCGAGAAATCTCGACGAATAAAATGTGCTCTCTGGCACTAATCTATATTTTTCCTATACATCGGGATGAGATATAATCGGTGTATCTGCTCTCTACATCTCTGATTGTAATTGTAATATTAGGGTTTTTCCTTATGAATTTTTTTTCTTTTTTATGTGCCATGTCCTTTCATGACGTAGGCGATTATGGCTCTCCTCCTTCCTCTATCCCTTGCAGCTCTCAACATGTTCCTTCCCTCTGCTTCTTCCCCCAGACTACGACATCAACTTGCTTAAGGCCGCCAGGTATGTCACGCGCTGCTTTCCTGTTATGGGGTCCTCCCCTTTTCCATATAAGTGGACTCGACCAGAGTGTTACTTGGACTGCTACCGTTTTATTACCCAAAGTCAGTCAGAATATAGGGGGGAAGTGAGCAGAGATTGTGATTGAGTTGGAGGTATAATAATAGTGTGAGGCAACCGCTTGTAGAAGTCACAGTTACAAGCACGTAGACTCTAAGGAAGCCCTACTTCGAGACTGTATATATATATATATATATATATATATATATATATATATATTATATATTATTATTATTATTATTATTAATATTATTAATATTATTGCTACTAACCGTGTTCCTGGATTTACTAACAGTATTACCCATTATATTATTGTGTAAATATGTTTAATTTCTTATATTTAATTCTTGCGTTTGTCATTCATCTCGGAGTCCACAACATTTCCCTTGTCTCTCTATTCCTCTATTCGACGCGTGACTATCAGGCTCTCAAGGATCTACTTCCTCATCATGTGTCCGAGAAACTTCAGCTGCCTCTTCCTGAGGTTAAGTATAAGCCTCCTCTTTGTTTGCATCCTCTCAAAGACCTCATCGTTGCACACACGCTCAGTCCATGATATCCTTATCATCCTTCTTTAGAACCACATCTCCGTCGGCTCGAGTGCCTTCTTCATCTTTGAGGAAATTTCGTCGACCGAGAAACCAGTGCAACTATCAGATGAAACTTAAAAATTGTTCCTTCAGGAAAATAACACTGAATATTATCGCTCTTTTCGTTTTCTTTCTAAATTTTGTTTCGGTTGAAGTGAAAATCAAAATCTTGATCATGTAATATTTGTTTTTCCTTCAACTTGCATTTGCCACCCCCTTTTCCTTGTTCCAGTTGAAAGTTTTCAAGTTACGTGGTTTCTACTATTTGATACTGTTCTTCAGATTACGCTAGTTCACATGGTTTTAAGTAGGGCTGTCTTACCTCTTCGGTCAATCTTCTGGATTTGTACCATTTTTTTGGTGTTTTATAAAACCACTCGTAAAATAATCTCTGCTGTGTTCTGCTTTATTGTCTCCTATAATTCATGTGTTATAAATTATCTGTTCATCGGTATATTTGAAGTAGTAACATTTGCGAAGCTACAGCTTGACAAGAATCTAATGCAAGACATTTCTTTCCTTAACGAAATAATTCTTCCGCGGCAGAAAAAGGATTTCATTTTGCCAACCTGATTTTACGTAGCTTCGAATTTTGTTTAACAACTAAACAAAGTGAAAAACTACGTTGAAGAATTAAGAAGTTTTATATGAACAAAAACAATAAAAAATTACTTAGCCGTTATCTTATTATTTAGTGGTTAAAAAATGATGTTATGACAAAATTAATCTTTCGTGATCTCAAATAATCTCAAAGGTAAGCACCAGTTAGCATAACGTCTTCTTCTGTCCAGGTTTCATAAAAATTCGAATTTATCACCAAGAATGCCATTACGTGTTTTCAATATATCCGACAGACTAAATCTCTCTCCTTAATTGCAGTGAATTTGACCTCCATTTTGTGAGGTCAAACATTTTTGCAATTTATATCAAACTTAATATTAAACTGAATTTGGCTAAAATGGCACGCTGTGCACTTTGTTCCTTTTGAGGTTAACCCGGATGATCTCTTAGTTTAAGCGTTTATAGCTGATGTTATGTAAGTGTTCATTCCAATATTTATGTTCGATTTTTACCGTATTTGTATGAAGTGAACTGGAGAGAAGCACAGAAACATTAGACTCTGCTACATAACATTATTATCATCAATAGTTTGGAATCAACTCTTTGCCTTTCTCCAAATAATTCTATGGCTACAGTACCTGTACCATGTTCTCAGAAGATTTACCACGTGAACATTAGTTCAATTTTGGAACGGCATCTTGTTTGCTCTGTGATTTTTTTAATATAAAATCATTATTTTATGAAAATTGAAAATCAGGTTTTATGAGTGCATCTCAGAAAGTTTTGTGGGCCAAATCCTGGCAGCTGATCACTCCTTGACATTGCTCTCAGAGTTCTAAAAGGAAATAACTAGCCTGTTATATACAATACCTAAAACACATTTCACCATCAGGGAACCGAATCTCTCTCCCTTCTCCAGTCATGATGAACGGTTGTATTCTTAATGAGGTTCATTTCTTGGGATGTCTTTTTTGAACTCAAGCTCAATACAGATATAAAGTGGAACTCATATATACGACCCATCGCTAAAGATGTTGCAAAAATTGTTGCTTCTTCTATTTATCCACAAAGTATATGACTAGGACTGTCATGCTTTATCCTTATAAAACGTAATTCAAGCCGAAATTGAGTTTTGTTTCAATAACTGGTCTGTACGTAAACAAACCACCCTTTCTAGCTTTGACAGTGTTTACGTAACCGTGTGAGTAATGCATAATTTTCAACCCTACAACGCCAATTACAGAGATGAATCATTGCTTGCCTCTTTCTAATCTATCACCATTTTCAACGAAATACCCTTCACAGCCCTTTAGAGCTAGGACCTGTCATGTCGACTACACTGAAACTAATAATCCTCATTCTCTTCAGATTAAATTGCTGAGGAGGAAGTTATCTTTAAATCTAATGTTCTCCAAGTTTCCATTAAGACATAGATAACGAGGGGCTTATACAAATTACATGCTCGAGCTCTCAATTAATTTCTATTTAACAGTAGGTGTTATGTTTTCTCTTTTAAAATCCAAAAAATACTTGGACAACGAAGTCTTGTATTTATGCTTACTGTTGTTGAAACATTGCACCTGTGGATAAAAACGGTTTTTGAACGTGTTCATAGTACTTTCAATATAATTTTTTTTAATATCAAGTTTTTCAAAAAAAAAAAAAAAATAGAAATATTACAGAGATAAACTAGAGAACTACCTAAACTATTATTCTGGGATTCCTACAATTGCACATGTTAATGTTCTTATAGTTAATCTTACTCACTGCAGCATTGCAATTAGTCAAGTTTTTTGAGTTGTTATACATGATGAAGATTCTGTTATGCTATTATTTTTTTTAGGTTTTAGCACGTATATATACTGGTTCATATTTAACGTGTTGTATTTTGTTTGGGCATACAAATTTTGTTGGTAGATTTGTGTTAATATATATGCATGCGTATATGGTGTTTCTGTTGATTTGCAAGTATATGTTTGTCTTTGTATATATCCGGATTGTATCCTTCTCAAATTGTATCAGTTAAACCCTCTTTTTATCTTTGCCCATATATGCAAAATTTTGATAGCTGGTGTGTACTCGCTTATTAATATTTTTATGTTTAAATCTTGGTGAGTCTGCCTATGTCTTTATTAGTACGTGTGTGTGATTGCTTATACATGCTTTTAATTGTATGTATATGTGTCTCATATTAATTGTATGTATATGTGTCTTATATTATTTTTCTAAATATATTTACAGGTTTGTCTATTATGATGTGATTGTCTCTGCCTTGTCATTTGTAAAACTTCTTCCCCTGCAACATAATCTGAATTTAGATCCCTTCAATTGTATCTTAGTTGTTATGATGTTTGAATCTTCTTACATTAGCGTTTGCTCAAACTGAAAATTTGCCTATTCGATTAAAACAATAAATAAATAAATAAATATTTCCTCCGTTCGTTCTTCGAATAATTT
>OZ010592.1:6877257-6899757 GCA_963932145.1 Acanthosepion lycidas | reverse complement strand
CTGACATCTCGTCTGCCACCAATTTTGCAGCCTCCGTAAAGTAGCATTCCTCTTTCTTTTCGATAAATATTTTCCTGGGAATTGTTCTGTTGAGCCCTCTTTCGTACATCGACGTCGTAATTTTAAGCTTAGTCCTAGATTGGCAGATAGCTTTCATCATGTTACTGCTGATTATCATATATGTAACCGTAGGTTTTATTCTAATAGTTTCTTCGCTCACACTTCTTGCATGAAGAACGATCTTCAAGCATCTTTCTTTTCAAAGATCTATTTGCAACGCTTTTCCCTCTCTCCTTAATAAGGTTATATTTATTGTCATTTTTCGATAGCAATTTTTTCAGTTTTCTTCACTCTCAGTAATTCCTTGCGTCTTAGTGACTTTATCATCTTGCCTGTGTTGAAATTATTTAAAACCAGTTTGCCAATATTTTGTTTGTAAACCCATAGCTGGTTTCAGTTAAGATTATTTTCAAATATAAAGGAATTTAAATGTTTCTCCACGTTATTATTTCAAGATTATTATAATTAAACCCATGATGTATTTTTCTAAGTCAACTTTATGTTATGGTGTAGAATCATAGAAAGATAACACGGACCCGGATATAAGGTTAAATAGTAGATTCTCAGAAATGTAGTACAAAGGTAAATGTGGACTGGAGAGTCCTTTCTCTCAATGGTGTCCTGACTCACTCATTCACTCACTCTATGGCTACAACTTGGTGACCCTCACTTGATGACTCCCTTTACTCAGAGTTGGTAGCCATATTATGTATGTGTGGATGAGTCTATTTGTAGGTAGGTCCCCACAATACCCCCCTCCAAAGCCTTTTACTCGGTAAAAGGCTTTATTACTCTCCATAAATTTAATACCTTTTCTTTTTGGAGTTGATTGTTAAAGGCTCGGTAAATTTCCTCTTTCTTCCCGACCTTCGTTGTCCAGGTGTATGTTGCGGGGTCTTGACATCAAATGTGTCGTAAGTGATCTCGATGGGTTCTTCTGCCTTTAGAATCTATTTCATGTCGTTTTTTTAATTTGATTAATATGTCTTTTGTGGGTAAGTCTTGGTCCTTGTATTATATACACCATCTTGCCGATCGTTCTTGTGATCGTGCCCTCCTCTCAGTACGGCATATTCTTCTGAAAACTTTTAAAAAATATTTTCTGACATGGAAGAAATCGTTTTCTTCGTCCTTTTTCGGTCTTACATATTTTTGACTGTTTGGGAAAAAAATTCTCAAACACTTTTTTAATTTACAGAGTAAAGATATCACAAAATTTCAGCTATGTTAAAGAGTTATGTCATACTTTTAATGACAATTCAGTAAACAATAAAACGGAGAAATATTACAGCCAACGACTTGACATCAGTGCTTACGACAAAACGACAAAAAATGATATATCTCACGATTTTTAATAAGGTAGTTCTCATTAAATACTAATGCAGTAACAGAATTTGAAAATACGGATCGCTACATTGTAGAAGCAGAAAGTAAAGAATTTCCAAATTTGAATTTTTACTTGAAACTTTATCAAGACATTACTTAACCACCATCTACCAAAAAATCATGTTAGAGAAACTGCATATATCTCGAGGAAATTCCTGTTCAATTACAGGCTGCCAATATGCTCTAGTGTAGATTCTTCGAATCTAGACTTGGCCCAGGATAGAAGAAAGCAATTTTCTCGTTTGTTTGCTGTTCACGAACTGAAAAATGACTGCTGCTTTGGGTCACTGTATGGAATGATGTCACGAAGCAGACGTCGTGACTTATCTCCACCAAAGGGGGAGATAAACACCTTCTGTATCATTACAATGTTATTTCTAGTAAACAAAGTGTTATTTTTAAATGTAGGGTATATAGACCTTCACAGTTTCATTTTCTTTATTTTATCTGAATTATTATGAATTATTTAAAAGAATTTATAAGAGTGGTTTCAAGTTGTCTTATCCACAATTCAGTTAACTTTATCCGACAATGGGTTCCAATCAAGTCTATAGATCTCAATATGATATTTTACCTCGAGTAAGAGAAAATATGGATTCCTGACTATCCGAACAGCATTAATTCAAAAATAAACGTAGCGCAATCCTGACTTTTTCGACGAAACAAACCAGTCTGTAATAGTGGCGATATCAAATAAATCCAGTTCGTCCAACCACTTAGAAGATCATTGTTTTTAGATAGTTTGCATCGAGTTTTTACGATCAGAAAAACAAAAGATGTTCTTGTACTAAAAACAGCTAATTATTTTGAAGATGTTAATAATTATGCATTTTTCTGTGATTTACATTCCTTATACTAAATCTTGTAAGTGGTAATTTTTGGAAAAGACCAAATTATCAGGTTACAATGGTTGGTTCAATACTAACATCAGAATGTATTTTCAAGTACTCTTGTGGGCTGAGGAAATTAATTACCAAAATACATTTCTTGGCCATCATTAAATGACTGTTAATTTTAGACAAGTTTTGATTTCGTTTTCTTCTTGTCGCTTTTGATCGTAGCTTTCACATCATGTTATATTCGATGAGCGCCAACAGACGGCATGAATGAGAAACAAAGGAATGAGTTAGGATTGAATTAACTTGTCATATCTTTAGAATGAGAGCCTTGCTACTCTGGTGACAATTTTATTGTCAGCATAAAAACCATTCTCAAGGGGGAAATGGATGTTATTAGCTCTTTATATCCTGCAAGAAGAAATCGGTTTTTGTTTAATGGACTCATTAAATAAAGAAACCAGGAAATCTCGGAACCAACTTTCTAGAAAGTATTAATAGTTAGATATATTTCGAGATTGGTTTGTCCTTCCAAAAATGTACTTATAATTCCTCTTGGATTGTTTCTGTATTTTCTGTAGATATAAATAGAGAGAGTCCAAAAGAGTAAGAAATGGAAAGAAAGTGAGGAAAAAAAGAGAGAAAATTAAAAGATCTGTTTAAAAGCGAGAGAAAAACTAGGGAAGGTTAAGAGAAGAAAGCAAGAATTTCGATAGTAGAGAGGGAGTTGGGAAAAAGTGAGTGGAAAATGTGAAAGAGAGAGAGAGAGAGAAAGAGAGGAGAAGAGAAGAGAGTAAATCAGGAAAAAAAAAGAAAAGAGTCCTGGAGAAGAGAAAATAAATTCAATGAAAAAGGAAAGAATGACGTGAGAAAAGAGAGAGAGAAAGAGGTGGTGGGGGAAAGAAAGCGAGAAAAAGACAGTGAGAAAAAGAGATAGAGGAAGACACAAACAGACACAGACAGAGAATAGAAGAGAGAGAGAGAGAAAAGAAGAGAGAAAGACAGAGAAAGGGGAAGTGAGATAAAGAGAGTGTGGAAAGAGATAGAGAGAGGAAGAGAGGAAGAGAGAGAAGAAAAAACGAAAGAGGGAAAGAGAGAGTGGAAAAGAGAACGATGAAGGGCAAGGGAGCAGAAGAGAGAGAGAGAAAGTGGAAGAGAGAAAGAGAGAGTGGAAAAGAGATAGAGAAATAGAAATACGAACCTGAGAGAAGAGGGAATTAATTTACTAAAACCAATTCAAAACACAGAGAGAATAAAAAAGGATAGATAGATAGATAGATATGAAATGAAATGACTGGGTTCTCCTGCTTGTGTGGCATGGTTTGGAATCCTGTTGTCGGGCATATGTTTTTTTAGCTGCCACACCCTTGCCCCAGGGCAGCACAACCTCCTCAAGGCACTTGATGTAGCCCACCGTGTTGAGTATAGGGCCCTTTGGGAAGATGAATGGAGGCATAACGTGCTATCACAATTGATCATTCAACATAGCTTCGTAATCAGCATTAGACTCATCCAACTATTTTCAAATCCTTTGCACTGGCCTCAGGTTGATACCGAAACATTCTGAAATGACGATATTGGATCTACCAGCACGAATGTCAAACAGCATGCCGTTTCCAAATGTATTGAGGAGTGAATTGCGGGATTGTGCAGTTTTTTGCATAGACTGACCTTATTATACTGTGCAGGCGACAAAATCAAGGCAAACAACACGCATGTGCGAAAGTAAAATATAAAATGGCGATGCCACACCCAGTAGAAAAATGACTTACTAGTTCAACACCCGCGTTGGCGGAAATAAATTGCAAAAAACAAGAGTGCGGATAATTTTTCACTTTCCCTAATGAAATAAAGGGACCAAGGGAATGTTATTCTCCCAGGATAAATAAAATAAAAGAGAAACTGGGTGAAACTGAGAGTAAAAATACATAACGAGATTTTTGTGATGTATAAAAGAAAATGTATAAATAGGCTTGATAAAAAATCCGCTAGGATGTGCCTGCTGGTGTATTTTCAGGTTCGTTGCATTCATTTACGCACAAATAATTTTGGGAAAGATATGAATCCATCATTTCTTTCCTAAGCTATGGGTTACATAGCAGGACAGATTGGTTTTTATATTCTTGTTTGGCAACCTGTCTACCACAGAAACAAACGACAACCTACTGCGGGAAAGTCTGTCTAATACGTCACGAATCGAAAGTGTCATAATCACCCATGTATGTTATCACTTTATGGAGATTCATCGACTGAAAATTAATTTTTTAAAAGTACGTTACTGGGTTTTACCATGGTTTTTCTGTTTCTCTATGTAACAGTTTTTTTTTTCAGATTATGTCATTAATCTCATTTCGATTTTTACATGTGATATGGGTTGAATAACAAGACCGACTGGGTTCTATAGCCTTGGTAGGAAACGTGTCTCTCTCAGAAAGAAACGGCCGCCTACTGCGGGAATATCCTCTGCCTAAACGGTCATGAATCGTAAGGGGTATGATCACCCAAAGCGTATATCACGTGATGGCACTTAACTGACTGAAGGAATTAAAAGTTACTAGGGAAGAGTAAAACACAGGAAGCCCTACAGAGGCTTGATCGTCTACGTTCCGAATATAAAAATATAGAGATAAACTACAGAAGGGAAGAAACAGTTTATGTAAAAAGTGACACGAGCGATAAATAACTAGAAACGTTTAAAAGAAAACAGAATTAAAAATCAGAGTCGGGAGAAATAAATGATTATTATTATTATAGAAATGTACCTTGATACGTAATGTAAAAATAAGAAACAAATATTTATACGTTATTTAAGAGTGAAGTCCTGATATATTGATTTGTTAATTTACGGTTTATCAACATTTTTTGGGTTATTAAAGACGTAATATATTTTATCTTCTAAGAATATATATATATATATATATATATATATATATATATAAATTTTTTGCCAGGGAGTATTGCATTAACAATTCTTTTCAGATAACAGTATGTTTTCATATATACGGCCTAATATTTAACCCATATCGGGGAGAAATGGATTCATACCAGGGTATTTGCGCGTAAGTGTAATGTAAGGAAATAAACTGAAATTCGAAATTTCCTTTCTGATTTCCCATTCGAAGCCACTATTCCTAACGCCACCCGAAGCGTGAAAAGCAAGTGGAGAAGAGACATCATATTAAAGAAAATCTGAGACGAGAGAGATATTTTACAAATAAGGGAAACGCCAGTTAAATCAGAGATATATTCATAAAGGAAGAAAACAAAATAAAGAGAAAAAGGGGAAAATAGAGAGAGAGAAAGATAAAGCGACACAGAGAGAGAGAGAGAGGTCTAAAGCGCTGGTAACGTGACGGGATAAAAACATATTTCAAAGGAAAAACGAGAGTAACAAAGACAAATATTCGAGAAAGCCCTAACATGGGAAGTGGAATTTGGATAAAACTTAGAAATCTTGGAAAGAAGGAGAAAGACAAAGGAAAATAAGAAGAGGAAGATGTGAATGATAATTTTATAAAGACAATAATCAAGATTTAGTTATTCGAAAGTGAGCCTCAAAATGGCATATTTAAATAATGACTCTTCAGAAATATTAGTATTTATTGTCAGGCCATTGCCTGGCACGTCTCATAAATTTACTATTTAGTAAATTGTGACGTAAATACGAACCGAGGTTTCTGAGATATACAATCCTTTCGTAAATGTTTATTGAAATTTCTTCCACCGGAAATGCTACGAAATAGAAAAACCTATTCAAATATATGAAAACAAATATATTTATGACCTAAGCGTTATTATATATCTTGGTATTGTAGCGGTTATTAGATACGGAGATCCGAATCAGGAAGTTCATGTTCTAACCTAGTCTATTTTGTTTGTTTCGCATTCATTACCTTAGAGAAAGGAATTAATCTATTTTTTTGTCCCATAACTTAGGGTTAAATAGCAGGGAGTTACGGAATATCAAACCTAGTGGGAAGGAAAGAATATGAATGCAAGAACCATATCACTATATCCCGCCAGGACAATTCACAAAGAATAAAGAAATGAAATATGTGAATAATCATCCCTTATGTCATGAAAGCCATAGAATTTTTAGTATTATAGATGAAATGATGTTGAAAGATTCTCGGACTTACTAAATTTCAAAAGACTAATCAAAGAAACAAACTTTAAATGTTTTCGAAAATCGCTTATTCATTTTTTTACTTGTATCTCTCACTGCCGCTTTTAAAATTTGAAGATAAATGTAACAAATACATATCTGTTCACGACCGTAATTATGAGTGAGGTCTTGCTCAGGATCCCCCTCTTCTACACCATCACAGTCGCCAGAGACAACAATAACAAGGCAAAACAAAGGATATAAGTTCATGCCTTTCCATAAAGTATTACGTCAAAGGGATTTTCTGTAGCTTAAACCTAAATTCTAACTCGGATGTGGCATTTGTTTTTTCAAACGAAATGTATGTGAGGCAGGCAAGGATTTTACAAGACATTCATAGTGAGCGAGTTTAGTTTTAAATATAAACGTTTATAAACAATTTCCTCGATGCAAGTCCATCAAAAAATAACAGATAATATTTTGCCAGGAAATATTTTTGATACAGAGCGGACAATATAAATGTTTTTTTTTTTGTTTTTTTTTTGTTTTTTTTTTGTTTTGATCATGTGGCCACTAAGCAATAGAACCAAGAAGACGCAAGTGGTTATTGCGTTTTAGACAATCTGAGAAAGAAAACATTCTTAACGAGAGAGAATAATGAAAGAACAAGAATTAAGAAGAAAGAAGATAACAGCTGACGTTGCATTTAAATGTTTGAAGATAAAACTTGACTAGCAAGCAGGAAACCATAAGATAATTCCAAAAGTGCAATATAAGAAACTATTTCCATAGCAATTACAGGCTACATCGAGTCATTTCTACTGTAAAATGATGAGACCTAACCGTCAATCTAGTACTGCGCTCAAATTCATAAAGTCTAGGTACCATAGAGGTAAATTCATCAGAACAATTACCATGAAATATTTATAGAAAAGGCACATGGAATCTACATAACGGAATATATTATAACGAATCCTTAAATATATATCAGGATCACGATATTATTATTATTATTATTATTATTATTGTTGTTGTTGTTGTTGTTGTTCATTAATTTTGTTTTCAACGCTTTCTTGGATCAGGCATATGATTATCACATTCATTCTATTATCAAAATAGAAGATATAATTAAATAAAAATTAATATAAACTTTTGAAGTTTCTGTCATACAGTGTGGACAAATTCAAATATCACAAAGGGGGACTGAGATGCTGTAAGACCATAAATATTTGGAAAAAATTATTGTATTCATTATTTGGCCCTTATATAAAAATGGTTGTAATACCGGTTATCGGCTCATCATTTTAGGTTAGACCTTCGAGCTTCGGGCATCTTTTCGAAACGTTGCCCTTTCGAATCATATATTACTGTAGGTGTTTTCCAATTCTAAGTCTTTTTCAGTGGGAGAATTTCTTAAATAAATTGTCGGTTTCAAAAACGGAACGAAAGAAATAAATGATTGGAAGGAAGAAGTCTTTGTGAATGCCAAACATTTCCGTAGATCAGAGAAAAAAGAAAACAGTTGAACTGAAAAGAAAGGCATGTAATAAAGAAAGTATTATCTTAAAACAATTTTTGCGTAGCCCGACATTGAGTCAAGTGAAATACGGAATATATGATATGGTTGACAATCTGAATATAAAATAAGTATTTTCCCTAAGCCAACCAATGTAATTCTGATTAACCATTAGCTTTATAGTCGTTTCTTTCAAGATGAATGTTATAAAGAAACCCCATTCTCTAAAATGTTATCTCCGAAATGTACGAAATTTTTTGTCTTATCAAGACAAGTTTTAAATATACAGAAACTTATACTATTTACATTATTCGGACTATTGTCCTCATCCTTGTCGCCATATTTATTACAACATTTCGGCCGTTGTACGTTTTGGCCTTCTTCAAGTGGTTCGAATGTCGAACTGAACCCTTTATTTCGCTAACTCGGGTAGACTCTTCTAGTTCCACGTGAATTGTTTAATGGATGTCAGTTATCAGTTATCTCCTGTCAATTCCACTCTTCAAGTTCTCTACTTCCTTAACAGGGTATTGAACTCACACTCTTTGGGTCCTGCCACTGGATCCTTTATCCACTGTTCCGAATAATGTAAATAGTGTACATAATACCTCATCTTAGAAATATAGACAGCTACTGAAAGGCCGAAATGTTGTAATAAAAATGGTGACAAAGATGAGGACAATAGTCCGAATAATGTAAATAGTGTACATAATACCTCATCTCAGAAATATAGACAGATACTGAAAGGCCGAAACGTTGTAATAAATATGGCGACAAAGATGAGGACGATAATCCGAATAATGTAAATAGTGTAC
Source organism: Acanthosepion lycidas (assembly GCA_963932145.1). Lineage (NCBI taxonomy): Eukaryota > Metazoa > Mollusca > Cephalopoda > Sepiida > Sepiidae > Acanthosepion > Acanthosepion lycidas. Next base: position 6,891,039 of record OZ010592.1, on the reverse strand, counting down.
ATAATACCTCATCTCAGAAATATAGACAGCTACTGAAAGGCCGAAATGTTGTAATAAAAATGGTGACAAAGATGAGGACAATAGTCCGAATAATGTAAATAGTGTACATAATACCTCATCTCAGAAATATAGACAGATACAGAAAATTATCGCTGTATTATTTCAGATTAAAGTATGTTCTTTTTTTCTTCGCAATTGTTCTCTTTGTAAAGGCATATCACATAATAGGGTTACTCCGCAATCATCGTCATAGAAGCTGCAAAAACCAGGGCTGAAGAGTGACCGTCAAAGTGCTTTAAAGTTTAATTCAAAAGAAGTGACACCAGAGTAACTTCTACAACTAACTAACTCCTCAATACTATATTAGTCTGATGTCCTCGGCAGCATCTCACATAAAAGATGTGATAAGAATACGTGGACAAGCAACAGTCCTCACCTCCCACTGCATATCACTGTCTTGGTGTCTTACAGCGACACATCTATGAGACGATTAATTCTGTGTGAAAATTATATATACAAGCTAATCATTTGACTAAATTACGCATCATGTTTCGGTCACTTTCACCATAAAACAGCAATATAAATCGAGAGATAATCATCCATAGACTAACATTGGCACGCAAACCCCTTTTGGTAGAAAGGAGTCAAACAAAATGAGAAAAATAAACAAGTTTGTACTTTCTTCGAGTCATCTGATTAGAGAAGACTTAAATGTTTTCAAGCGAATGAAATATGTTGGACTATAAAAAGGGGACTGGTCTTACAGAGTCAGAAACAAAGGAATTTACCAAGTAAACATCTCTTGAGGACTTTCGACAGAAGCAACGCTATGGATAGCGGTGGTAAAGAGAAAAGAGAAAATAATGACCTAATCAAGGTGTTGATCAATATGTTTGACCACTTCAAGCAAAATGCTACGAAGAAGGGCCCCTTCAATACTGGAAAGCGCAATAACAGTTAGTAGATTTGAGAAACCTTTTTTCCTGAATGTACTCTTTCCACGGGTAGTAGCATTGGTTACTAAATGACTACTGAATGTTTTCTTCTAAGGAAACGTCTAATATTACCATTAGAAAAAAAAATGATATTACACTTTGATTCCAGAACGATGACCAGAGCGTGAAGAAAAGCGTAACTCGAGTAGATGGCAAAACGTACCGCTCATGGGAGCAAATACATTTGTATATTTTACATTCTGGCACGAATTACGAAGATCATTAAGCAATGATCATGGAATACAATTATGTTAAATAGTGATTATCCAAGTGTAGGTTAGATGCAACACAACGCGGAAAGCAGGTGGGGCAGTGAGGATCGAACTCATTACTCAGGCATAATTGTTCTAGCGAGACAAGCTTGCTAATCATTATACCGTCTCGGGGTGACTGATAATTATGTTAAATATTGATGTAAGATTAATATCTTGGTTAAAAGATGTAAACTATGATGAACTGTAGTGTTTAAGGCCAATGTGCATGGATAGTTGGGATTTATATGTTTTTTTGTTGATTGATGGATTTGTTTTATGGCTTATCTACCGTTTTGCAGGTTATTTAAAGCCAGACAATATTCTTAGATATTTTTTGCGATAATAATGATTTAGTGATACAAGTCCTACTAATTAATCTCTGCTGAAGAAGTAGTAGCGGTTGATTCATAATCTTTCCAAGGGTAAATGCACAAAGTGAATGTAAGGAACTCGACTGGAATTGGAACTCAGTTCTCCGATTTCTAATTCTGAACGGCTATTCATTATACCAAGCGCACAGCCACGCTTACGATACCTGGTATTCCGAAACGGTCACCCATCTAGGTAGTGACCAGGCACGGCGTTACTTAACTTCGGGGATCGTACCAGTGTCTCAACGGGATATATCCGTAAGATTTTACAAAGTAGTCAATATAGAGGAAAAAAAAAACAAGTTAACTCTTAAACATGTGCTGTTTTCGAAAAAATAATGTTCGCCGGTTCAACAGAAAGATGTTCAGGATTTTTTTTTTTTTTAATCACTTTGATCGTTTTCCGGTGAAATGCTTTTCCCTTATCCATAGTGTGAGTTATCACTTGAGAATATTTCTATTTGTTCTGATTATGCAATTTGGTATTGAATAATTCTTACTCGGTGATAATACACATGACAGTTCTTATGATTTAGTAACTCTTTCCTGTATTAATCCTCTAATTAAAACTAATTGGTAGTTCGGGGGAGGGGCACGATCGATTAATTGCTTTCGGTTTGGATGGAGGAATTGAATTGAAGGGTTCGAATTCCATTCGTGTTCATTACGTGCTAATAACCTTGGGAAAGGTATGGATCAATAGAAATGTGGTTCTACAGAAGGATGCTATATTATAGATATTATAGAAGGAACATGTGAGCAACGAAGATGTGTTAAGGAATGCGTAAAAACAAAGAAACGTGTGCTTAATATCAAGAAGAGATCATTGAACTTTCTGGGACACATAATGAGGGAGAAATTAAGAGTATGGTAGATAAAGGAAAACAAAGCTTAATATACTTACTTAAAATGATGGCGGAATAATGTTTACAAAAAATCACAAAAAGATAATTTATTAAGAGCTACAAAAGACGGGAAATTTTGGAGAGACATAAGGAGACACGGCACATAAAAAAACATGCCTAGTTCAAAATCGCCCCGAAGACATCGCATCTATTTTTCACCGACTCCAATGTGGAATACAAATAAATTTCTTCTTATTTATGCTATAAATAGCAGGGCAAACTGGCTTCTGTAAACTTGATTGGACACAGTCTAATGTTCAGAACCAGTCAAGGAGAAGAAAAACTCTGAATTCAAAGCTGTGTCCATCATTTGTCTGTCATCATTTCTTCCGGGAAATGTGACTTTAATACCAGAGTAAAATCACGATTACTTTGGCGGTTCAAGTCCAGAATAAACCTTCCCTTCTTAAACCACGGTTGGCGTGAGAGCTCGTCATATTTCCATATTTATTGTGCATATCTGGGTAGTACTTTCTCATTAAAGCATGTTTGATTTGAGACCATGATTTCTCTCTCATTTCGGAAAATTTTCCTGTTTTTTTTCATAAGTTTACCAATATTTTCGGAATGCTTTCATCTTCTAGAAGATATTAACAAATAATCTATTATTGGTTGATCAATGATCAGAGAAAATGACATTTTAAACATTGTGAACGATTCTTGTTTACACAGAATCTAACATATAACTGTGTTAGCCGCCAAAAATGAGATTTAGCACTTTGGATTATCAATGACATTTTTCTGTTTAATTTAGTTCAATCCATTGTTGGATGAGTCATACATATTAGCCACTATTTAATCTTTATAATTAATGATGCTCAGAATTGAATGTAGGTAATATATTACTGAATTTCATGGGAATGATGACACAATAGTTGCAAGTACATGTTGTAAATAATTAGTTAAGTTTGAAAAAAAGAAAGTTTGAATTGAAAAGACAAAGAAAATGAGTGACAGATCTCAAAACATGAAAACCAATTGCAGTTCAGAATAAACTTCAACTTACAGATTCGTAGGACAGAAAAATTAACATTTTTGCCTGAATATTCGTATGTGAAAAAAAGTTTTCTAATTCAATCAATGATTTTGCTGCATAACGACGCCCGTCCCCATAATGCAAATGCAGCGCAGCAAATAATAATTCAGGCAAGATGATGAGTTCTTTCAAATGTTTATATTTATCATCTTCAGAGGGTAAGCTACGGTCACCGCAGATCAAATTTTCTTAGAACAAAGGTTTCGTTTTGATATTAATATGCTACATTTGAATCTAAATGAGATTGTCCCCCAAAACTTAAAACCCTTATCCTTGAGATCTGGTCAATATTTTAGAGTACAGATTATTCTGCCGGATATATCAATTTAATCTATTTTGCGTCGATTCACGTTTTAATATGACTTAACGATACAGATCTTACGCTCTGTTCAAAATGTCTTTAAATTGCCTTAGAGTTTCCGATATATATATATATATATATATATATATATATATATATATATATATATATATATATATATATATATATTCACCCCAAGCAAGGCGGGAATGTCACTAGTAATTAGGGAGTATAAGTGAGAGAAAAGTCTGAGTAGTGGGATGATTGTAGAAAGGAAGTACTCCGGCCTTTTCTTATTTTCTATCTTGTTTTCTACAGAACTATTTAGTCTCCGCATTCTCAGTCTTACCTCAGACTGTCATAAATTCTACTCCAAACAATTTACATAACCTGAAATAATCACATCTTAGTCATTATTGTTTCCATCACGAAATTCCACTCTCTTTTTAACCCATTAACTGCCACTTTTTTTATGTACATTTTTGGCCCAGATAGGTGCCGTATGAGTTTATTTATTCCTTATGTTTCATTTCAGTAGTTACCATTGTCGTTTTTATAGAATCTAGAACATTAAATATATATGTGCATAAAACATTAAAAAGTAATTAGAAATAATAAAAAAATACTTTTCAAAGTAGTCATTATTTTTCAACTCGGGAAATGTAAAATTACGACAGAAAGTATCTTCTTATGGCTAATAATAAAAAATTTAAAGGGAAAGTGTTGTAAAATATACCTCTGAAAATGCAATGTATGTAAGCTATTCAATGTAAATACAAGGAATAACATATAGTGAGTTTAATTTTAACAGATCCCCAAATCGAGCCCATGGCAGGTAATGGGTTAAACAACAGGAATTGTTGTAACGAATACACAGCTTCATGTTTTGAATTCGTGTTTATAATAACGTTTCAAATGTAACTTTATTTGGCCTCCTTTGTGTTGACAGTTAAATGAGCACAACGGAGGATACGGGTATGAGATACACCTAATGAAAACCTGAAAAATAACCAGTCAATTCGTAGAATTTAAAAGAACAGTTTCGGAATACCTGGCCAAAAAATAAAATAAACCAACCCAACCTACTGGAGTTCGTATCATTTACACAACCAAGCAAATAGATATAGATGTGGTTGTAAATCACTTTGCCAATATTTCTCGTTTCCTTCCCCGATCCGAGCTCTGATTTGAAGCACTAAATTTATCACCTGCATAGAAAAAGGCACGTCGAACGACACATAATTAAATGATTTATGTTTCGGAAATTGCAGTCGCTATCAACTTCCGTCTTTAACTATAAATCTTTCTAAAACGTAATGCAAACCGTTATTATTATTATTATTATTATTCAAGGACTAGCTTACTTCATATGCTTGTTACTGCTATCCGTATGTAGACAAGGATTGGATATGTTCTTCTCTGCTCGAGCAAACAGTACAATGCCGAAAATAAAACAGATGCTTCCCAGATGCTTCCCTGAAATCAATTCGTCTAAGAAAGATCTTGATAAAACGTAAATGAAATCGCAAAAATGTTCTCAATTCTCTTTTGTTTATTCTTCGTTGCTATTTTAGCTTTAATCCACAGCTCTAACTAAAGCAATCTTTCCTTTTCATTGTTGCGTTATATTGACACAAAAAGGGCCGATGTACAACACGACTACTTCGATCAGAAATTTCAATAGCAATTTTCCGACTAGTTTTACCCGAACACATTTTTACGGACGACGCCTTAATAAATTCATCAATTCTGAAAGTCATTGATTATTTTAACGATAATAATACACACCTGACGCCCGTTTCATGAGTGTCAGCCAGTTATGTGCCATGCGTGATACACTTACGCATTCATGTATCTTACGATACATGACTGACGAGGCAGACTTTCCCCCCATGTTAGTTGCCATTTCTTTCTGCGGTAGACCAGTGGGATCCAAAGCTATAGAACCCGGTCTCTCCTGCTATTTACCCATAGCTAAAGGGAGAAGAATAGAATTAATACATTCCTAAATGTCTTAGCATGTAAGTGAATGTAATGGATTCGACTATAATTCGAACTCGGATCTCCGATTCCTCAATCCGAGCCGCTATCCATTACGCCACCAGTTTTTATTTACGCTATTTATAATTGGACTATTGTCTCGTTCATTGTTGTTACTATCCCAACGTTAAAGGCCGCATGACCTCTGACCTTCGTCTGGTGATTACTCGGTCCGCGGAAACTTCAGGTAATTTCGATCTGTGGGTTTAGATGGATTTGCTTCCATATATAGGTATATCTTGTTTAGTTAATTTTCGGCGATTGCTGTTCCCACAATCCAGCATTATCCGATGAAGATGTAGAAAAGGTAAGCTATGTCAGGCTCAATAATATTGTTGATTCTTTTGAATTTTATCAAAAATCGCGAAATATAGGATCATATATGGCAACAATATTACAAGGAATTTACAAATGGTGGACTTAAATATGTAAGATAAATTCTAGTGGGAAAAATAATCTGAAACGATACAGCGAACTAACATTCTTTTAAGCAGATCTAGCAACTGATTCAATATAATTGTTACCTCTTCAAATGATTCAATATAATTGTTACCTCTTCAACTGATTCAATATAATTGTTACCTCTTCAACTGATTCAATATAATTGTTACCTCTTCAAATGATTCAATATAATTGTTACCTCTTCAACTGATTCAATATAATTGTTACCTCTTCAAATGATTCAATATAATTGTTACCGCTTCAACTGATTCAATATAATTGTTACCTCTTCAACTGATTCAATATAATTGTTACCTCTTCAAATGATTCAATATAATTGTTACCGCTTCAACTGATTCAATATAATTGTTACCTCTTCAATTGATTCAATATAATTGTTACCTCTTCAAATGATTCAATATAATTGTTACCTCTTCAAATGATTCAATATAATTGTTACCGCTTCAACTGATTCAATATAATTGTTACCTCTTCAATTGATTCAATATAATTGTTACCGCTTCAAATGATTCAATATAATTGTTACCTCTTCAACTGATTCAATATAATTGTTACCTCTTCAACTGATTCAATATAATTGTTACCGCTTAAAATGATTCAATATAATTGTTACCTCTTCAACTGATTCAATATAATTGTTACCGCTTCAAATGATTCAATATAATTGTTACATCTTCAACTGATTCAATGTAATTGTTACTTCTTCAATTGATTCAATATAATTGTTACCGCTTCAAATGATTCAATATAATTGTTACCTCTTCAACTGATTCAATATAATTGTTACCTCTTCAATTGATTCAATATAATTGTTACCTCTTCAACTGATTCAATGTAATTGTTACCTCTTCAACTGATTCAATATATTTGTTACCGCTTCAACTGATTCAATATAATTGTTACCGCTTCAAATGATTCAATATAATTGTTACCTCTTCAACTGATTCAATATAATTGTTACCGCTTCAAATGATTCAATATAATTGTTACCTCTTCAATTGATTCAATATAATTGTTACCTCTTCAACTGATTCAATGTAATTGTTACCTCTTCAACTGATTCAATATAATTGTTACCGCTTCAAATGATTCAATATAATTGTTACATCTTCAACTGATTCAATGTAATTGTTACCTCTTCAACTGATTCAATATAATTGTTAACGCTTCAAATGATTCAATATAATTGTTACATCTTCAACTGATTCAATATAATTGTTACCTCTTCAACTGATTCAATATAATTGTTACATCTTCAACTGATTCAATGTAATTGTTACCTCTTCAATTGATTCAATATAATTGTTACCTCTTCAACTGATTCAATATAAATGTGAGCTCATCCTATAAGCGTAGAATGTTAGCAAGTGAAGACGCAACTAGACACTCTCCTGGAGGTTAGCAGCAGTCATGTTGATAGAAGGTAGAAATGGTTCGCACAGTTGATGCATGTAGAATTTGGAGATTTTAACATAATTTGCGCCCTGCTGATGAGCGGAATGACAAATATCTACCCCCCCTATGACTAATTAAAACATTCCTTTCAAAATTCCCTGAAGGTTTCCGGATCGACAATCATCTGATGAAGGCCGAAGTACAGAACCGTCAAAACGGGATGAAAGCAACGAAGATAAAAGAAAAACACCTTATGTAAATAATATGACAGAATTAAAACTTCTTCTCAAAATTCAGAAAAAACATTATCTAAATTTATCGGCTAAACTTACATAGAAAGAGTGACATCCAATGTTCGCATATTCCATCTTACGGAAAAAAACATGTCGATGATTGATACAGGTTAAAATAGCATTTATCAGGAAATATTCATTCATGCAGAAAGAGTTAGTTACGACCATTGACTATAAAGACAAGTTTTAATTATGCATAGAAACAAAACCCAAGTGAAATGAATTTGTGGCATTTGTCCATTTCATAACATATGTTGTCATTTGCTTAGGTTAAGATTCACTTCGTGCAGATATCAGCGTTCTCTCATGATCATGGTTTATTTTATTGTATATTCTTCCTTTTATGTCGGTTTTCTTCTTCACCCCTTACCCATCCATATCTAGAGATAACATCCAGTAAGTTAAGCGATATCTGGCCCACACCAAGTGGGGTTAGAGATAAAGAATTGAAATAGCACATCTAACTCACTCATGTCTTCTCTCCCCCTCACTTCCTCACTTCGTTAATTTACATATGCTTAATACGGCCCGTCAAAAATGTGTAAATTTCTTTTCATTTTTCATTTCGACCTTTGGAAGTAAAGTCTGGTGATCCAGAGCCCTTTAAAATGGCTGTGGTGAAATAATTTATTACATGGAACCTTAAAGTGGTCTGTTTTTATTCAAATATATATATATATATATATATATATATATATATATATATATATATATATATATATATATGTTTGTATCTGTGTGTGTGAATGTCTGTATGTATATGTGTATCTATTTTACTAGTATGTTTGTCTGTATTTGGTAGGCGTATATAAACACAAAAACTTGAGTAGTAGCCTTAATAGACGGTAATCCCAATGAGAATGTTGGATTACTTAGCTATATCCCGTGATACCGACTGATTCTTTTTTGTTTTTGGTGGGGGTACAGTTTGTCCTTTTGAAACAATAGATTTTAACTGCGTCACATCATTCTCCACTTTAATAATTTTACTCCAAGGATTACATAGCTTGATATCGTAGATCATGAGTTTTGTGATTTTCGTACTCGACAACAATATACCAGCCATTGTGTAATTGATATATCTGGGCAGATGCTGTTTTGAAATACTTATTATACATACTATTGTCTTCATCTTTGTCGCCATATTTATTACAACGTTTCGGCCGTTGTACGCTCCGGTCTTCTTCAGGTCTTCTTCAGGTGGTTGGAATGTCCAACTAAACCCTTTATATCGCTCACTGGGATATACTGTTCTAGTTCCACGTGTCATATAAATATGGGTGCCAGTTATCAGCTATCTCCTGTTAATTTCCCTTGAAAGTTCACCACAGACTTAACCGGGAATTGAATTCACACTCTTTGGGTCCTGTCACTGGATCTAACCAAAGCCTTTATCCATTGTGGCAATAGACAGATACTGAAATACTAATTTTTTAAAAAAATAGGCATTTTATGTCTATTATATTGAATTTATTTTTAATATACGTATACAAATGTAGATTTTAGTATGTATAAACATTTCGATTCATATAATAAGTCGGAGAAAAAACTGTTCATTTTAAAAGGAATTATTAGAATTTGATGTCTTGAAAAATATATTACTATAAACCGAATTAATTTTATTTTCTAACTCACACATGAGAAGAATGCTTGGACAACACAACATGAATTTTAGCAGATTTATACACGCAAAAAACAAAATTTATGAAAGACATAGTAATTTATGAAAGTTTAAGAACGAGTAGTTATTGGTTTAATAACTTTTCTCTCTCCCGCTCTCTCTCTCTCTCTCGCTCTCGCTCTCTGTTTATATATATATATATATATATATATATATATATATATATATATATATATATATATATATATATATATATATATATATATAAGTGTGAATGCATGTGTGTGTACACGCGTGTATATATATATATATATATATATATATATATATATATATATATATATATATAATTATTCTTCGAAAATTATAACAGAAATACGTTATAAAATCCCTACAAAAATAGCCATGTATATATATATATATATATATATATATATATATATATATATATATATATATATATATATATATATCTATATATATATATATATATATATATATAATTAAAAATATAAATATATATAATTTATATATATAATATATATAAATATACATATAATATATAAGATATATATTTAAATATAAATATATATATATAATATATATATATATATATATATATATATATATATATATATATTTAAAAATATAAATACACCGCTAGTTTCCACTTTCTTCGCAGAAAGTTTCTTTATTTGAATAAATAAGCAATGTCACTTTAAAATCATCACAAAATGAAATACGAAATTGGAAATTAATATGAAAACATGCTTTTTTAACAATTTGAATTTCAAATTTGAATATTCAAATTATGTTTAAGAATTATGTAAGATAGATCCACGTTAAGCAAAATATGTGCAAAATGTTTATACTACACTTATATTTGTGAATACGCACACGGACCGTTGAACAATAAGTGATATATATATATATATATATATATATATATATATATATATATATATATATATATATATATATATTTAATCATTTCATCCAAAGGCAAGAAAGTTACTAAAACATATGGGGCTTACCGAGTGTTAGAGAATATTAGAAAAAGGCGAAAGAGAAGAAGAGAACAAGGATGAAGAAGGCAGTAGTTAAAAATTGACATTTAATTTTTTAAAGATCAAATTTGGCTGAGAATCAAGAACCCTGAAGTGTATTCACGGTCACATCCAGACAATTCAACTGTAAATTCATCAGACCTTGTCCCCAATCTAGTACTAAATACATAAAATCTAGGCACCATAAAACCTAAGTACCATGATATCTAGGTACCATAAAACCTAAGTACCATGATATCTAGGTACCATTAAACCTAAGTACCATGATATCTAGGTACCATAAAATCTAGGTAACATAGATAAACGTTCACGGGAACAATTACCATTAATTATTAATAGAAAAGGCACACGGAAGTTGCGTTATGGCGATGGAAAAATGACTAAAGGCAAGATGCCGGGTCAGAGGCAATAATATTGCAGATTATATTTTGGATTTTATCCAGAATTGTTCAATATATACCAGAAAAACTAAACCAGATGTGGCAGCAGTATTCAAAGCAAGGCCGAATGGTCGACTTACTTATAAATATGTCAGATAGATTTTGGCAAAATAAATGTTTATCACAAGACAACGAAAGAACCTTCCGAGAAACAAACCTAGCAACTGATATGATATATTCTTTACACTTCATGTCAGCGGGAAAGCTTTGTCCGATAAAGTTCAATGAATAACGCCACAGGTGGTTAGCATCAGATGGTAAATTTCGAACTGATGTCATCAGTTATTGTCGATGATGAAAATAAGGAATAACTTGAGTCCAAAACTAGAAGACTTGGGGGGTATGCATCAATGCAAACAAAAATCAGGAAAAATGGATATTCAAGACATTCGGTAAGAAAGATTACAAAAGTTCAAAAATTTACGCAGAAATACCATAATCTTCCAGTTTGTAACGAAGACCAATATGCTAAACCTTGTCAAATGCCTTCGAGATATGCAAAGCAACAGTCAGACCTTCATTCTTATCTTAAACTTGGTAGACCCTTTCGGCAATAGCCGTTGAAACATCAGCGGTTGACCTAGAGAAGCGAAAGCCATAATGCTCACCTGAAAGAAGACTCAGCTAGGTGAGATGCTTAACCAACTCAGAGTTTATTAGAGCTTTTAGATGTTGTTAATGTTGTTAAATTATCAATAGGTTGATACTTAGAAGGATCAGATGGTTCATTTGAGGTCTTAAAGCGATTAAAGACAGAAGAGGATTTCCAAGACGCTGTAAAGTAAGAAGGACGTATTGTACAGTTTAAAGAGAAAAAGTGACAGTTCGGAAGCACATTTCTTAAGGACTATAACAGGTCAATGTGTTTTGATGTGATTTAATTCAGAGATGACAGCAGAAGCCATGAACGAAGTAAATTGCATATCACTCAATATGGATTCGGTTCTAAGTAGAAAATCAGGAAACAATACTCGGGATGAGTCAGGAATATAATTGAAGAGAATTTACGAGCAAAACTCTCTGCTTTATCAATAGATATTAACACTTCAAAGGCTATTAAGCGGGGAAAGATAGAAGACTTAGTCATATTTAAGACACGCACCAAAGTCAGTAAAAAGTTACTGAGGAGTACAAAAATGTAAACCACAATTAAAGAGCCCCAGGTGAAAATATGCAAACGATTTATCTGTGGAATATGCAGATACCTATTAGAAGACCATGGATTTCACTTCAAAGACGGATCCAAAATCAAATTGATAAGAACTCTTTGTGAAACACAGAGAACTTGACATATAAAATTATTATAAAGGGTGCCACGAACACTATATTGGTTAAACTGCTCGGACACTCCGAAAAGAGATAGCAGTTCATCGTCAAAGATTACCTATTTTCAAACCTTAAAATATCATCCAACTAAACGTGAAGACAACACAAAATCAACCCATAATGCATCACTGACCTAAATATCCGTGCAAAACACAGGGCGAATAATATAACGATTGAATTTAATCATGAAACAGACTGTCACATCTGGGTGTTTAAACAATGTTCAATCTGATATTTGCATACGTTCTATCGCCGAGACTGAGCACTTTAAACCATAACTATAGCATAGCTTAAAAATACATTTTATCAGATTCAGAGTATTTTCGCTACATTTATAACCTATCATGGACATAGAAAAGTTTAGCCTAGACTATTCCCTAAAAAACATACCCATCCATCAACATCCATATAAAAACTAAAATTAATAGAAAAGGTACAAAACTTCATAAAAAGAACAAGATAAAAAGCGCATTTTTTAAAAACCAAGAATTTAACGTAAATACCAAAGTCAAGGAAAAATACGGCTTCAAAACAAAAAGAACTAGACAACTTCGAGAAAGACTTGACTAACTTAGAAGGAAATATAAATTTCTTAAACAATTAGATTCCTCCCCACCTCCAAAAAATAAATAAAAATAAAAGATATAGCAAAAATAAACAATTCACTTAACGTCCAGTGTGTGAGGGGTAGATTATCGCTATTTTATATTTTCAATTTCCCACATGCGCATTATTTGTTTTTGATTTTGTCGATTTCACAGAATTGTAGGGTTAGTTGGCACCGTCTATGAGAAAAGTTCCAATACGAACATTTCAAAATGTTTAAACATCAATCTGAAGACAGTGCAAAAGATTCGCAAGGAGTTGGATGAGTATAATGATGATTACGAAGCTACGGCCGCTTCTCGGAAAACACACACTGATAGTTCTGATAAGAAACGAACACCCGAATTTGTTGGTTAGGGTGCCCGAAGAACCTGTCTGGCAACAGGACTTTTCACCGTGCTGCACAAGCAAGAAAACATTTTTCATATTTCTGTGACCACATCAACCATGTACATGTGACCACATAACTGCCCAGACTGAATCCCCATTGGTTATTATGTGTGGAATGCAGTTGATCGAGAGACTAACAAATCACCTTGTAACACCATAGATGAACTGAAATCAAGGATTATCTCAGCATTCACCAACTTGAACAACGTGACTGTCCAGAAGAGATGCAAAAGATTCCGAAGTTGTCTGGAGGACGTGATTGGAGCCAATGGCGATTTTA
>OZ010592.1:6869757-6872257 GCA_963932145.1 Acanthosepion lycidas | reverse complement strand
AGTACTTCGTCATTTTTATAGTAAGGAAATCTTAACATCCTTTATTTAGGAGAATTGCGGCAAAAAATAAAGTTAACTAAGAGTACAGCTACAAATTATTATATATATATATATATATATATATATATATATATATATAGAGAGAGAGAGAGAGAGAGAGAGAGAAGAGAGAGAGAAAGAAAGAGAGAGAGAGAGAAAAAAGACAAAAAAATTTCCCTTAAATAATATTTAAAAATAAAATTAAAAAATAGGATTTGGTAATATTTGATATGAAAATTAATTTTAAATCATGGAAGTAATTCTATTATATTTATTTGTTTTAAAAAAGAAATAAAGTCTATTAGAATTAAGAGTAAAAATATTTTAAAATTGTAGTGAAATAAAGGGTATTCTAACAGAAACAAACCTAAAAAAAAAGAATCTTCAAGTATACAAATAAAGAAAAAATGCCGAAAAAACTTTTTGCCCTTAATAATTAAAAAATAAAAAAACAACAAAAAAAAAACAGACGACATGCATTTAACGGATGTCAAATTTCGTTGAAAAATACACCCCTATCCTCCCTAAAATTAAGCTCATTTTCGAACGTAACTCATAATTGATACAACAATAGTTAATAAAAATGAACACGCGACCGCCCCTGTTTGCATGAATGGATTTCTCTATATCCTTGGTAACAGTATATTATGAATTTATATGTGCGTTTAAAACTCAGTAAATTTAAAAACAAGTTATTCCAAAATTCACTTGAGGATGAAACGGAACTAATGCTTTTAATTTAATTATATAATTAAATTTAAAGTTTTTATCTTCCATTTTTAAAACATGGGTATTACTGTGTATCGAAAAATCCATATTTTCAATCAGTTAATTTTATATATATATATATATATATATATATATATATATATATATATATATATACATATATACATATATATATATATATATCTATATATATATATATATATATATATATACTAAAATTGAAACCAGTCTCATATTTCCAGACATCTTATTAATTCTGCCTTAATATATGGAGCCCCTCACAAGGATATCAAGTGTGTTAAAAGAAAATTTTGCCGACACATAAATTGGCCTTTTTTTTTCAATCCATAAAATCTCTATAACCAATACTGAGTATCGTGACGCATCATTATTTCCCTTTAAGTACGATTAATTCACGAAGTTCAGGTGACGATCTGTGAGGTACGCCAGCTTATGTAATGAATAACTCCATCTGCTCTAAGCAACGGAAGGAAGATGGACATCATCACAAGCTCTCAGCAGTAGGAACGCACAGAAGAAACAGGTTTGATCGTTATTTCTTCGGGAAGTATTACAATATAGACTTTCACCCGTCCATACTCCTTGTTGACATTATATGTTTTATCCTTTCTCTGTCTTGGAAAAATAGTGCCATATATTAGGCTGGTGCAAAAATAATGACGTAATAATATCGTTTTTTACGTTCAAAAATATGTCAAAAAAAGACATTATTACGTCTTTATTTTTGCACCAGCCTAATAGATGCATATTTTACATAATATCATATATGACAGCATTATAAAAATTTCTTTGAGAACAAGGAGTATTTTTTCATTTTTTTTCTTTCATTCTGCTCCTAAATTTCGTTGTATTAAGGCGATGTTTTAACACGTATATTATATCGCGTATATAGTAATGACAATAATACGGCGACTGGAAATAGTCCGTATTCGCAAGCACAGTTATTAGGCCAATTCACTGTAACGTTTTTACAAAATGCTAAAATATTTTATTCTGATAGTTTTCTTTTTTGTTTACTTAGAAATAAATAACGTATACCGTGGCGAATGTGTGGCTCATTTTCCGCTATTTCTAGTCTTAAAATCAATAACAAAATAGTGCAAATTTAATAATTAACAGCGTGATTTAAGTGGATAGTTGTCACAAAATTTCATAAGCGATCTTTTTTAACAGACTATTCATATCTATTTCCATAGAGCGAAAAAAAAACAAGGCGAATTTTCACAAAACCATTACATCTATTTATAGTCTTTATTTTGTTTAATCAACTGTTGAGCAGGCTGTTATATTCGTGTTTTCGTTGCACTCTCTACCAACAATATATTCTGGAAAAGCTAAATGTCAGAATTACGGAGCATTAATAAAATAAAATAACATAAAAAAACCCAGTTCGATGCCAACTTTCTGAATATGAACTGATTGTGATTCACAGACTCTCGATATGCTTTCTTTCCAGTTTTCTATCAGTACAATTGTTGGTTGAATGGTGTAATTCAATAAAATACCACTGAGAGAGCTGTGTGCTTGAGGTGTCAGCAAGTGGATTTCAATGTATATAGGATTCTAATTGACTCTGTTAACAGCGTCTTATATACCTGTCCGCCATGTTTGTCCTTTTTCTCACCGCTCACCGCAACGTCTTTCAGAAAATACATAAAAGCTAAATCTATTTGCAGCCTGCTCGAGCCAACTGCTTAATCATAAAACCCTC
>OZ010592.1:6832257-6864757 GCA_963932145.1 Acanthosepion lycidas | reverse complement strand
TCAGGGTACTTCACTGATAATAAAGAAAAGAACGTTGTGAAGAGACATGATTTTCTCTATCCTGAAGGAAAGGACATTAAAAAGGCAGCAAGAAGCACAAGCGTCCTACATCTAGCACAATCTGGAATTCTACTGGAAAATTATGGACCATACCCAAGTAAGAATCACAGTCTCAATGACTTGCGAGACTTTTTTCTGTAAGCACTGCTTTAAGTCTGGCAATCTTAAAAGTTTAACTTAAAAATTTATTTCGCTTGAAATCATATGAATTATGTTTCATTAAAATAATCTTAAGCATTTTTTGAAAACGTTAAAAGGTTTTTTTTATTGTCACTTTTAAAATTTCAGTTTGCTTTGATAAATATTAATCCTTTAACGATTGGAATACTTTCAAGTGTGCGCACCATTTTGTGAACGAAAAATTAAAAAGAATATATCTTCCTAAAAGTGTCTCTCATGTTCAGATATTATCAGTCAGACAGATTCTTTTCGATTTGATATCGAAGAAAAGGCGTCGAGGTAATCAGAAGTTTTTAATTTAATTACTGGCCGAGAGGAGTCGGTGTTGGCAAGGGGGACATGAAGTTTTAGAATTTTACATTAAGACAAAAGCCAGATGCATTGGTGACGAGTGGCGTTCTAAATGCAAATACGTTTAAGCGATCTAATTCAAGACTGTCAAAATTGACACCATTCTCGACAGTGAAATTCAACAGAGAAGAAAGGTAAATAAATAGAGAAAATATGATGCTCTAAAAGATACAGGATACAAATTTGCATATGATTAATTATAGTTTCATATATTTGCTTATCATTAGTTAGAGTTTCATACATTCAGTTTTCATCCTAATTTATTTAATATTTTTATATCAGCAGTTATTCAGAAACATAAGACGCATGTAAAGGTTCAAATCTGTTGAGCGGATATCCACTTGGTCTATTTCGTTCATCAGTGTGATATTTTCTTAAATCTCTTTATTAACATCTCCTCTTTGTGATTATGCCAATCTATTTCAGAGGTTAAAGTTCTTTAATCCGACTGACTTTAGTCCAACTAATATTTGATCAAAACGTTTTAATCACATTTCTTGTTTGTATTTTAATCGATCTCTGGTTTAATAAATGTTTTCTTAATAATCTATTTTGCAAGGTATTTACAATGTATAATTATTTAAAAGTGTGGCGACCAAGAAAAAAATGATTTGTCTATGAAAAGAATTCTTTTTTTTTTGTGCTATTTGTCGCAAAATACGATTAAAATCAAAACCAACTTGAGTATGGCCTTGAAATATTGTAATTTGTACGCTTTTTTTTTAATGTGGAATTATAAGAAGGAAACAAATCAGATACATCGAGGTATGGATCAGTTATAACAAATTTAGTACAGTCAATTAGTAAATTGGATATAGAATAGGCTGCGCCAGGAGTAGTTTCGCCCAACACCGCAAATCGCTACAAAACAAAACATTCAACTGAAAGTCGAGTCATTTTCTTAAATAGCCTCGTTATATCGTGACAATTATATGGATATCATACATGGTACCAATCACCGACACAAGTATCTAAACTGTCATCTGTATACATCCGCTTTATAAAATCAATGGGTGAAAAGAACTTTCAGTGAATCGCTAATTGGCTGAATTTGTTTAGCAGCATAACAAACTCCATGCGTTATTTAATGTCGAAATTTAAATATTTTGAATTGTATGGCTTCAAATAAATATGTTCCATAAATAGGTATTGTTGTTAATTTTATTATAAGTAGGTATTGTTTATATATTTATATACAGATTTATTTTTATGTTTTCCTAATATTTTCTTCTTTTTTGAGGATTCATATTTTGCCCATAGCTGGGGCCCTAAAGGTTGCTGCAACCCCTGTTCGGGATGGACCTGGGATCAACTGCATGTAAGAGGTAGTTCCACGTTCCCAAAAACTTGCTGCCGGAAGTAGTTTATCGTCATACCTAGGACTATTGTGTGAATGAAGCTCATGGTTAATGGTTAATGGTTAACACTTCTTCAAATCTGGTCAGTACAGAATAACAAAGAACTGTTCCAAGTAAAAAAAAATCACATCACCTGAGGATTTTCAGCAGCGGAAATAATTAAATGTGATTAAGGTGACTTGAAAAGAAAATAATGACATGATTAAACACGATTCCAAATAAAATGTTAGGAAGGAAACTCCCGTAATCACTGGAAAGAGCTATAACAGCTAATGGACTTGAGAAATCTATTTTTCAGAAAAATGTTTCAAGATAAGTTTTATAAATTGAAACAGCCAGCAGTACAGGCAACTCGGTAAATAAATGCCGAATATTTCATTATATTGAAACGGGAGGGAGTTCCACAGGCAAGAGGTGCGAGACATGAAGCTATTGGAGTAGAAGAGACGGCTACATTTAACAGTTTCGACAGTGAAAAGGTGACATCGAGGTGCTAGCCAGGTTGAACGCTTAAATTCATGAAATCTGGCAACCAGAGAAAGCAGCTCATCGGAGTATTTGTAAAAAATACAGAGGGTGGCAACGGCTCGTCTGTGAGAGCGCGGCTGTAGACGAGATGCCAGATCAGGGCCAATTACATTGCATATCCGTCTTTGGATTTTATCAAGAACTGTGAGACAATTAGAAGGGCTTCAGACCATATATGGCAGCAATACTCCATGCAAGGGCGAATGTTTGATTTGTAGATTTGAAGGATTGACTCTGGCGCGGCACAGGGAGCCAACTTTCCTTGCGGTGGACGAAGCTGTTGACTCAATGTATTCGTTCCATCACTGGTCAGTGGACAATGTGAGACCGAGCAGTCGAAAAGACGTGCTTTCGTGGAGGTAAGCGTCAGACATTCTAATGAGAGGCAGAGAGGGTTCTCTCTGGTGAATAATAGAGAGCAGTTTTGTTTTTGAGGTATTAACGTTAATCAGCCAATTCCTGCCCCAGTCCACAACTGATTGGAGGTACTTTTAAAGACAAACGGTCAGGTTAGTTTTGTCAGCGACACTAGATTTGTTTTTGAGGCAGGTGTAAATAACAGCGTCGTCCACATAGATGCCTACTTGGGAACCTATGACATCAAGAAGATCGTTAATGTGTACCTGGGAACAGAAATTAAGAATTAGTTCCACGCTCCTCAAAATATCGACTCTCCTGATCAGCCTTGTTGCCCGGTGTAGTTTATAGGGTCTATAAGACTTGTGAGTCTGATATAGAAATTACTACCGCAGATCTGCACCTTTGGATTTACACCTTTGGATTTACACCTTTGGATTTACACCTTTGGATTTACACCTTTGGATCTGCATTTCCCCAGTGTTATTTTTTGCATTAATAATCACTATTATTTTATGATTATTATTAATTTTTAATTTCCGTGCTTGATGCGGGAAATACAACTCACATACACATACAAACCATAAATTGTAATATGTACGTACACACACAGAGAGACTGATCATGATATATGAACATGTATCTGATCCTCGAGGAACTACAGTTTTAGAGTTCGTCAGCGAAAATCACAGAGCCAAAATGAATATTAGCCGTCTTGCACTCAAATTATGTGAGCGTCACAGATGCAGATGTGGAGCCTCCACCGATGAGTTTGGTTTGCATCCTCTCTCCTGTCGTCGTAGTGCCGGAGGCTTTCCACGGCATGCAGCCATTAACGACGTCATCAAAAGAGGTTTGGATGCAGCTGGATTCCCTTCTCAAATCGAACCCGTAGGCCTCGACCGTGGTGATGGAAAGTGGCCGGATGGCATTACCATTTTCCCTTTTAAAATGGGGAAATCGTTGATTTGGGATGCGACCTGTGCGGACACATTTTCGGTCAGTAATTTGATCATGTCCGCGGTTGAGCCAGGATCCGTCGCCCGGGGCGCAGAGATGAAAGAAATAGTTAAATATTCTTCTCTTGCTGATAGATCTTTTTTTACTCCTGTGGCAGTGGAGACTTCTGGGTTATTGGCCCTCGTTTGATGGCGTTCCTTCGGAGGATTGGCCCGATTGCGTATCGATTAAGGGACGAGCCTCGCGAAACGGAGTGGCTCTTGCAGCGTGTCTCACTGGCGATGATTCGAGGTAATGCTTTCTCCATCATTGCGGTTGGCAGAGGATAGAAAAAATGTTTATAGTTACGTTGTTCTGGGATTGTTATCAGTAGTCAACTGTACTTGTTTTGTTTTAATAAATTTTGTTTTAAAAAAAATGTTTAGAAATGTATGAGGTGTGTGTCGTCACTATAACATTCCACATTTTTGATTGGTCAATTCGTTTAACTTTGACGACATTGTACAATCAGTTCTGATTGCGTTCAAATTATCGTTCATTTGTTTTTTTGTCCATATGTGTACTTCATCGCACTGGAAAATTGTTAAAAATTCTTTCTAGCTGTGTCTGAGGCTAAGCTCCAGGAAAGCAACTTATTGGGCATTTTCGGTCTATTATAAGAAGAGTTAGCATTATATTGAATCAAGTGCTAAATCTTCCGCTAGGAATGTTGGTTCATCATATCGTGCTAGGCAATTGTTCTCACCAGAGTCTCTCACGCACATGTATAAGTTTACAATGCCCACCGTTCATCGGATATTGTTACCACATCGGCTCTGGTCCTGTTGCCATATATCTAGATTTTCTTGACAAAATCGAAAGGAAAAAATGTAATGTTATCGATCATGTTCTGTCATTTCATGTTTACTCAGCTTACCAAAGCCTTAACATAGCTTCCCACTACGTTTTCTATAAAAGATTTTACGGTACTTGTTCAGATGACATTATTTACATTATTCGGACTATTGTCCTCATCTTTGTCGCCATATTTATTACAATGTTTCGGCTGTTGTACGCTCCGGCCTTCTTCAGGTGGTTGGAATGTCGAACTGAACCCTTTATTTCGCTGGGGTAGACTGTTCTAGTTCCACGGGCCATGGATGTCAGTTATCAGTTATCTATTAATTTCTCTCTCAAAGTTCTCCGCTACCCTAGCCGGGCATTGAACTCACACTCTTTGGGTCCTGGATCAAACTAACGCCTTTATCCACTGTGCCATGTGTCCTTGAGGAAATAAAGGGTTCAGTTCGACATTTCAACCACCTGAAGAAGGGCGGAGCATACTACGGCCGAAACGTTGTAATAAATATAGCGACAAAGATGAAGACACTTGTCCGAATAAGGTAAATAATGTACATAATATCTCATCTCAGAAATATAGAGAGATACTGAAAGGCCGAAACGTTGTAATAAATATGGCGACAAAGATGAGGACACTTGTTGTTCAGATGCGTTTTCATCTTTGACACTCTGATATCATGGATTTAAAAAAAGCCTTAGCAAAGAAATTAACCTATGTTCTTGGAAAAATCATGTCATCACATATCAGAAATTCAGGCAACATATTTGAAAAACTAAGGGAAAAAAGATGACAAGATCATGATCAGTCGAGATACAAATTCCTTTCACATCAACGTTCCCGCTGAAAAATGATTAAATCTTTTAAAACATCATCTAACACAATCAAAGATAAGCGTCTGCCTACCAATAACTAAAATAATAATTTGACATCTTATCAACGAACATTTTATATTTCGTAATAATTTTTTTAAAGAAAAATTTATATTGCCAATTTCTTAGAATTTCTCAAATCTGATCCTTTCAAAATTATTTTAACTAAACAGTCGACATACTTTTGATATATTGATGATGCCCTATTAATACAACTTAGTGATACTGATTTAGCTGATCTTGTAGATAAACTATACAAAGTCAAACTTACATACGAAAGAATAAAAATCCTTTACCTTTACTAAATATCAGGCAGTTGAAAACTGTCCACCGAAAATCAACAAATAAAAATGATCTCATAAATTTCTATTCCCATCATAACAGCAAAATAAACTCCTGAATATTTATCGGATTCTACTTAAGAGCAATCACAATTTGCAGCCCTCAGTATTTACACGATGAGGAGAAATAAATTGAAAATACATTCAAGTTCATCTAATACTCTATTTCGTATTCAATGCGAAACAAATGGCTCATAAAATATTCCAAAATAGAAAACCACTAGAATAAAAAAAAATATATCTATTGTTTGACCCACAACTACAATTGAAAATAATTTATCTAAACTCAACATAAAATTTGTCAAAATATACATTTAAAAATAAGATTTACTACAGCACAAAACTATAAGCTAAATCATGAAGGAGGAATGTGCTCTAACAGTGGTAAAGATTGCCATATAAATACAATGGAGAAACCTCAAGATGTTTAAAAAAATATATGAACACAACAGGCATCTTTTAAAAACAACACATTAAATGCATTAGTTACTCACTATGGGAAGACTGAATTTGAAAAAAAAACTGCTAATCTAATTACAAGAGAAAACAATTCCCTAAGCTGAAAATGTGTAGAAAGTGCTTTAATCGCCACATCATCCGCAGTAAATTTGCTTCCATCTTCTTACAACGTTTCGCAGATCTGTTATCACAATGTGGGATATTTAATAACAAAAGTGATGGAAACTTAAACAAAAAAAAAAAATGAATTCAAATGAAATCGGTTAGGTTGTATGCAAAAAACATGTATAAAGAATTATATAATTAAATTTAATATTCCCTAGGTCTCTCGTCTGTATGCATAGAGGGTGTGATGGGTAAATTGGCACAGATTTCTATTTTTAATTTGAAGTATGCCATTGTTTTTTGTTTTTTTTTTCATTTTGTCAGCTGCACATTATAGTAGGGTCAGTTGGGAACCGTCTGTGAGAAAAAAAGCGTCATCGTGAAATTCACACCACGAAAGAAATATGGAAACGGCATGCTGTACTGCTTGGCTTTCGCACCGGAAGCTACAATACGCACATTTCAGAATGTGTATCAATTTGAGGAAAGTGAAGAGAATTCGGAAAGTGTAGGATGATGTTTGGAGTGATCACTAGTGGAGGCGACGTTATGGCTTCCTTCAACTTTCCACAGAGCCAAAGACTCAACACAGAGGCCTTCATCAGCAGGGTAGTGTTGCTCTGAATCTAGAAGGTGGCTGCTGAAAGACTTTATATCGGGCAACAGTACTCTGCACCACACCATGTCACACAAGCAGGAGAACCCAGTCATGGCTGTCAGAATATTCCTGCGACTACATCACCCCTTACATCTGGCCACCTAACTCCGCAGACTGCAACTCCCTTGATTATTATGTGTAGAGCGCAGTTGAACGAGAGACCAACAAAACTCCTTGTAAAACTAAAAATAAAATGAACGCTAGAATTATAGCAGCATTCAGCAACCATCCTGAGGTGATGCAGGCGTTTCCGAAGTCTTCTGGAGGCCGAGGTTGAAGCCAGTGACCGTTTTATTGAATAAATTTACTCTTTAGTATTTTAAGAATATTTTATGTAAATTTGGTAAATATATCTGTTAAAATGAGATGCCAGTGTTATTTTCCTTTTTGTGAAATTTAGACCACTTCGCACCCTGTTTGTATTTGCATCAACGTAAGCAAATTTAGTTTGATTAAGTCGTAAAGGACAAAATGACTCAAATGAAAACTTTTATTCGAAATTGTTATGCATCTTTCTCCCAAAATTGTTCTTAATATATAAACATCTACGTAGCATCATATATTAGGTTGGTGTAAAAATAATGTCGTTTTCTCACATAGTAACATATGTGAGAAAACGACATTATTTTCGCACCAATCTAATATATATATATATATATATATATATATATATATATATATATATATATATATATATATATTAGATTGGTGCAAAAATAATGTCGTTTTATATATATATATGAATTTAAATAAACGCATGACTTCGGATAAGAGACGGAGAAATCCTCATACTCTCGCAAGATGAAGATCAAATGTTCAAAGAAGGTCCCGAAACCACATACCTGAACATTTTAGTTTGTATACTTATGTGCTATTATCTGTACCTATGGACATTATTTTAATATACAGGGAATTTCTTCCTAACATAATACTTCCATACTTTCATTCATTTTGTTATCTCTCATTTTCCGTCATTGATTTCTCAGTGTTTTGTTTCACTTACTGTATTACTATGGATACTGTGTCATTGCTTTTTTTATCAATTATTAGCATTTCATTTATTTTCTTTAATTTTCATTTAGGACATGTAACCTAATTTAGTACACACCACGTTTTTACAGTTTATCAAGTCTTAGCAGGTTATGGAAGACCAGAAAATATTTTTAGATTATAAGTTGTTTTTTTTTGTGATAATAATTATTTACTGATAAACGTCTTATTAATTAAGTCATAGATCGGGGAGTAATTGTGGATTCATATCTTTCCCAATGGTATATGCCTGCTACTGAATAAAACGAACACAACGGGATTACGAACTCAGTTCTCCAATTAACAATTCCGAGCCATTAACCATTACCCCACATCACCATCTAAACTTGAACACCTAATATTCCCAAGCGGTTACCCACTTAGGTACTCACCAGGATCGACGTTGCTTTACTCCGGTAATAGTTACGGGATCAGTGTTTCAACGTGATTAAAATAGTACTGGAAAATTTTGTACAGGCCCAAAAAGCAAGAATTCCATTTCTCCACATTCTGAGTTGAACATTCAAGAATACAACGGAACACTTAAATAAGCTAGATAAATTAATATCTGCTTTAACTACGAATAGTAAATAAAATAATATCTCACTAACTTCATTCCTATACTTAAATATAATGAAACGCGTTGATAATTCGCTTGGTTAAAATGAAATATCGACTACATTCCTTGGATACTGACCCATGAGGTCAGTTGATCAAGACGGTTATCTTTGCGCACGGTCATTTATTACTACTCGGTGGTTCGTTCATCTTCTCTGGGCGCTGAATGCGTAGTCTTGCCAAATAAGAACTATCTTTGGCCCAGTGTATATCTTTATTCGTTATATATCGCTATAGAAAGTTCAGTTTGAAAGCCCCGGTCTATATAATTTCATTTGTACATCAATCTTAAACTCAATTCGCTTCAGAATCTTTACACAATCCTTGGACATTCTTCTCACCTTTTCAAACTCTATGTCTCTGCATTCAGCAGTTTAATCTACTCTCAAGCATTGATGGAGTAATCTGGAAAATCCATCCCTTGGA
Source organism: Acanthosepion lycidas (assembly GCA_963932145.1). Classification (NCBI taxonomy): domain Eukaryota; kingdom Metazoa; phylum Mollusca; class Cephalopoda; order Sepiida; family Sepiidae; genus Acanthosepion; species Acanthosepion lycidas. Next base: position 6,855,617 of record OZ010592.1, on the reverse strand, counting down.
TGATATATCCTCTAAACAATCGACGATAGTTATGGACTGCTTTTGCACCAGAAATTAATATAAGAATTAATTTCCAGATGCATTTCTGTATTCTCTATGCAGGGTCAGCGATTTTGGGAATATTCAGCGTGCTACACCTCTACAAAATATTAAACAATACGAAAGAAAGATAATGGTGTAAAGTAGAAACGTTAATATATGATTAAAAGTAAAGTTTCGACTGTTCATAAATTTGTGTGACATTTTTCAGCAAAACAGTAAACTCATATTCATAATAAAATTAAAGGATTATATGAAGCTTAAACCTATCAGTTAAAAAAAAACAAACTTGTTTTTAATGAAACCCAATTAGCTTATTACTTTTGGAAAGATTAAGGACTGCTGAACACAAAACCTAGGCCAACATCTGAAACATCTCTACTGATAAAAACCTATTTCTAACAAGCATATCTAATAAAGTCATTATATGTTAATATACTGTTAACAATACGTGTTCTATGGGGGTGTATCCAAGTGGCTAGAACTTTCGCTTTCTGACAATTATTAGGTTGGTGCAAAAATAATGTCGTTTTCTCACATAGTAACATATGTGAGAAAACGACATTGTTTTTGCAACAACCTAATAGACACGGGTTCGAATCTTACCGTTACCGGAATGGATGGAGAATTGGAAAGTGTCTGAAGACCATACCTTAGGTTGACCCAACCCTTGTGAGTGAAATTGGGTAGACAGAACACTTTGGGAGCCGTAGATAACTGTGCTATCACAAAGCCACAAGTCATCGTGGCTGAAGGTTTGAGCGTGCTGGCCTTGTTCAAATTCTTGATCACGCTATATAACACTCCCAGAAACTCAAACTAACGTCTGCTCAGCATAGTGGCAGTATAAACAACAGGTGTGGCTGAGCGAGTGTCTGAATTGGAGATTGGCTAGACGCCCTAGTAGACGAGCATCCTGGAATACGAGTGGCCAGCTATTATTGTTTTATTTATTAGTAATACATGCAATGTCGTCATATTGAACCAATCAATCTGGAGAAAAAAAGAAACATACAGCACCATGTAAAGAAAACATGACTGAGATTGAAAAACATTTCTGGTAATTTATTTTATACCTGCTTCAGAACTGTTATTGGTTTCTGTGGTTCGGATCAGATCCAAAATAGTTTTAGATGTGATTGCAATTACTTCGATGTTGTTTAGCTTAGATATATTGATTTGGATAGTGGATGTTATGGAGGTAATGTTATTCGTCTGTTTTCACACAATACATTGAGGAAACTTACAGGTAATTTTATAAAAAAAAAGCTTAAACGTGAAATCAAAAGAGTTCTTATACACAAAATTTTATCAAATGCATTGGTTATACAGAGAAATAAATTCAACCACAACTTTGATCGAAAGAATGCCACACTTACTAAAAGAAAAAAGAACTGTTGCGGATTCCGGGATGAAATTCGGTACCAATAAATAACAAACGCCAAGAAGGAATATAGGAAAATAAATGAATTGACGTAATAATACAAACTAGTAATGCAGGTTAGTAGTTCCAGTAATGCGGGTTAGTAGAAAAATATATATATACAATCTTTGGTATCGACGTATCACTGTATGACTTCTTACTGAGTCTACGTGCTTGCTCACTGTGACTCTTGATCGTTTTTCCTTCTTTCTCGTTCTTCTCCCGGGTATTCACTACCAGTAGTATATGTATACCCTGGGTGAGTCCATTTGTGTAAAACAGGAGTACCCCTCAATACCCCATCCTTAGATTCCTTTTTAGGGGAAGTTAATATTTTTCCTCTTATGGTTGATAATTAGAGAGTCTGTAAATTTTCTTTTCCTGCTCGTCCTTCTAATTTCTGTCTTCTTGTGGTCTTTGAATCTCAAATGCTTCAAAGCTCGCCTCCATCGAATCGTTATTTTCTGTAGGTGATGAGCTTGAGTCCTCAACCCTTCTTTTTTGTCTTTGGTCAATATATCTTCTGAGGGTAAATTTTTCGCCTTGTATACATCACATTCCCTAATCTGTTAATTATTGTCCCTGGTTCCCAGTAAGCCATATTGTTCCTAAACATTGTGAAATAGACCCGTTCGCCTGGTTTGAACGATCTCCTGAGTACTATAGGTGTATGCCAGTTTTTAATTTTGTTAGGCAATAACTTATCAAACACAGACCTTATTTTGCGGGCAAACATCACTTCCGCTGGTGAAAGACCAGATGGTGTGTTCCCGTTCGGGTTTATTCTGTATTCTTTGAGGAACTATTGTATAGCTCTTTCTGTCGGTACGTCCTCTACTTTTTTCAAAGCTCTCTTTAGCGTGTCTACAAATCTTTCGGCTTGCCCATTAGATCGCGGATGGTACGGACTGATCTTAATATGCTTTACTTGATACGTTGCACATAATTCTTGGAAGTCGCTGGATGTGAATTGTGTGTCATTATCAGTTACCAGGCAATCTACGACGCCGAATCTCGCGAATAATTCATGTAGACAATTTATAGTATTTTCCGTCGTTGGGATTTTGAATCTGAAAACTTCTGGCAACTTGCTAAAACTATCTACTGTTATTAAGTAGTAGTACCCCTCTATTTGTCCTGCATAGTCGGCATGGATTCTAGACCAATGTCTGTCCACCTTAGACCATGGTTTTTGTATAGTAGGTGGTGCCTTGTCTGCAGCAGCACAGCCTTTACATTTTTTCCCACCATTGGCGTAATATCATCATCTATATTAGGCCAGTAAATGAAACTTCTGATTAGTGCTTTCATACGGTTTGTTCCTGGATGTCCTAAATGAAAGTCTTTCAAAATCCGCCTTTGTAACGATTTTGGTATGACCACCCTTTTATTATACAGTAATATGTGATCACAAATTGAAAAACTGTCTGCTAGATTCCTTTCCTTTTCTTCTATTTTTTTTCTTCGTACTCTGAAAAAAATCATCTTTTTCCGCTTCTCTTCTTATCTCTAGCGAAGTCAGAGGTAGTTTCTTTACTGTATTGTATAACACTTTACTGATTTCGCCTTCGGCTCGCAACGCCGCTATTACAGAGTCTTCCAGAGGTTTACATTTAGCAGGTACCAATCGCGACAATCCATCAGCATGCCCAATTTTCTTCGACGGCAGGAACTCAAGTTTGAAATTGTAATTTAATAAAATGGTTCCCCTATCTTAGAAGTCTGTTAGCTGTGTAAATTGGTAGTCCTTTTTTTGCTTCAAAAATCGAAAGAAGAGGTTTATGGTCCGTTTGGAGAGTAAACTCTCTTTCATAAATATATCTGTGAAAGCGAGTTATGGCGAATATTATGCCTAACGCTTCCTTTTCAATTTGCGAATAATTCCTCTTTGCTGGTAACAATGATCTAGATGCGTGAGGTATGGGTTTCTTTGTACCATCCTCCATCTTGTGTAGTATCCAAGCTCCTACTCCGTGTGAACTTGCGTCACTTGCAATGATGATTTCTAGTTTGGGGTTAAAATGTGTCAGTACTAGCTGAGAAGTTATTTTTTGTATTATCTCCTTAAACGCTGTCTGACAGTCTTCCGTCCAATTCCATTTATTCTCTTTTTTCAATAACACATTGAGTGGAGCCTTCAATTTGTGCATATTTTCGATGAATTCCCCATAATAGTTCGCTAGACCAAGAAAACTTTGTAATTCTTCGACATTTTCCGGCTCAGGAATATTTTTTTATTGCAGATGCTCTATCTGGGTATGATTTTCTCCCACTTTCATTAATTATATGGCCTAAGTATTTGATTTAATTTAGGAAAAATATCACATTTTTCGCCTTTACTTTAAACCCCAAATCCTGAAGTCTTTTAAAAACTCCCTTTATGTGCGATGCGTGTTCTTCAACATGGTCGCTTTTGATTAGAATATCGTCTAAGTAAGCGGTAGCAAAGTTCTGGCCCATAAGCATTGTATCCATCGTCTGTTGGAAGATTGACGGTGCTACTTTTACCCCAGATGATAATCTGTTGAATTTGTTCAGTCCTTTGTGCATATTAATACATATAAGTTTTGTGATTTCTTTTTCTACTGGAATCTGAAGATAAGCTTCGCCTAAATCTATTTTAGAAAATACCTTACCACCGTTAAGCTTGGGAAATATTTCCTTCGGGCTTTGTAATGGGTCGTGATGGTCTTTTATAGCCTTATTTAACCAAGTCGAGAAATCTGCGCAAACACGGATTTTTTCTTTACGTAGACCACAGGTGCCGCCCCTTCACTGAACTCGACTTTTGAAAGGATTCCAGTTTGTACAAGTCTTTCTAATTCTTTATCGATTTTTTTCTGTGGTAGCAAACGGCACGTTTCGCTTCTTTTTAAATACTGGTTGGACATTTTCTTTTAATTCAATTCTAGCTACAAACTTGTTACATCGTCCCAACCCACTCGAGAATACTTTGACTATGTAATTCTTCCTTTAATTTTGTAGTTTCTGACGATTCGCACTATATGTTTTTTACAAAATGAGCTGATAGGTAAGTCGAATTTTTGCATCCAGACTGTGCCCACTAGATTTTCTGTATCCTTCATTACGAAAATTTTGAGTATTGTTGTTTTCCTGTGGAATTTTACATTTAGGATTGCTTCTCCTTCGAATTTTAGACGCTTCCTTGTAACAGACTTAGCAATTTTCTGTGTATGCATCATGATCGGTCTATTTAAATTTCTCCATGTTTCTACGTTAATTATCGTCAGATCTGACGCTAAGTCTAGTTGTAATTTTATCTTATTTAAAATTTCAAGTTCCACATATTTCTTTATGTTAATATTGTCTTCGTCATGCATTCTAGTAGCTCTTATCCTAATGGTAGTTTTTTTTTGTTCCTACATTGGGATGCCTTGTGACCCATTTTTCCATACGCTAGGCAGTTTTTATATTTAAAACAACAATCGTTATTCCAGTGTAATCCTCCACATCGATAACATGCAGATGGGTGCGTGGGGGTCGTATATTCCCCTTAATTTCTGTCATTAGTTGCTCTGAACGTTGTACTTTTTTCATTATTATAGATTTTTTGTTTTCTTTCCGGGGATGGTGAAAATCGTCAACTTTTATTCAACTTACGGATGTGTGCTACTGCTGAATCCTCGAAATCGTTCGAGTCTTTCTTTATACTCAAACATTTTTGGCAGTCTTCTGACAATTTTTGTAGTGTTAATCCAGGCTCATTTTGAAGTTTTGAAAGCATTCTTTTACGCATTTCACTATCCTTGGCTGAGAAGAAGCCTTGTTCATAAATATGACAATTGAAATTGTCCGGAGTTCATTCTGCCAACTTAAAGTCGTCGCAATGTGGAGTAGTACTTATTTTCACCTTTTACGAGGTTAAGACATTGCCACCTTTTGTGAAGAAGTGACGTCTTTGGACTGAAGAGCTCCGTAACGCATGTATCTGCTTCGTCAAACGTTAAATCGTTTGTCTTTTTTCGCAAAATGTAATCCACAAATTTTGTGTATTCTTCTGGTCCTAATTTTCTGAGTAATAGACCTAGCTTCTTAGGTTCCGTCCAATTTTCGCAATCGATGTTGAAGATGTCTTCATGATGTCTGAAATAGTCCCCGAAATTTTTATCCTCTTCTAGAGAGTATTTGAATGTTTCTATCGTGTTCCACACTGCGTCTGGGGAAAAAGTCGCCTCTTTATCGATATTTTGTTGTTTGTTACCCGCTACCTTTAATATTGGTTCCTGGAGTTGTATTTGTCTCTCTTCATTTTGAATTTGTCTTTCTTTAATTCTTTCTTGGAATATTAGTTGTTGTTCATTTTGTTTTTGCTGGAGTTGTATTTGCTGTTCATTTTGGTATTTTATAAGTTCCACTAAAATGCTTTTAAAGTCTTCCATGATAAGAGTCTTACGCAAAACTCGATTTTGCGTATTTTAATCCTCGTAAATCTTTGTCGCCAAGTTGTTGTGGACACTGGCAAACGGCATTTTTTTTTTTGCGGAGTCTCCGAGAAGTGCAAATCCTCGTCGCCCAAGTTGTTGTGATCAACGAGAGAGAATTTTTTTTCTTCAATGTGAGTTCGATGTCCTCGTCGCCAAGTTGTTTTGGATTCAGGGATGAAATCCGGTACCAATAAATAACAAACGCCAAGAAGGAATATAGGAAAATAAATGTATTAATGTAATAATACAAACTGTTAATGCAGTTTAGTAGTTCCAGGAATGCGGGTTAGTAGCAAAATATATATACAGTCTTTGGTATCGACGTATCACGATATGACTTCTTACTGAGTCTACGTGCTTTCTCACTGTGACTCTTGCTCGTTCTTCCTTCTTTCTCGTTCTTCTCCCGGGTATTCACTAGCAGTATTATATGTATACCCTAGGTGAGTCCATTTCTGTAAAAAGGGGAGAACACCTCAACAATAACTTACATAGAAAATTCAGTGGAGTAATAAATTCTTATAAAAATATGAATCTGCACCAGGGATTTTTCGAATATTTTCAAAGGTGAAATAAATTCTACTTTCCCCAGCCAATATATATGAGGATGAAACTATTAAAAAGGAAAAGAAAACAATTATGTTCATAACCTCATGTTATTTAGAATGTATAATCTCAAACATATATAATTTAATTACAAATTTGAATTAAAAATTTCAAGAATATCATTTACTCCATTTCATATGTTAGACACTGAATTATGTAACTTCGCTTTCTTCATAGTTTGTCTGACATTTCAATCAACCTGATGAGTAGATATGAGCGTTTCTTAAATTTAAAAAGTTTTGAAAGAATTACCTTTTTGCTCATGTATAACTTGTAACAAAACAAAATCATTACATTTCTCTTGATAACATTCCGTAGTGAATGAAATGCATCGACTAAGATATATATATATATATATATATATAAGCAAATATATGGATATAGATCCGACAGTATCATATATATATATATATATATATATATATATATATATATATATATATATATATATATATATATATATGACCACGTCATGTATATCTTTAAACACTCTATCTGCAATATTGACCACTCCTGCTCATATATATATATATATATATATATATAAATCTCTCTCTCTCTCTCTATATATATATATATATATATATATATATATATATATATATATATGAACTTTGAAGTCAACATTCAGAGGCGACAGGTTGTTTCATGCTGGACGCAATCGGATTGCGTCTAGCATGAAACAGCCTGTCGCCTCTGAGTGTTGACTTCAAGGTTCACCTTTATATTTATATTTACATACGATCTATCTCTGATATTGAGCACTTTATCCCATAAATATAGAACACCTTAAAACTCTATTTCTTCATATATATATATATGTATAGAACACCTTAAAACTCTATTTCTTCATATATATATATATATATATATATATATATATATATATATATATATATATATATATATAAGTGTGTATTTGTGTGTGTGTATTGTTTAACCCGATGTCACGTGCCTAGTCGAAAATGTTGAGCCCGCAAGATGATGCGGTCTCTCCCAGAAAGCTCAACTAATTTAAATGAGCATAGTTACATTATAAGGCACACGTTGGCACTGTGTGTCTTGAATAAAAGCAAAGATGCCTGATCAGGCGTCTGCAAAAGTGACTGGTTAGCCTCACCGCCAGTGAGAAATACTTGGAAAAGAGCGGCTATCTATTATCTATATATGGAAAATCGGTATTAAATATTTGTGGCGTATTTCAAAGTAATGTGGGCTTATGTGAATCACTTGTAATACCTTGACCAATGGGTTAACATACCATCTCCAAACATCCCAATCCACTGAATGTTCATTAGACGTATACAGATCGCTTGAAGTCGACGTGTGTATCTGACAACAGCAAAATCAAGATGAACATCAATTTAATATTTATGGAGAACCCAGACCTAATTCTGAAAATGAATTCCATGTACAAGAGTCGTCCACTAGAGGGATACATTTTCTGAGGGATGAGATAATGTAGAAGTTAATGAAGACTTTATACGCTATTGTATCTCGTGTACTGGTGTTTATTATACAAAAACAAGCAGATCAAACCGGCTTCATTCTGGCTAAAATCAGTAGGCAATGTATAGACAAATACTTATTGTATATACTGTATTGTAAAAGAAAACAAAAATAAAAAAAATATCTAGGTTTCAGAAATTAATAATTCCCTCAATTACACAGCAGAAAAAAAACACGCAGAATCCACTTCAGAATAAACCAATTATTTCCCAACGACGCACAAATATAAATTAACTATATAATAGTTATCAATGTGCATTTATTAATATATTTCCTTTCCTATTTGCTATGAGAAAGTGTTAAATAACATTAACTTAGTAAATGTATTAGTGATTACTTACCTTAGTCGTTTTAATAAACTATACAAATAAAATTTTAATCAGCATTTAGACAAATTTAATTCCCAAGCAAAATGAACCAGTTAATTAATCAGTTCTTTTACTCCTACGTTTCTTAGATTGCAGTCCTATTTGTCCAAGATTTTATCTGAAGTATTCAGATACGTTTGTCTATTAAGTGATCATCTTCCTTCAACTGTCCTGAAACCGGTTTTGTCGTTGCCATCTTTGTCGAATCTGTTGCTAATCTTTTTTTTCCGAGAGATTTTTCCATTTTGATGTTATTTTAAACACATAATAATTACAACAAGAAATATTAGGTTGGTGCAAAAATAATGACGTAATAATTTCGTTTTTTTTAGGTATTTTTAACGTCAGAAAACGACATTATTACGTCATTATTTTTGCACCAACCTAATATATTGAGAAAAAGGCGATTTACATAATACCAGAAGTAATCAATGAATGATAGATACCATTGAACGACTAAAACATATAAAAGGAACTGATAGATTAAACGGTTCATTGGCCTCTACAACAATATATGCAACAACGCCAGCAACAACAACAATAACAATAAAAATTCAGACACACACTAATATACTCATCGTCATTACCGACAATATATTTCCCGGAAGACTTTCTTTTTCCTCAATAATAAAAACAATGACGACAAAACAATTTACTCCCAAATTAATAACGTACATTTAATCCACAGATAACATACACACTGATTCTCTTAGTAGCCCATAACACCTAACTTGAAATTAGATACACACATATATACACACACCTTCCTTCCCATTTCTTAACACTAGCATCTCATCGAATTTGGCAAACACACACACTGAAGACAGATAAAAAATATCACCCATTAGAATTCAGGCACTTACGCACACTAACTCCGCAAGATATAAACGCGTAAAATCTCCATAATGGAAATAAAGCTGATAATTTGAAGTACTGCGACGTTTTCTTCCATAATTCATTTCTACAAAAGTTCTGCTAGAGCTGAAATGAAAGCGAAGCGTTAAATTAATAAAAGTGTTCGGTTTGTTCCTTATTTAATTGTTTTGTCGGATTTAACCCATATTTTTTTTTTTATCTATAGACTTTTGTCTCGTAGATGGATAATAATAAACTTCCATTCAATTAGTGAGTTAAGCGCAGAGTAGTAAACGAGTACAAAGGTATGGAAAATTAGCAGTTGAAATAGCAAGGACGGTTAACAGTCAGTTCAGGTGACAGATGCACCAGGAAACCATCCTGACTCAAATCTCAGCGCGATGTTTTCAAAATAACTCAGTGTCGGTAATTAGATCACGAGTGAAGTGAAATTGTAAGTGGGTTTAATTTAAAGATTACCGTCACTCATGCTATCACTGATTTTTTTTTTTTTTTTTTTTTTTATATATATATGCTGATGACAAATCTGTTAAGATCGATAAGTTCATAAATAAAGAAAAGCTCTATTTCGGCCAAGAAGATATATAATATTACTTAGAAAATGTGAGCACATGACTATGTCATCAGCAATTATCAAATAAAAGGTTGGGAATTGCTGTCCCCAAAATGGTGTTATACTTATGGACTTTGTTCTTAAGACTAATTCAACTTAGCGGGGAAAATGTTAACGATTTAATATTGAAGCACATACAGACAAACACACAGATACGTATTTCTCTCGTTCTTATCTGAGGAAGGCTATCAAACAATGTCGAAAAGCGTCATCAAGTGAATGAACCAGTTTTGCCACTTTGACAAATTTATCAAACTTAATCCGAATTCTATATCCTATTAACACACAATTAATACACATTAGTTGGTGAGCAAAGAAATACACAGCTGTAAGCCATAATTTTGTTGGTTGATTTTTTTGTGGTATTTTAAGCTCTATTGGTTATTTAATTCCTTACTCTAAATATTTTGAGCACAATTTTATGGCTTCAGCAAAATATATTTTAAACGTAATTATATACGTTCAACTATAGATAAAATGTATTGTTGGTAATTCTATTATAATATGTATTGCTGGTTATTTCGTTTTAAAATTCTATTGCTGGTCATTTTACTATAAATATGTACTGTTAGTAATTTGTTTTTATATACGTATTTTTTTAAATATGTATATGCATTTTTTTATATGAACATATATTTTTATACTTTCATACTGTTTTGCTTTTCTTTTTCTCACTATCTTCCCATAGATTTGACCCTAACAGATACTACTACGTCGGGTTAGGGTCGATCTGGAAACAGTAGCAATAAAGTGGTTATTCCACTCTTCTCATAACCTTCAATCTCCTGATCAGATGCCTTGCTTCCAGATGTAGTTTTACGTTATACTCAATTCTGTCAGCAAAAAGCGGTGAACTATTTAGTATACATATTACTGTATCAGATGTAAAATCAACCTCAATGATCGAGGACGTTGTACAAGCAGGAATTTTTACTATCTACAGCATTAGAGATCAACAAAAACCGGAAAGGAAACAGAATTATATATATTGGCATTAGAGATTAACGATTCAGGTATCCAAAATGATTAGGAAATAAAGCAGCGTAATTCAAGAGGTAAAACATCACTTGAAAACCACCTACATGATGTGGCATGTCATTATATGAACACAAAATCGATCTTTTAGGATATAATAAACTCAATGAATTAGTCGCTCACTGTAAAGAATCTGGCAATTTTTTTTATTTAAAAATGTTACTCTTAAAGGAGAAAGCAGTTTACTAAGACGAAAATGTATTTAAAGTATTTTAATTGCTAGAAACATCCACGGTAAATATACATGTACTCTCTTACAACATTTCACCTTTATTGGAAGACGTCCTGGTATGACGATAAACTAAATCGAACAGCAAGGCCTCTGATCAGGAGGTTTTGAGGAGCATGGAATCACCTCTTAATTGCTGGTGTTCCCAGGTCCACCTTGACCCGGGGTGCTAGGACCTGTTAGCGTCCCAGCTATGCGCAAATACTTAGTCCCGGAACTGTGGTAAAAAGTATTATGAAGGTGTAAAAAGTAGGTTTTAATACCAGAAATACTTTGTAAAAATTATTATCAGAAATAAATTTTTAAAGAAAACAATCTTACCAGAAATAGATTGTTGACAATGCAAAATATTACCAGGAAAAAAAAATTGTCGGCATTAATTATTGAGGTTGATATGCCGTAAAACAAAGCAAACCATGGTAAACTTAATAATAAAAAATATTGAGAACAAAAACAACCACAGGGAAACTAAATGAGATCGTTTACACTGTATGTTGATACACTTCTAAAGTTTAAAAATTGTAAATTTCACCAAGTGAAAATCTTTAGCGTTTCTTCACTATACATTCATATAACCGAGGCTCATGTTTTCATACCTCTCTCTTCCTTTGCTGAATATATATATAATTACATCAACAAAATTATTAGTCTTTGAAGTCTTTCGAGTGGGCTGAATGCCTTACAATGAATCGATTTAACATTTTCTTTTATTTGCCGAACATTCTTCTAATGTATAGAAATTTATATAATATATTCTCTCATGGTATGACATCAGATGAATCAAATTAACCTGAAGAAATAAATAGATGACATCCTCAAGGAAATAAGGCACAGTAGATAAAGGGGTTGGTTAGATCCAGTGACAGGACCCAAAGAGTGTGAGTTCAATATCTGGTTAAGACAGTGGAGAACTTTCAGAGAGAAATTGATAGGATATAACTGATAGCTGACATCCATTAAACATGTCACGTGGAACTAGAACAGTCTATCCCAGTGAGCAAAATAAACGGTTATGTTCGACATTCCAGCCACCTGAAGAAGGCCAGAGTGAACAACAGCCGAAACTTTGTAATAAATATGGCAACAAAGATGAGGACGATAGTCCGAATAATGTAAATAATGACATCCAAGTAAAAATTTAATTTTTATTATCAATGAGATCTGATCGATGCAATGTATCTACGAAGACTGCAAGCCTGAAGCAAATCTGCCCACTATTCTCGAAATGTCTGTATATGGAAACTCAACAAGCGTACTTGAGATCATTATCCAGTTTATAAAAAGATGATAGGAGACAGCCAGTAAAAATAAATGTCGTGAACGAAGGAAGAATTCCCAGAGTCAGATTTATCAAAAAATAAGTAAAATAATTACCAAGAACATATTATCTATCTACGATCGAGTGGTGGTAAGAGTAATTGTTATAAGTCATTAAAATTGACACAAAAATATATTAGCCGAAAGATAACAGCTGACAATTCATCGTCTCGTAAGAATACAAGTTAATTTTTATAATGATATTCACCCTGAGCGAAAGAGCTACTCGAAGTAGACGGTTACAGAATAAAAGAAATAGTTTATGGGAATATATGGCGAAGATAATGGTTAACATTAGATTTGAATATGTTTCCAAAGGACTTACATTTAAACCGTGTCTTCCCTATTCAAATTTGTATTTATTTTTTTACAATTACGTCCATCCTGTATAACAGCCGAGATCCACTCGAGGTAGCGGATTAAATTGTAAGAGGCAGAGTTTATGAGGATATTTGAGGAAGATAGCGGTTAGCACAAGACTCGAACAGATTAAAAGATTCGGAGTAGGTTCCACAAAGCAAGCTACCTGAGAGAAACTTACATCCCATCAATGGAATATTGAAGGGAATGAAATGGGATTCACTACAATCGATGTTGTTATGGTCCGGTTCCTTGTACCACGGTGATAGTGAAAGGTAGAACCAATAAAGAAGAACTCGAACACGGATATGGAATAGCACAGATATATTACAACCAGGAATATATACAGATAAGTAGAAAGTGTTAGTACGAACAATCAGGTTTAGTAGTAATGTCGGAACGCGACTCTGTTTCGGTCTGCCTCTGACTCGACTGACTAACTCGCGCGCTCTGACTGACTAACAGACTGCTGACGGACTTCTGACGGACCTCACTCCAGACTTCAGACTGAACAGTATTTAGTCAGGGTCGGTTTACCTCCCCGAAAGAAACTCCGCCCTTCGGCGTAGCCTCCTGCGGGTTCCTCCCCGCCCGAAGTCAGAGATCAGCCGATCGCCCGATTCGGACAGAACTCTCTGCTTCCTCTTGAGGCGCACTATTTATTACGTATGAAATAGTCCATTATGTTATTATGGTTAAGGTCCCATAACAGATGTAGCATAGATAGGGGATTTAATCGTGAAGGTTAGAATTGGTGGAACGAAAGAATGTAACACTTTCCATGGAAATATGGATAGAGCAGCGAGAAAAAGGAGTTGTAAAGTGGAAAATAATCCATCACCCACAAGGACGTGGATACGTTTTGGATTCTAAAGAGGCTGAAAAGTGAAGCTCCTGCCCATATATGACAGCAGTATTCTTACTCTCAGAGCAGTACTCATGATTACTTGGAATCAAATACCGATCAAATATGGATAAGAATCCAATAGATTTAATAGATAATTAACAAATACGAAACTTTTATCGATCTAACATCTTTTCTATTTATTAAAGCTTCATCAGAGAATATGCTTGTTAATATTTCTACTAAAACTACATACGCATGTAAAAATAGCGAAGATAGTGACTTACCACAACCGATATACATCTTGGTCAGTCAATAATTTCCGAGTAGGTCTATCTGTTCAGGGAGCCAGCTAATTTCTCTTACAGGCGCCTACTGAGGTATAATGTTTCTTCAATATACGGAGTCAGACTGTGGTTTATATGATATGTTTTCCGCGAGAGTGCTCAAAATATGATGTGCTCAGTCGTTGAATGAGGCAAGTACTCGGGTAGGAGAACTTGTAACTCGCTAGGCTTGAGCCAGTATGCATTATGGTTTTCAAGCACTTCCTAATTGTAGCACATGCTGCCATTGTTATTGCAATCTGAAATAATCATGGTCGCGACCCTGAAAAATTTACCACGTTCTACTAACTCAGGGTGTTGATAATAGAACGCACTGACCGCTCAATCTCTCCATGATATAATAAACAAGCGAAATGACTAAGGCAACGAAACCACAAATACAGAAATCAAATTGATAAATGATGTCCTTTGAGTGTCGGGTCGTTGCACATACCCTGACTCGAAATAGAAAAATAAGTTACTATGTCAATTTCAAACTTATAAGTAGCATCTGTTTTGGGCCACATAAAAATGTTTTATTGGACGCTGATAAACGATATTTCTATTTTTTTTAAATTTCAGAATGCCAGATCAGGAGCACTATGCCAAATATGACAAACGTATTAAATGCATGGTAGGTGTATAAATGCTTTGGATTCGACATTTCCTTTTTTATGTATAACCGACAATATATCTGCACAAACAGCTGCACAATGGAAATCACCTCCCTCTACATGTTAGTAATATCGTCGTCGGCTGCACACGTTCGCATCAGGGCATCGAGGTCGGAATCATATTCCCTTTCTCCCCTCAGTGATGGAGATGGTTTTGTGACGTCCAACCTATTCCTGAAGAGTCGTGAACAGGAGTCACAGAGGAATGTCGGTGATGGACGCGGCTGGACGTGTTGGTCTCTTCTGACAGATACTCACAGATACTCTTAATGTAGAGGGTTGGACTGGAGTCTCGGTAACCCCCTCCGATGGTCATATGCCAGGAAGGCCGATTTGAAGCAACGGTTTCCCAGGTTCTTAAAGTCAATGTTGGCCTGTGTCAGGGATGAAGTGTCGTTTTAGGCCTCTGTGTAGCCTCTTGCTACTGACGAAGTTTCTGAACTGGATTATATGTGAGAGTTGAGTGGGATGTACCTGTGACCCGCCCAGCTAAGACGATGCTGAAGGATGATTGTCTCAATGTTGTAGAGAGGTCTTCGAGAGAGTTGTTGATGTTACGGTCCTCTCAGTTATTGGTAGCTTCGTTTGCTGGAACCGTTCTAGACGTTTGATGCCCCGACGACACAAAGTCTAGGATTCGCAAGCGTGCAAAAGAATTCCATGATTTTGTTTTTTATGGTGAGACAGTGATCGCTGAAGACCCGATATGATTACGTTCCGTACACAGTATCAGCCGCTTTGATGCTGTTGTCAAAGTCTCTCTCGCAGATAACATTATTCAAGATGATTCTGCCAAGTTTGGGAAATTCATCGACGACATCTACCTGATGCCTGTCGATGGTGACGCTGACGTCCAGTATAGTTTGCCGCGTGGTGTCGGCTGGATGAGAATCTTCGTTTTTTTTTTTAATATATTGACGTGCATTCCGAAGCGTTTCATAATATATAAAAGCATTAAAACCATATGTCTATATTTTTTCAGTATAATTATCGGGTTAAAACATTGAAAAGTATTATTTTTTTGACTATCATCGGTGTGTGTATCTATGTTTGTACGGAAATGTATGTGACAACGAACATAAGTAAAATAAATTATAGGTTTATGTTTGTCATATTCATACGTATTTTTCGATGAGATCTGCTGTGATGTTCTGATGAATACCAAAATATATGATCATATCTAAGAAAATGTTTTGCTATTTAATCGAAATCTGATCGCACTTATTCCGCAATAGACACAATATCTTTCAAATTGTCCATTCATACGAAACATTAAGATTTTGCTCGCTAAAATGCTGTGAAATATTAATTTTATATTAATAGTGGCACATTCATATTTTAGAAGACATTCAGAAATCACTTCTTGTGTGTGTGTGTTTGTGTGTGTGTATTTGTGTTTGTGTGTGTATGTTTGTGTGTTTGTGTTTGTGTGTGTGACACAAAACCGGTTTTCATATGAGGCACCGAAAAGCGTACACCAGGGCCAAAATTATATTTTAGAAGACGTTCAGAAATCTCTTCTTGCGTGTGTGAATGTGTGTGTGAATGTGTGTGCGTGTGAGAGAGAGCGAGTGAGTGTGTGAGACACAAAACCGGTTTTAATATGAGGCACCCAAGAGCGTACACGAGGGCCAGAGCCCAAAATTGCTTGGTCGTTGAATTCTGATACTAGTACCGATCCTTACTCTCTGGTGTAATGATCAGGGTACTGCGGCAGGAAGCTCTTCCCCGGTACCGGGTGCCTCTCACTATTTATCTGCCCGAAGACAGAGACGCAACTGATTGGTTATATTACATCACCTGTGCCATGTAAGTAAACCGGAAGAGTATCAAATGAGAACAATTATCAACCAATTACAATTGTTCATTGATTGATTCTTTTTTTACGGTTTGTCTACAAATCTTTCATAATACTCTTTTTCTCACAGACGGTGCGCAACTGATCCAACTAAACTGTGCAGTCAACAAAATCAGAAACCAAAAAGGCGCATGCGCGAAATTGAAATATAAGATTTACCCATCGCACCCTGTAAGTCAGTAAAGAGACTAAACCAAGAAGTTATTGGACATGAATCAATTAGAAATATTATTAAGGAGCAAGAACAATAGAAGAGTAATTAGGAAGACAGTTGATAGCGATTGACATTGAATTTAAACTTTTGAAGATTAAAATTGGCTGGAAATTATGGAGCCGGAATGGAGTTCCACAAGCGAGGAATTGCAATAAAATAAACTATTAGCATAGAATTTACGATAATATCTAGCTAACCCAAATCTATATCGATGAGACCTCGCTGCCAGTCTAGTACTGCCTTTAAAATCTATGTACCATATTGAAGAGCTCAGCATAAAGTTTAACATGGCAGTATTTATAGAAAAAGCAAAGGGAAGCAACTTTGCGGCGATAGAAAAGGGACTGAAGCCAAAACAGCAGATCAAGACCAATAACATTTCTGATTCTTCTTTGAATTTTATGAAGAATCTCTAAATATATAGCAGGAGCACTGGACCATGTATGGCACCAATATTCTGAGTATAGAATAATGTTAGATATGCATATATAAGTTAGAGTCTGGAGAAAAACTTTGTCTAGCACGGCAAAATTCATATCAGCGGGCCTAAAATGGATTTATTTCACATCATATAAGTCGAGAAAGTGTATCCCTGGAAAGCGTAAAGAGTCACTCATCAGCCATGTGGATGGAAAGCAAAGAGGAATCTCTCAGATTATTAATAGAAAGATTTCTTTTTTGTAGAGGCGTTAAAACTAAGAAGCAATTCCTTATACCAGTTAACAACAGTCTAAAGATCGTTTTTGAGATCACCCGCTAATTTAACAATATCGAACTGATCACATTTATCACAGAGACAAGAATAAATGCTTCTATCGTCAGCATCAGATACCATGTTGAGGGCTGATACAATAAGGAAGGTTTTTATTTAAAAAAAAAATAGGAGCAAGGATAGAACCCTGCGGAACACGTGGATTAGTACAAAGGGATCTAGAGAAGCGGCTTTTCAGTATAAAATTCATTTCATGATTTGATAAGAAAGACTAAATAATTTCCTCTGGAGACACCATAACCTATAAGGAAGACCAGCATGTCAAACCATGTCGAAAGATTTTGAGATTTCCAAACAAAATCCTAATGCTCTATACTTAACTAAAGCCTGGTAGAATCTTTACGCAATAATCGTTAGTATTAGGTTGGTGCAAAAATAATGACGTAATAATGCCATTTTTTGACGTTAAAAAATACATCAAAAAACGATATTATTACGTCATTATTTTTGCACCAACCTAATACATCAGCAGTTGACCTACAGAAACGAAATATATATATATATATATATATATATATATATGCACATTTTTTTATAATTACAAATATCTAGTTTTTAAGTGTTGTTATAAAACTATTGCAATGAGTGGGAAGAAGAATATAACCTTCAAAACAACAAACTATTAGGTTGGTGCAAAAATAATTTCGTTTTCTCACATAGTAACATATGTTAGAAAACGAAATTATTTTTGCACCAACCTAATATTTTAGATGGATCTGTCTATATATCAGGTCATCCCATAAGTTCCGTCCGAATTTTAAATTTTTGTTAAAATGAACGAAATTTAAAGAGTATTTTATAATGTCTAATGGAGCTGAACATTATTTTTATGTTTAGATGCATTTAAACTGAGCAAATTTTATTTCAGAGAAAAATAAAATAAAATTTTGTTTGATTAAAACCCTGCTAACATGGAAGTACCCAAGAATCATTTGATGCACATAACGCTTTATGAGTTCAAGGAAGGAAACTCAGCAGCCGGAGCGGCTAGAAACATTCACTCAGTTTATGGAGAGGAATGTGTGAATGAAAGAACTTGCAGAAGATGGTTTTAAAATTTCGGAGGTGGAGATTTCAACCTTGAAGATGAAGATCGAACCGGACGTCCAGTTGAGTTTGATGAAAAGTTTCTTGAAGCAGCCCTTGAAGAAAATCCTGATTTATCAGTTGAGGAATTGGCAGTGGTTCTCAGTTCAAACCATACAACTGTTCATCGTCATCTTCAACAACTTGGAAAAGTTCCTAAACTTGGTAAACGGGTGCCTCATGAATTGTCTAAAAACAACCTCAAATTCCGAGTTGACATCTGCTCTTCTCTCCATTCTCGCCAACTTGTTTCACCTTTTTTGGATAGACTTGTGTCTGGCGACGAAAAATGTATCTTTTATCGAAATGTTAAGCGTCGTAGAGAGTGGCTAGGTAAAGGGAAAGGACCCCAGCCACAGCCGAGAAGGGAACTGCATGGGAAAAAGATCCTTCTTTAAATCTGGTGGGATTGCCAAGGAATAATCCACTTTGAATTCTTACCACCTAATGCAACAATTAATGCTCAAATATACTGTCAGCAATTAGAGCGTTTGAACCAAGCTTCGAGGAAAAAGACCTGCTCCAGTAAATCGAAAAGATGTGATGTTTCATTAGGACAATGCGCGACCCGACACAGCAAGAATCCCGTAACAAAAGATCGAAGAACTTGGTTGGGAGAAAATTCCTCATCCACCTTATTCTCCCGATCTTGCTCCTTCAGACTAACATTTGTTTCGCAGCTTACAGAATCATTAGGAAGAAACAGCTTTTGTAACACAGGAAGAGGTTAAAACTGACATTTGTGAGTTCTTCGAATCAAAACCAAAAGAATGTTACAGTAATGGAATTAGTAAGATTGTTAATAGATGGAAGGAAGTCATAGATAATCAGGGAAAATACATTGTTGATTGAATCTGTAATTAAATGTAACATTTGGTCACTTGTTTTCTTTATTCAAAATTTGGACAGAACTTATGGGATGACCTGTTAACTGCGATAAGGTATTGCATTATTTACATTATTCGGACTGTTATCCTCTTCTTCAATACCATCTTCACAACCTTTCGGCTTCTATATCTCTGAGATCAGGTATTATGATTATTTACATTGCTTACATTATTCGGACTGTTATCCTCATCTCCATTGATATGTTAACAACGTTTCGGTCGTTGTACGCTCCGGTCTTCTTCAGGTGATTGGAATTTGGAATCGACCCTTTTAATTCTTCCGCCGGTGTAGTTTGTTCTAGTTCCACGTGACATGCCTCTTCTTGATGTCTCGGTTATTTCACTTTAACTCAACTCTCCAAGTTGAGTTAAAGTGAAACATGTATTATTGATGAATGCGAATTATTGATGAATGCGAATGTTATCATAAACGGTCCATTTTTATCGCCTGTAAGTATTTTTTCCAAGAACGGCTCATTTTCCCTCTAAAGGTTCTCCATTACCTTAACCGGGTATTGAACTCAAAATCTTTGGGTCCTGTCACTGGATCTAACTAACGCCTTTATCCACTATGCCACGTGTAATTGTGTTCAGTGGGAAAATAACAGAAGATAACTGATAACTGACATCCATTAAACATGGTACGTGGAACTAGAACAGTCTACCCCAGTGAGCGAAATGAAGGGTTAAGTTAACCGCCTGAAGAAGGCCTGAGCGTAAAACGGCCGAAACGTTGTAATAAATATGGCGGCACAGATGAGGACAATAGTCCGAATAATGTAAATAATGTACATAATACCTCATCTCAGAAATATAGACAGATATTAGAAAAGTCTTTATATATATATATATATATATATATATATATATATATATATATATATATATATTGGGTCCAGCGTTGGCGAATATTTTTGTCGGTTTTCACGAGGCTTCCCTATTTACTCCTACTGGTCGTCCTCTTATGTATCATCGTTATGTTGATGATACCTTTTGCCTCTTTAATAATGAGGCTGAAGCCGACAAATTTCTCACCAAATTAAACTCTGTCCATCCTGCTCTTAAGTTCACGTAGAGAAAGAGTCTAATTCTTATCTTTCCTTTTTTGATGTTTTTGTCCATAAGATTGCTGACAAGTTTGACACTTCTGTATTTAGGAAGGCCACTTTCTTGGGACTTTAAACGCGTTGGGACTCTTTTTGTCCCAGACAACGTAAGATTAATTTAATCAAGTCCTTAATTTACAGGGCACTTAAGTTATGTTCTGAGGCTTTTCTCTGCGGGGAAATTGACTTTGTTAGAATGACACTATCAAAAAACGGATATCCGTTGGATGTTTTAGACTCCGTTATTCAAGATGTCATCAGTAAATTCCATCGGATGAAGCCGCAATTAGCTGATAAATGCCCAGTTCATTTACGTCTTCCATATAGTGATACAAATGGTGAGAGTTTATCGAAACGTATTTTACGTTTAATTAATAGTTGTTATTTTTCGGCAAATGTTAGGGTAATATTTGGTACCCGTTCGGCTTTCTTTTCCATTTGTAAGGATGTCCTACCTCCCCATCATGTCAATTCAGTGATTTACCAATACAAGTGTAGTTGTGGACATGACTATGTAGGTAGGACGTCCCAGCGTTTGGATTCGAGAATAAAACAGCATTTACCCCCCAGGATTTTGAATCCGTCCTCTAGGAATTGCCAACTGACTAACAGTTCTGGTTCTGCTATTGCTGAACATTTAATAAATAGAAGGGAATGTGCGGAAAATTTTAATGGCGACCGATTTATAATTTTATCTAGGTCCCACTCTACATTTCACCTCAGGGTCCTGGAGTCCTTGTATATCAGATCTCGTGAGCCTTACCTTTGTAAACAGAGGGAATGCTTGCTGGGTCAGAATATTAATGGACTCTAGTCTCCTTGAAATTCATAATTTTTTTCTCTCTCCCCATTTAATTACATTCGTCAATTAAATTATTTACACGCTTTTAAATCCCCAGAATAAATAACTTGTTAAGTCCTGGGACGAAACCTGTTGTTTTATTTTGACTTTTGCGTTTGAAAATGGCTTCTTATTATCTTTTCCTATCTATTAAATATATATATATATATATATGTATATATATATGCGTTCGTCTGTTTGGCAGGGAGATACTTTTCCAGCAAACACATATTCACATATAAAACACACGTGCGCATATATATATATATATATATATATATATATATATATATATATATATATATATATATATATGTATGTATATATATATATATATATATATATATATATATATATATATATATATATATATATATATTCATACACGTTTCATTAAATAATATAGACAAGTGTTGTCGATTTATTTTATGTAAATTTTTTTCGTAACTTCTGATAAGTTAAATAACATTATCGTTGTAAGAAGAAAGAAATTCACAGTAGTGATCCATATATTTTTTAATACAATGTAAGCTTTCGGCTTACTTAAGCCATTATCAAAGATGTCAATTACAACATATTAAACAATATATGGACACGACAGTGACGATAGTTTGTCAATGTTTACATAGAAGATTTCTAAGCAACGATAAACACGCGCATATAAGACGCTAGAAGCGAAAATGGCACCGCATCTCATGACGTCACACATGACCACACGAGAGTGAATTGTAGAAGTATGAATCAAAAGCCGTTGGTATAAACCAATGGCTTCTGTTACCAATTATAGAGATTTAAGAATATTTGTAGAGATGCCATAATTGATTTTGTTTAGGTTGGGTATCAACTGTTTGATGTATAATGCTTCAAGGATTTTTAGTTTTTGTCTATTGTTTTCATGTCAAGTATAATTGTGTTTTCGACAAGTATTTTACGGAATTGTGTGTGCGGGCAGGCATGTTGTTTTAAATGCCTAAAAATGTTAGAGTTATATATATATATGTATATGTATATATTTATAGGAATACCGAATACACAATATTCAGTAGTTAATCTTCAAGTAAGAAGCATCGATTGAACGGCTTATTACCAACAAAACGAGATTACGAGAATGGCAACACCATATGTATTCATCTGATAATGAACCGTCAAATTAATGTCTGTGTTGACATACGACATTATATCAAATAAATGAAAACTGAAATAGATGTATCTGTCTATATTTCTGAGATGGGGTAATATTACATAGTATGGGTATTAGTACACTATTTCCATTGCTTCATCTTTGTTGCCATATTTATCACAACGTTTGTTGAGAACTTGGAGAGGGGAATTAACAGGAGATAACTGATAACTGACATCCATTATACATGGCACGTAGAACTAGAACAGTCCACACCAGAGAGCGAAATAAAGGTTCTAGTTCAACATTCCAACAAACTGAAGAAGGCCAGACCGTACAACGACCGAAGCGTTGTGATAAATATGGCAACAAAAATGAGGATGATAGTTTGAGTAATGTACATAGAAATAAATATCTCAGTAAGTGTTCATGATATATTTTTTTTTAACTGAAGTTTTGTCTTGTTTCAAAATGGTAATTTTTTAGCGTTCTACTTGCAGGGAAGATATTTAAATATCGTATTAAAATATCTCAGAATAAGACCATGATATCAAGATGAGCAAGAATCGACAGAAAATGTATTTTACTTTGTTATAGGTTTCTATGACATACGTATTTTTTTTATTATTTTTTTTTAAAGACAAGACGAGACAGGAATCGTACAGCTTTAGGAAATTCAAGCAGATGAAGCTTTCTTACATAGTTGGACGAGCGAAAAACCTGCAAGAATAGAGGCGAACAGAATTTATAAAAGAAATGGAGAACCAAGAAGTCGACTTACCAGGAAATCATTTTCTGCTCGGTCGACTCGT
>OZ010592.1:6762257-6827257 GCA_963932145.1 Acanthosepion lycidas | reverse complement strand
GGTTTTTATAAAATATATTAATGTCATTGTTTACATTTCTGTTCTTGTCCTTGCTATTAGCTATATTAGACAGAACAAAAAGCCTAATATAGAAATCCAACAATTGATTAGGGAATCCGTTATTAATAAGCATTTGATTTACGTTGTTTAATTCTTTAAAGAAAAGCGTGCCATTGGATTAATTCTCATGTGCGCTCTCGAGGAAATTTTTAATAACACCTATTTTATATCTAAGAGGTCATTCACTATAGAAATTAAGGTGTCAAGTGTCTTTACTAGTTGTTTTTTTATGAACAGAATATGGAAAAGCATTATTACTAAATTCGAAGAGAACATCTAAGAAAGGAAGTTTATTTTTTTACACTAAGTTCATAAAAAAAAAAAATAAGTATGGAATTTTGTTGAAATGTAGTTTTCAGATTTTCGATTTCTTGTTTTCATCTAAAATAAATATATTGTCTACATAGCGAATATATATTTCAGGTTTAATAACTTTAGTAAAAACTTTGTTTTCAATATAGGACATATAATAATTAGAGAAGCACGGCCCGATTGGGTTTCCCATACGTACTCCACCAGTTTTTGTGTAAATCGTACCATTCTGGCTATAAAAAGGAACTCTAGTGGTGTAAGCGAGCAATAGTTTTCTTAAAATATTGGGTTGGATGGAATTAAATTATTTTTATACACCGAATTAATAATAATATCAATAGTTTCTGTGACAGGAACGTTAGTAAATAAATTCTCTACATCAAGTGACGCAAGAATGCCTTGGTTTGCTTTTTCCTTTTGTGCTTTTAAATATTTGGACGAATTCATGGATAGAGTTAATATTATATATATATATGTAAGAGGATATGGGGTAATACTAGCATTCAGAAATTTTGATAGTTGGTATATCCATACTGGAATCTGAGAAATGATTTGTCGTAATAGGCATCATAGTTTGTGTATTTTAACATTCCCGCATAATTAGCCAGCTTGGTAATCTCTAATAATTTTGTTTATTTTTAGGGATCCGGCAATAATATTCTTGGATGTTATGAGTTTATTAACGTATTTCTTTAGAGATTCAATTTAGTTAATTTAGAAGGATCATCAATGAATTGCTGAAGTTTTTTGTGACAATCCAATTTATCCAAAATTACGTAAGTATTGGATTTAAAGATTCATGGAGACCTACCGGAGCCTATACGTAACATACTTGTTGACAACTCAAATATAATATCATCATATACATGCAAAAAAAAGTCTAAAATAATGGAAGCCCTGTTAATGAAAAAAGAACAACTCTAAATAATATCAACTCTAAACATGGGCACAATATCTTGACCGTGTTTTGAAAATGTAAACATTATATAAATACATGCATACACACTACAAACTATTTATTCTTATCAATTAATATATTTCAACATTGGAAATGGCTAAATATATAGCCGAAAACGATCGGATAAAAAAAAAAACAACAAAAAAGCAAAAACAATCGGACAGTTTTTATATGATTTATAAATCGAAAAGAAAAAATATGATACATTGTATAAAAACTAAATCAAAGCACATTGTCGTATTCAATGAAATGTGCATGAAAGAAGGATTTTTGCCTAAATGCACACACGCATATACATACAAACACACACACACATGAGTCTGTGTGTTTGTGTGTGTGTTTAGGCTGATAATTCTCTTTTAGACATGTCTGATTGATTAAATTAAAGAAATTACGTTTGCTAATTTAAAAAAAAAGATCAGTACATACTCATGAATAACCTTACGTGTGTTGTTGTTAAAAGATGAAAATCTCTTTCATTTTCATTTCCCAAGTACTTTCGATCTTCTTCCAAGATCATCTTCACGAGTGCAAGTAATACAAAACAATATGTTGTTCATTAGTAGAAGTATTTATACGAAGGTGTGCGTTTTTATCCATTACCGTAATTTTTACCATTATGCTTTTAAATGCAAAACGATTGACAATTTGGTGAGCGTTGATTAGAACGTGAAAAAATGATCCATTATGGATTTTTTCCTGTTATAATGTCATGGTCATGCGCACATTAAAGCGTAAAAAACTGTTCCTTTATAGGCATTTCAGAAAATTATTGCACTTTTCATAGATAATTCGGTCTAGCGCTCGCGTTAATCTTTTAAATATAAATTACTTCTAGTATCTGTAGTCTGAAATTGTTGTTTACTTGATGTAGGATAGTTGTGTTGTCGATTAGTAAATTTTATATGAACAGGATTTTATATGTGAACAGGATTGTCGTTGTAGATATCTCGCAATTGACGAATAGTCAGACATGTGTAATGTAAGACTTCTTGTTAGTATACTTGTCGTATATACAATATATATATATATATATATATATATATATATATATATATATATATATATATATATATATATATACTTGTTTTGTTGTCGGAGATACATTCTCCCAAAGAACATTTGAATTGCTATATATTTTTGGTTTTACGTAATACATCAGTTAGTAGGGAGTTATTGCAAATAATTAAATTAATTGAGTTGTATTTTTTATAATATATCTTCCATAGATTCTAATAAAAAATAAAATTAATCATATATTATAAAAAAAATACAATAAAACCAATTTAATTAAGTTGTTCCCCGGGACTGAGCTCTTCTCAGTATAATTTTCCTCAGTTGCCAAAAGACAGAGATAAAACTGAATGATAAATTGGTATTTACTCAACCCACCACGAAGTCAGATTGTGACACAAGGTCGGTTTAATTTGAGGAGACCGACGCGTACACACGAGCTAGGAACAACATTTGCCCGAAATCCCGCATCCGTCGGTTTCGCTGGCTTTGGTGCGATCACCGACGCCACTCTAGTGCAGTGAGAGGGCGCGACCTCAAGCAGTTCTTCGCCAGGGCCGGGCACCTCTCAATATAATTTTCCTACCTTGAGATTCTGACCTTTCACGGAGCCGTCCCTGTGTGCAATCTGCCCAAAGACAAAGACGCAACAGAGAGATAATAAACAGGGTTTTGCGAACCACTCGAGAGAGGAAATTGTATTTACTCACCACCCGCCCCTACGAGGTCAGTTTGTGACATAAGGTTGGTTTAATTTGAGGGGCCCAAGGGCGTACACCCAACCTAGGAATAAAAATTGACCGAGCTCCCGCAACCGTCGGCTGCGCTCTGCTTGGATAACTCATTGCACCAGAGAGCTGGTGCAATGGTCGCGCAGCCTCAGTCAGTTGTTTCTCAGGGACGGCACGTCTTATTATAAATTTTCTCAGTTGCGACCCTCTCTCTTCACAAAGCCAGAGACCTAACCGAGGGATGATAATATGTTAAAATCTACTTGAGAGAGTATCTGTATTACATAATATCTGTATATCTGTATTATATGTTATCTACTTCACTCTTCAGTTTTAATTAATTTGTATATTGATGCAAACAAAAAAGTTGTTTTTTTTCATTAACTGTCCTTCATTATTGTCCTTTTATTTGAAGATTGTTTTGATTTTCATATCAAAAATAGTTCTGTTTAGGAATATCGTCTTATATAGTTCAGAAAAGTGTTTGAAATTTTCATTTTACTTGGCCTTCAACAAGTTGGCATCAATTTGTAAAATTTCCCTCTACTATAACAAGGCAATTTATGACCGAAATGATTATTTAAGAGTTTTGTTTCAAAGATTTCAAGTAGTCAATATATATTACTTTGCGAAGCGATATCGAGCGGACGAAGCCAGCTAGTACATATATATATATATATATATATATATATATATATATATATATATATATATATATATATATATATGTACACGTATAATGAGAACGAATAGTTCAAAATTCCACCGTTCGTAACATTCAATTTCAAAGAGGGCTCACTACAAATAGAGCAATATTCTTTATATATATTCTTACAAATGATACGCTAGAATTCGTATTTCTCTCTGCAGGGCGCTAATGGCTTAGAAACTCCGACCGATACCAAATCCGTTAGGTTTCAATCCTGGTCTGAAGCATTCGGGGGTCTAGTCGAGGTAATGAGCTGTGATGCAGCAGAACAGGTATTATGAGAATGACATTATATATATATATATATATATATATATATATATATATATATATGTATGTATATGAGTTTAATTGCCAGTGTGCTGCTGGTTATGTGGTGCGTACAACCTTGGATTTGGAAACTAGAATCAATCAGCATGTACCTTCCAAAATACGACTTGGTAAGATAGATAAAATGTGTTATCTTCCCCCCATAAATATGGAATCGGCTATTGCTCAACATTTAGTTGAGAATATAGCCTGTGCCAAGTCGTAAAAAAAGAGTGGTTTAAAATCATTCATACGGCTGATTCCAACAATCGGTATCTGTCGAACTCTCTGCATAAGCAGAGAGGAACCCGGACGAGGCTTTGCCGAAGGGCAAGGTTTCGTCCGGGGAGGTTGACAGGGCCTGAACCCGTCTAGGCAGGTTCAAAAAGGCTATATTTTTGCTCGAGCCTATGGGCTCGGAGATACCCACATTAAACCGACCTTGTGCCACATTCTATCTTCGTGGTTGGATCGATAAATATCATTTGAAGATTTTGGAATCTGTCTGTATAGGATTAAGGAAACCTGCTCTCTGCCGGGAGAAATAATTTGTAAAGTCCCTTAATCTGTTGGGGATATTTTATTTTAACTGTGCTGCGTTTCTAGCATCTTTATTGGTATAATTTTTTATAATAATTTATTTCTCCCTGTCCAATCATTCATATCATCCATAACAGACTTTTTCTTTTCCTTTTCTTCATAATTTTAGTTCCCCGTTAATAGTTCTGATGAGAGGGGACGAAACCGGTCGACTGGTGTGTGTTTTTGTTTTAAATCTATCATGGCCTACAATATAAAATTTCTTGTTTTTCATGCCTTAATATATATATATATATATATATATATATATATATATATATATATATATATATATATATATATATATAATATCATCTCATTACAAGCAAGGCAATAAAGCCATTAAGGCCAAGGTTTTTTCTTACGGAAATGAATTATAAATGAAAATCGTTATTGAATAGCGAGAACAATAAAATACTAAAGATGACAGTAGATAACGATTGATATAGACTTTAAACTTTTGAAGATAAGTTTGGCTAGAATGCCAAAAGCTGGAAGATAATTCCACGGGTGACAAGTGCGAGAAAAGTAGCTGTTAGCAATGAACTTACGGTTACATCCCGCCGATTTAACTGCAAAATGATCAGGCTTTGTTGCCAAACTCGTACAGCGCTTAAAGTCGTAAAGCTCATATACCATACCTTAAAGTATTTATAGAAAAAGCCTAGAGGATGTTACGTTGCAGCGCTCGGAAAATGACTATTTGCCAGGTCCGTAACAGTAACATTGCCAATTCACTAATTCACTAAATATAAAGCAGAAGCACTAGAATATATGTAGCAGACATACTCGATCCATATATATATATATATATATATATATATATATATATATATATATATATATATATATATATATATATGATGAATAATTTAAATATAATATAGATGTATGGAGACTGAGACGAAGGCATAGGCTTATGTCTCAATAATGGCGATTTATTCATAGCTGAATAAAGCCATTGATTCCTTTGAAAGCATATCGTGATAAGCAGTAACAGGAATATTACGTTTTCAAGAAGAGGTCATTCTACACCGAAGATTACTTTCTCCATAACTGTCATCAGTGGATCAATGAAAAGAAAGTCAAAACCATGATCTCTTTGATTCTGCCATTTGTAATCTATGTTGATAAGTTGGTGGTTAAACTAATCCATTCTTTTAATAAAATCTTTTATTTTCAGGTGTGGGTGCGTATCGAGATGAATTGTATTTATATATGACAAAATTGCCTTTTCTCGCCGAACTAGTGTACGTTACGGGTACATTGATGTGTCGAGAAAGCACTGGATCAAATATACGTACGGTGATGTGCCGAGAAAGCAAAGAGAAACAGGCTGTCACACGTTGTTGCTTGTTCGCTTCCGACAAGTTGATGCGAGCCTACTTTCTCAACTTGTAAGTCTTCCCTCCGCGGTGCAGGTAAAGAGTGACTCTTTTATCAGAAAACTGAAAATCTTCGCAAAGACACCAAGGTTTGGCTGTTGTCCTCTTCTATAACTGCCTTCAGGGTCTCATAATCCAGAACCTCTGACCGACTATTTGCCTATTCACCACAAAGGGGCAGATAAGCCGACCTAAACTTCTGAAACCAATACCTGACGTTGCGTTCACTCAGAGCATTATCCGCAAATGCATGACGTATTTGGTGACTTTATTACGGTTGCGTACAAACCTAAGTTATAGCCTGAAAGTAGACAATACTGAACGGGCTGCTTCCTCGCTCTGCACAAGCTATGTCGGTTTTGTGTGCGCAACGCATCTGTATTAGTCAAAATACGTTATTTTAGCAATTAAATTTATTCGAAAATGTTGCAACTTAAGATATAATTTATTTTATACGTAAATATATGTGAATTAATTCAGTTATATGTAATAGATAATTTTTTTAAATATGACACTAAGTTAACTTTTAATGCAACTTTTGAGAAGAATTCTCCGTGCAGTCGAGCATTTTCGATGTCTCTAGGGATGTGCGTAGAGGCTTTTTTTCTAAATAAGTTAATGAGCTAACGGAGGGATACAATTATAGCTTATTAGATTTTAGATATATTGACTTCTCTAAATATTTAATTGAGAGTATCAGTTATTTTTATATTATCGTAATATTTCAATTTTTTTCTTTTTTTTTTGGCTTGATATGTGTCTAATTATAGCTTATATTATTAGAGTTAGCTTGCTAAGTAACGAAATGGATAAAAATGAATACGTATTAAAGTTTTTTTTATATTCTTATATTTTTCGTTTGCTAGGTTTAGTCAGAAATTTCTGGTTCGCTTAGGAAGCAGAAATAAAACAAAAATCTTGATCTCTGTCTGGTAAAATCTTCATAGAGTACTGCATTTCGAGCTTATTTCACACAATAGAGTCATCAACACAAAAATGCAGCTAGACGCCATGTACGAATAGCCTGCTTTGGTCAATCGAGGTTGAGGTGGAGGGCTTTGTTTCAGCAATGCAATACATGGCCACACACTGATAAGTTTACTAAAGAGAAGTTCAAACAAATGGACGGTGTTGAGATTCTTCCACATCCACCATTCAGTCCCAATGCTGCCCCGAGTGACTATGGCCTATTCAGGTCAATAGCACACTTCCCCCGGCGACCTGCAATTCAAAACTTTTGATTAAGTACAGGAAGCTTGTTTACAGGTATTTTTAATTCAAAGCCAGTGGAATGGTATCTGGGAGAGATTCGGATGCTGGCTGATCGGTGGTAGAAGATCGTCGAAAATGAGGGACTTTATTTTGGAGAATAACGTTTGGTTTTATTCCATAAAATTTTATTGTCTTCTTTCCGCTTTCTAAGTGAGTCAGGACATTCTGGGTAACATAATATTTTACATACATACATACATACATACATACATACATACATACATATATATATATATATATATATATATATATATATATATATATATATATATGTATATATGTGTATATATATATATATATATATATATATATATATATATATATATATATATATATATATATACCTATATGTACATACATATATATATATATATATATATATATATATATATATGTATGTATGTATGTATACAAATCTCATTTTTCTTCATATATCTACAGTTACCTAAGTCTAATATTATTAAAAGTATTTATTCTTTCATCAGCACACCATCATTTTACATATTATGATAATATGAATATAAAAGGAAACCTCAACGAACACTTAAAGAACTGAAATATATCTAATATCTAATAAGCTATATATAGTTCGAACCATTCACACGATTAAAAAATTACTTGGAACCTTTTTTAAAATTCTCCATATCTAAAACGATAATTCTTGACTATGTCTTTTATTGATCTACACAGTTGCGTTAATATCGAAATATCGTTTAAATAAAATATATATAATACATAAAATCAATTGTATTCCTTAAACGCTATATTTACTGGATACTCCTATTTGAGTAGACTCCCTGCGTATCTATTAAACAGTATATTTATTTATTTTCGTCTACCCGCTTGAATATCTGAGAAATCTTATTAAAGAAAAGATCAGTCCTCCAACAGTATTCGAATCCGTATCGCACTCATCAGGAGATCTGAAGTGTCCCGCCGATCGAGTAAAGCCGAATAATGCACGCATTTCAAAAGATTCTCGAAACATTCATTCTAATATAAACTAAGCAATTTCTAAAGACGTGATGGATTTTTTTATTTCTTAATCCAAGAAGATCTATCATTTAGAAACATAAAACAAAACAATATCAAAGTCTTACGCCATCAAATACCTCTTCTTAAGGAATATATGGTTTCTAATGATAAATCCAATATTTTTTTATGGAAACATGCTTTCTAAAAATAAGTGCAATTTCACAATAAAATCACTTGAATAGTAAATGAAGTCCCACGAATTTCAAAGTAAAGACAAGATATGTAAATACTTTATTTATAATGATAAATGTTTTTTCTCTTGTCAACAAGCACTATAATTACGAATACAGAGAAAACTTAAATAACCATTGACTAAGACGTTTCTTCCAAAAGGTGAGGTAAAAAAAGATCATAGTTGGTAATCATGAATATTAGTAAGGCGTTTAATCTGTGTAACCTCATGTCATAAGAGAATAATTGTTAGAAATACAATTATTCTCTTGTAATTTCAACATTGAACGTTGATCAATTCAACAAAACTTACATAATATCAGTCTTCCTATATGGCAGTGAATGCTGAATAATCTCCTGACAGATAGAGAAGAGACATGAAGCAACAGAAATGTGGTTTTACAGAAAGATGCCGAGAATATCATGGACTGAAGATGTGAGCAACAACGGAGTTTTTCGAGGCAAAATAGGCACTTATACTTAACACAAGAAATAATTGAAATTTCTTGGGCACATAATGTGGAAAGAGAGCTCGGAAAATTTGATATTCACAAGACAGATTGGAGGCACTAGGAACAGAGGGAAACAACGCATAGCCCCTACCTAACGAGCATAGCCCCTACCTAAAATGAATGTCAGAACAAGGTTTAGGAGAGATAACAAATGAACAAAATTTATTAAAAGCTAACGAAGGACAGGAAATTGTGGAGATCCAGGATCACCTCTGCTGTGAAGAGATACGGCACATAAAAAAGAAGAAGGAGGAAGAGGAGGGGGATGAGGAGTAGTAGTAGGAGGATGAGAAGGACGAGGAGGAAGTGAAGAAGAAGAAGAAGAAGAAGAAGAAGAAGAAGAAGAAGAATATATGGATAGGTTGGAAAATAAGGGTTAGAAGAAGAAGGTGGGGGGAGGGGGTGAAGAAGAAAAAATAGAGATTTAAGATACTATAATTAATTTTAGTGTAAAGTCTTGACTTTTTATAATTTATTCATTATAGCATTTCTTGTCACATTATGTCCACAAGATTTATTCTAAAAAGTGTAATTCCAAATTTAATTTTCACGAATATTAGTTGTTGTTTATCAGGAGTTAATAATGACCATGACAATTTTCTTTTAAATATTTCTGCTTGACTTTGGCAGGTTTTATTTTTTGAGATTCTATATATTTTCCAAAATTGATCTTTCTGCATCAAATTTTCTTTCATCTCCAGTTCAGTAGGCCTTTGTGTGGTTGTTGATCTCCTTTATGGGTGGGGATAGATGGCACATTATGAACATTCTAGATATTCCCTCTTTGCTCATATGCATTTCAATTTGCAATCAGATACAGTTTTTTCCTGAAAAGTGCATAAATCTCACTTTAAATAATATCGATTATTTAATTGTTTTTACTATACAGATTTATTTGTAGCCGTGTTCTTTCCTATCTTCTAAAAACATTTGTTTTTACGAACAAGATATATAACCCCATCTTTCTCCATAATTTTAATAATATTTCTTCTTGTATGTAAAGTTTCCCTTCATGGCTTGGGTTAACATTACTCTCTACAGCTTCCTATACCTTGTGGATGTTAGCATCTTTCTTTCATTTGCCAAGCCCCTTGAACGCTAACCCGTTCCAACATACATCCATACAAGTTTTTCACGTAGGTGGTGAACTGTCTTCCCCTATCTCTCTTTACCTCGATGTGCCCGGTGCGGGTCAAGTTCTACCTCTTTATGTCTCCATGAAACTTCAGCTCTCCTTTTCTAATTGTGGGTTACAAAGTTTTGCAGAATTCCTCGTTTTCTTGGAATATTGATATTTAAGCCATTCATTTAGTGTTTGATATTTTCAAGCTGGCCTCATTAGTGGCAAGACTATTTTTCTTTGTTGCTAGCATTTATTAACCACCATTACGAACACTGTTATTGTATTAGTGTTTTATGTGCTTTCTGATCTGGTTTATACATATTTCATTCTGGGGGAGATGTAAGATCAAAAATGGCATCATGATATTTTTCACTGTGTATTTTTGGGGAAAAAAGCCAAAAGACACCTAAGATCACACATAGATAAAGCCCTTCTTAAGGTGTGGGCTATACTTGTGAGTAAAAGGTTTTGTATTTCTTTCAGACGTAGTCTTCCAGGAACCCCTTCAAAGAGTCTATTGGAATTTTTTCCACTCATTCCGGGGGCTCCAGCTACAACTAGACCTGTTGATGCCCTCATTTGCCACATTTTTCATAGTTCGATTTCAAGATCCTTGTGGTGTTCATACCAATTTCTTGCGGGTTTTCCAATGCAGATGTTGGCCCACTCTATCATGCCGGCTTTTATATTCAGTGGGTGCTAATACAGTGAAGCTTGATACAAGATGGTTAAAAATAAGAAATAGAAAAGAAAAGCTGGTTTTAAAATTTTGTGTACAAACGTGCTAAAAACAAGTTTACATTTAAAGACTTGAAAAGATGTCTGATAAAAACGCTTCTGTTCAATCGCAGTATAAACAAATCTACGTACAGATGTTTTTAAAACCAATCTATATACACACTTTAAAAAACATATTTATATAGAAACGGTGTAAAAACAAATGAATATAAAAACGTAGTAAATGCCAGATTATGTCCACATGTCGTAAGACCAAGTCCATGTTTAGACTTGAACAAAAAAAAATGTATGCACAAATGTCATACATCAGCTAAATGTACAAACGTGACAAAAGCAAATATATTAAATAACATCGTGAAGCTAGCCACTCTATAAGTTTCATAAACAAATACTCTCTATAAACTTCATAAAAACAAGTCTGTATATAAACTGTCTAAAAAGAAGTCTCTCTGTAAACTTCTTAAAAACAAGTCTATGTATAAACTTCATAAAAACGAGTCTATATACAAATGTCACAAAGACACGACTATGAACAAAAACTATCGACAAACGTTGTAAAAATGTCAATACCACAAATGTGGTACAAAAATTATTTCATTTAAAAACGTGGTAAAATGAAATCTATGTACACACATAATAAGGCTAAGTCTGCGCCCAGAGATTGTAAAACTATTATACTTACAAATGTCGAAAATATAGTAAAAACAAGTCTATGAAAAATTATTATACTGTCATATGTAATTAAACATTTGTATATATTCGGATATATAATTCGATTTTAATACGCTTAATATTGTTTCAGTTCTCTGGAAAGATTCAAATTTCATTTTTGTTTAATATTTCACAATTTTTCCTTTCACTCTGCATTCGAGAAAGTCTTTTATTTTTCCTTCCCTCCAGGAAACCTACTCACTTGTATTCTGGTGGTTATTTGAACACACACACACATGCACACCCAGATAATATCACTACACTAAATTAAAATGTCCAGAATCATTTGAAGCAACGTTTACATTTTTAGAACGTATCTAGCAACATAACATAATTCAATATGTGAGTTTTATTTCTGGCAAGCTATAATAAACCAATATGAAAGTTTTGTTTATTTCTTGGTGTATTTTAGCGATTGTGAAGACAGTTATAACAACAGAACTAATCAAATTTTATTACTTTGGTCAATTCAGATTAGACGTAATCAAAATAATTTCTTTGTTTTTGGCTCGGCAGTTGAAAAGATTAATTGAATTTCCCATTGTAATTGTTATTAATCTGTGCGATAAAAACTCTTTGTCCAAAACTCTTTGTCATTTTGCTTATCGGCGCGTGAAACTTGTACTGTCTGATATTTACTTGGAAATCTAATATGATCTCTGTTTTCATTGAGAGTTAATTAGAGTAGCTTTCCTATCGTTGTAATGTACTAAGCATAGCTTAGTATTGACACAACGCCATAAGAGCAATATGTGACTCACCTTAGATGATGCCAGCTTACACGTTTTGCTGACTGTCCTTCAAGGAAGACCGGCGCATCAGCGTTTTAATTTGAGGTGAAACTTCCTAACTGCCAGGTGCAAAGAGACTTTTAAATCCCTGAGAGAATGTAGAATGCAGGCTCGGAGAAAACCCCCAAAACACGCAGTAAGTGAAATCAAGTGTAGAAAAAAAAATTTGAGTATTGTATTTTAGTCTCACATTTCATTAGTCTTATAACGATGACGTTAGACAAGTATCGGTCAACTAATGAGGATCCCTTATTTTCTAAGTTTAAGTTATTATTGGCAAGAGGAAAAAATATGGGGGTGGCAGGTGAAGATCAATTTCAGAATTCAGTAGGAGTATTCAATCAAAGTAAGAACCAATCTCGATAAGTAATATAATTCTCGGTATCCGTGCCACCAGTTGGGAAAAAAAGGGTTTAACAATAACGGCAGCCCTTCTCATAAAAATACACAGAAAAAGAAACCCAACAACACTTAGCAACATCAACTATGAACACGGCCACAATGTATTAACCTTACTTGGAAATTATAGTTCTACCTTTCAACAACTTTTGAAGTGTTTACAAACCATTTTCAATAGTACAATCAAAATCCCTAAAAACGGTTAATAGATCAATCAAAAGCGCGCGTAAATTTGGACAATTTCAAAAATATATCTCTTGTTAGTATACCAGAAAAATACATTAAAATATTAGGATTTTAGGATAATCCGTTTTAAGAGAACTTGTATTAGAGAAAGATTTCTGCCCTTATATATGGAAGATCAGAGCTCTAAAAGATGTGTGTGAGACGCTACTTAACTTAATAAATAGATAACTAAAGAAGGTCACTGGTCACATCGACTGATAATAACAAGAAACACGAGGTCGTTACTCCATTTATATTTATCTGAACATTTTTCTCAGCTGGTGGACATTCCGTGTACCTCTCAAAACAAGAAAATAAACATGAACTGAAAGGTTATATACAGACAATGACGAAATGATTCGTACACCCATCAATGTTGAATATTTTTATCCATTTTTCACAATCTAAAGCGCGTATGATGCCAGGTATTTTTTTATATATGTTAATAAACACAACAAAAGAATATAAAACTAAATATTTAGAACAATAGTTTAAATACAACAAATTCGACATGCGAATTATGCAAAGAAGGAAAAGACAAAATTATTCGTACAGTAGGAAAAATAGAAAACATTGAACGATTTTCACAATATTAATAGTTAATAGCATGGCCTCCCATCTTCATAACTTGCTAAAATCGTTTTCTAAAATTTTTGGTAATATTTTAATAATTTTCTCTTGGATTTTCTTCCATTCTTCAATGGTTACACGTTCTAATTCTTGAAGTTTTTGTTGGTGATTGACGATATCGAAATTTCAATTCTTGCCATGGATTTTCAATAGGATTCAAGTCAGAATGCATTGAAGAATATCACAGAACTGTAATCTTCTTTTTCTGAAGCCACGCAGTCACTGATTTAGACGTATGTTTGGGATCATTAGCCTGCTGGAAATTAAATCGCCGATTCAAGTGAAGATTTCGTGCTGATAGTTGTAGATTTTAATCCAGAATTTTTATATAGTCAACAGATTTCATTACTCCTATTGCAATTAATTGTCCAGTCCCTCTTGAGATAAAACATTATCGAGCCGCTCCGATGTTTTGATGTTACCACGTTTTTCCTTTAGGAAGAAAAGCTCCACGTTTCTTGTGCCAAATCTTCTATAAATCATTATGTCCAAAAAGCTTAATTTTTTTTTCATCACTCTGTAGTAATTGTTCCTAAAAACAATTTTCTTTGTCCGAGGTTTTGGACACATTAGAATGAGTAACAATGTGACATAATTTGTGAATATGTTTCATCGTGGTCGGTTTCCATGCAACCCATTTCTATTTAAACAATTTTGTATTATACGAATTCTTACGCTGATACCAATTGCATCCAAACATTTGGCGATGTCTTTCAAAACAAATCTTGGATTTATATTCCCGACATAGTTTTCATGCAGTTCTCGGTGACAATTTGGATTTTCCTCCACGCTCAGGTGAAATCTCTGCTGTGGCAAACTGTTTAAAACTTCTTTATAACGGATTGTATTATAGATCTATGTATAGCTAACTGATTTGAAGAAGAGCTAAGTATTTCCCGGTTCGTGGAATTTAATAATTCTCTGTCTCAAGTCAACTTTAATACTCTTCCTGTTCCCTATCGTGTTGTTAACGTCATACCAGCAATGATGACACTCTATGCACCATGTGATTCTTTTGATGGAATTATCAACACTATTCTACTGAATAAATAATCTAAAACGCCTCACCGACAAAATGAATATATAAGTTACTTATACTCACACGAATTAATCAATTTAAAACGGTATTTTGTACTGTACAAATCATTTTGTCTTTTTCTATTTTGTATAATTCGCCTGTCAAATTTGTTGTATTTAAAAAAAAAAAACCCTGAATTTTATATTTCTTTTTGTACTTATTAACCTATAAGAACCTGGCGTCATACGGTCTTTAGATTCTGAGAAATAGATAAAAATATTCAAAATTAGTGGGTGTACGAATAATGTCGTCTTTGACTGTAGATGCTGCAATGTAAGAACTCTAATAGTATATACATTTTGTGCCAAGAGTGGTTGACAGCGATAATTGCTAAGGTATTACGCCAATATAGCATTGACACTGTCACTCACCCTGAGAATCGCATGACAGAGGCTGGCCAAACGGAGGAAATTCGTGTGAAATACATACATTGAAAGCCAAGAAAGCTGGTGTCCACGGCGAATCTTGGACCGTGTTCGCAGTATCGTTAGACATTGTGTCTTCCTTGAAACTTCCATCTGGAAGAACATTAAGCTTAAGTCTGGCTTACAGGTGTTTTGTTAAAGAGTTTAATTTTTATACGAACACTATGGCTTATATTAAGGAATCAAAATCATTTCAGTCCGTCTTGTTTGGTTGGTTGATACATTTTCTACAGCTTATCAACTCTTTTCAGTTTATTTAAAGCAAGAAAATAGGTCTAGATTGTAAGAATATAGAAGTCATATCTACAATGATAAAAGCTTTGGTTTGTGACTGGCATTAATACCCATTGGATTGGAGGGAATGAAAGCGAAAGACCATAGTGAGAATAGGGAGGATTGAGGAAAGGACAAAAGATGAAGAGGGTTCAAGACGACTCAATATGGCGATGAGCTTTACATTTACATTTTCAAAGATTGTATTTATCAGGGAAATAAGTTAAGGGATTTTCACAAATGGGAAGCGTGATTACTCAGATCGATATACGCCTTATGATAGCCAGAGGGCTCAATGACTGAAAAACCGTGATAGCAACAA
Organism: Acanthosepion lycidas; assembly: GCA_963932145.1. Lineage (NCBI taxonomy): Eukaryota > Metazoa > Mollusca > Cephalopoda > Sepiida > Sepiidae > Acanthosepion > Acanthosepion lycidas. Next base: position 6,811,495 of record OZ010592.1, on the reverse strand, counting down.
CAAAGATTAGGACAATAGTCCGAATATAAATAGTGTAAATAATAATCACTCCTCATCCAAGAAATTCAGAAAGACAGTAATGCTAAATATATCTCGAAAAAACGAAGAAAGCCATCTTTGGTGAATCAGTGAAGCGAGAATTAGATGTTGCTTTTGAGCAGAGATATGAACATGAATTTTTAGTTGAAACCCCTAATTATACGAGAGAATAAGAGACTAATAAAATAATTTGCATAAAGCATTTAGGGAGGATGGTATTTCAATTGAAATCTTTGTCTTTGAAGGAGAACAACTCATTTCTCTTGTCTATTTGGTTAAATATGAAAGAGTGGAAGGTTATCTAAAACTACAAATAAACCATTGTAATGCTAATTTACAAACGAAAGCCGATACGTATGGGATTTTATAACCAGAGAGAAATCACTTTATTGGGTTGTCATTTGCAAAATTTTCACTTGAGTTATTTTGTATCGCCACAATGAAGACATTGTTAATAGCCTATTTACTGATTGACAGAGTGGGTCCAAACAAAAGTAGAGGTCACACGAACCATACTACTACAAAATGTCGACTCGGATTATTTGCATTTTTCGAACTGGTATCCTCATCTTTATTGCCCTGTTCACAAATTTTGTGCCGTTGTACGCCGCGGCCTTCTTCAGGTGACTGGAATTTCAAACCGAACACTTGGAGAGTTTTGTTAAAGGTAAATAACTGAGACATTCGGAAGAGTCATGACACGTGGAACTAGAACAATCTACCGCGTTGGGCGAAATAAAGGGTTCACTTCGAAATGCAAATCAGCTGAAGAAGGCCGGAGCGTACATCGGCCGAAAAGTTGTGAACATGGCAATGAAGATGAGGATAGCAGTTCGAATAATGTAAATAATGCAAGAAATCATAATAGCTCATCTCAGAGATATAGATAAATATTGATGAACAATTCCAATTACTTGGAGAAGGTCGAAGCATACAGCGGCCGAAACCTTGTGAATATGGCAATGAAGATGAGGATAACAGTCTGAATAATGTATTGTATTTAATGGAAGTAATCATACTACCTCATCTCAGAGATATAGAAAAAAGTGTATTTAAGGAATTGTACTTGACTGATATTTGATTCTTTTTAATATTGAATCTATTTTCTCAAATTCTGTCAAATTGTGTGTAATACTTCACTTCAATAAATTTTATTTCTCTATTTCACATTTACTGCTACTAGCAGTGTTTTTTTCTAAAGGTCTTTACATAATGAAATACATAAACTTTATATACATAACATGAAAAGCCTTTACATAATGAAATACAAAATCTTGACAAAGATAGCATAAAAGGTCTTTGCATAATGGTATACAAAATCTTTATATAGATAACATGAAAACCCTTTAGATAATGAAATACATAATCTTTAAATAGACAACATAAAAGGTCTTTACATAATGAAATACATAATCTTTTACACAGTTAACATGAAAGGCCTTTGAAATAGTGTAGCATCGGGAGTCGGTGCATAAGAGCTCCAATTATTGAATGGCTGGAAGGTCTGTGAACCTCGTTTTTAACGTCTAGTCATAAAATCAATGGTGGTGCTTCTCGGGGTTCTATGCTCGCTCCTGTCTTAGTTCTATATTATATTAAGGATCTGCCTATGGACATACCCCGATCCTTTGTAAATAGCGAAGCGAATGAGACAAATGTTTGTAAGTGCACTTCCCAAAAATTGGATGACGAGAACTTTGCAGCTCACATCTACTGTGAACTAACCCAGGAGGCTCAGTGCGGAAACAGGTCGGACTTATATATATATATATATATATATATATATATATATATATATATATGATCTGTAGCTGTAGCTTCTAAAGATGCAAGTGAAATAGTCGGTTCATTGTACTGACGACGTAAGTATCTGATTGCCTATACTATTTGCTCTATCTATCTATGCTAAAGTCAGGTCGGAGCTAAAATAGTGTCTTCCTATCAGTTGTGAGCTGGAGACTATTTACATTATTTAGACTATTGTCCTCATCTTTGTCGCCATATTAATCACAACGTTTCGGCCGTTGCAAGCTCCGGCCTTCTTCAGGTGGTTGTAATGTTGAAATGTACCCTTCATTTCGCTCACTGAGGTAGACTGTTCTAGTTCCACGTGCCATATTTAAAGGATGTTAGTTATCAGTTACCTCCTGTTAATTCCCCTCTCTAAGCTCTCCACTACCTTAATCGGGTATTGAACTCACATTCTTTGGGTCCTGTCACTGGATATAGCCAGTGGAAAAAAGCCTTGGTCAGAATGTTCTAGTTCTACGTGCCATGTCTAATGGATGTCAGTTATCTCCTGTTAATTTCTCCTCTCAATGTGTTCTTTTGTTAGTAATCCGAATTTCATTCTTGAACTGGCAGTGGACATTAAAAGATAAGATACCCATTACTAATTCATTACTTGCCTCGGATAAATATTAATTGTTTTATGACCTTTCGCGCAGAACTCTTCACAGCCAGTTCAATATCGAGAATATTTAACATCGAAAAACATAAAGGAGAAGAAAAAAATTAATTATTTTTAATAATATGTGGAAATCTCCACCCTTTACCTGAAAACGGTCACGAAACCTGAAACACGTGTAGTAAAATTAATTAAAATAAAGCATAATATTTTTTTTTAAATCCACATTACAAGCAAAAACGTTTGCGGTATCTCTCTTCTTTTTAATATACACACTTTTCTCTCGTTGGAACTACTATAAACACTTCCTTTCATATATATGTATATACATATATATATATATATATGTATATATATATATATATATATATATATATATATATATATATATATAGATAGATAGATAGATAGATAGATAGATAGATAGATACATAGATTATATTAGTGGTAAATATACACATACATATTCAAAATGTATATACATAGATGCATACACATACATATATATTTTTTGAATAAAAAATTCCAAGAAGATAGAATCCAGGTAGAACTCCATGTCCAGGACAGAGTAAGGATATAATAAAAAGGCTTAAACACTAATATTCCATGGTCATAATTTATTCCATTGGAATCGTAAATACGATCCAATTCATCAGACCTACAAATTAAAAAAAAATATATATATATTTTTTTCATTTGTAGGTCTGATGAATTGGATCGTATTTACGATTCCAATGGAATAGTAATGTTTAAGCCTTTTTATTATATATATATATATATATATATATATATATATATATATATGTATATATATATATATATATATATTGAAAGATGGAAATAAAAAAAGATCAACGAAATATAAAGATATAGTAAGAAAATGAGAAACTTATTCGCCATAGTTTTAAGGAAACGAAATTAAACAATGGTTATGTGAGAAGGAATCCTAATTACTGTTTGCTTTTCTAATGACTCCAGTTTTATTCATGCAATACGTAAGAGTATTAGCACTACTCAAACAAACTCGGTTCGGCTTTGTTAATGGAATATTAATTACATAGAAAGCTTATTTTTCTAATTAACTTTCCAATATATATATATATAGGTGTGTTTTTGTGTGTGTGCTCGCGCTCGCTCGTGTGTGTTTTTGTGTGTGTCTGTCTGTGTCCTTCTCCGAGTGCGAATTCATGTTCTTATTGAAACCCCCTGTGATTCATTTGAAAATCCTCTCGGCAATATAGATTTATCTCCAGCTCTGGTTGGTTGATTGGGATGACTAATCACCAGAAAATCGGCTAATCAGTCGCCTTATTTTGTCATTAACGATGAAATATAAAGATTTCGACCTTGGTAGTTTTAACAAACAGATATGGTTCTTTCTGTCTGTCTGTTTGTCTGTGTCTTCCTTCGGCATATATTTTAACAATTTTCTTAACAATTTCGCAAAGGCATTTTCGATCGTCCTGCGTAAGACGTTAAACTACATCCGCGTCCTGGGTAAGACCATAAAATACATCCAGCAGTGGACACACCTCTTAATTGTTGGTGTTCCCAGATCCACCCTGAACCGGGGTGGTAGCATCTGTTAGGATCCCAGTCATGGGCAAATAGTTAACTTTTACCAGCAATACTTTTTTGAAAAAGTTATTACCAGCAATACAATTTTGAAGGAAAAATATTTCCAGAAACAGATTTTTGACAAAACTAAATATTAGCAGCAATAAAAATTGTTGTCGGCATTAAGTAACCCATTGAGGTTCATATACTGTAAAAAAAAATAAACAAAACCAATCTAAACCAAAGAATACATATTCTATTCATACGAATCTATCCTAAAAATGTCGTCGGCATTAAGTAAACCATTGAGGTTGATATGCCTTAAAACAAAATAAACCGAACCTAACCAAAGGTATTTTCTAATTAACTCTATTTTGGACATAAATGTTTGTAATTATATTTTCCAATTATATATGATATCCATTGTCCTTTTAGATTTTTTTTTTTTTTTAGGTTACACGCAGATACCAGGATAGAAGTACAATAGTGTATTCTTTTGAGTCACGATCTTCTATATGGCCGAAAATTCTTGGACTTCGCCACTTTGAAAACTGACCACAAATATGTCTGGACTGTTTAATAAAAAGAACGCTACAACACTGTTATAATACCATGACTAATTTGTAATATGACTCATTTACAACGGGAAGGAAATTTCGTAAGTATCAATGACGATTGTTTCCAAAATGCCTCCTGTCTGGCATATAGGCGCCACAGAAGAGATACTAGAACTACTTGAAAAATGATCTTTTTACGTTTAGAATAAACTAGCGTGAATAGACAATATGGTGCCAATATAGAATCATAGATTCGTTTCCAACGAAAGTATCACTGCAAGAGCAGAATTAAAAAAAAAACAAAAAAAAAACGACAGTGTAAAAACAGATACTTTTCTAAATGCCAGATCTTTTCCTACAGCAGCTAATAAATGAACATTACCTACGAGTTGCTTGTTAATTATTATTTGAGCTTCAATAAATTGGAATATTGTAATATTATTTCGTTTCCTCACCCTCACACTTGTGGATGTGCGCATATATGCCCTGAGTGAGATAAGAACAAAATAGAATCGGACAGAACAAGACTGATAATTCTGTAGAGATGTATATCTTTAATATATTTTAAAACAGTTGCATCATTTACATGAAATGTATTGTGCTCAACATTGGTTTTAGTGACTAAAAGCTTCGGTCGTTGTGCCATTCGTGATATGTTTGTCGACCCGGAAACCTACAGGTAATTTTAAATTTATTTATTCTACGAGGATAGATTTTCTCGATCATGCGTAAGGCTACTTTGTCTAGATCTTATTTAATAATAGCGCAGACGAGGACAATATTTCGCATTTAAATAATATAAATAGTTTGTTTTCATTTTGAAGTATATCAATCTCTACGGGTTATTTAATGTCGAAATCGAAATATTCTGAACAAAATTTTATGGCTTCATCTAAATATATTTTGAATGCAATTGTATGACTTTAACTACAGACAAAATGAATTAGTAATTCTACCATAAAATGTATTCCTGGACATTTTGCTTTCAAAATATATTGTTAGCAATTGTAATATAAATATGTATTGGTAATTTTACAATTAATGAAGGGTGTCCATAATGTCTCTTTACAGTTTAAAATATATTATTTCAAAGCAGACTAGATCAGTATTGATGATATTTCTTTATCAGATATGTTCTATGGTCGCAATACTTATAAATTTTTAATCAAATTTCATTTGTGTATTTCAGGTATACTTTTGTTGTAAGAGGTACTTTTAAATGGACCACTAAAAATGGCTACTTCTCAAGGGAAGGGACAATGTATCATGGTTTATTGAAACGAAATCGGATACGCAGACTCAGCAAAACTACAGAATTAAGTATAGAAGAGGCCCACCGTCACGACCGTCATTTCGTGCATGCTACAAGAAATCCATGTAGAAAAGTGATAGATAAAGAGAAGAGTGAACGACCAAGAACATCTGAGGAAAACATCGATCGTCAAAGACACATCTTACAGCGTTCTCCTACAAAGTCCATTGGTACTGGTGACAGACGGTTACAGCTCCCAAGTTCATGGGGACAGAAAGGCCTACAGAAGAATTTGCGATCAGATGCTTCCAAAGTGCAGCTCTTACAGGCTTTCAAGCCAATTGATTAACCATTGATGAAGATATGCTACAGCAAACATGACAAGAAATCGAATACCATCTTGATGAGCTTCGTGCAATTAAACGTGCCTATATAATAATAATAATAATAATAATAATAATAATAATAATAATAAATATGGACTCTTCTCTCGTGAAGGGGTCAGCATTGGATGGTGCCTTTTGTTTTACACTTATTCATGCTAGCAGAAGCTACTGTAGAAACAAATCAAGTAAAGAAAAAACATATTTCATTTGTACTTTCTTAAGTGTGATACTAGCCCAGTTTTGCTGCAGGCGACAAAGCCACACTGACAGATGAAATTTGTTAAAGCAGGATTTTGATGGTGTTTCTGCCTCGGGCTTTGACGAAGTTGATCACGATACTTCAGTCTACTGTCTTCAAAACCCTGTAACTTAATGAAACATGCCTTTTGGATTGATGCTTGGACTTCCCAGGTTTTGCAGATCAAAGTTGAGACATTCCAAATTGTCTTTCAATTTGTTTTTGTAACGTAAGAGTGGATGTACAAGTGAACCCTTGCATTTTGGTAGCTGACAATAAAAAATATGTTTTGGAAGCCTATGCTCATCCATTTTCACAACATGATCAGCCAACCTAAGTTGTAGCTTTGCTCAAATGGTTTCAATGCCTGTGATGTTAGATTTCTTCAGAATCACACTATTCTTGACCCTGCCATCCATTCTATATCACACATATGTCACGAACACTTCGAATGAGAAGGCTTCAAGTTGATGTATATTCTTGCGGTACAGGGTCCAAGTTTCAGCACCATAGAGAAAGACTGAGAGAACGACTGATTTGTATATATAGATCTTTACTCTGAGAGACTCGTCTTTGGAGATCCATAAGCTATGTTTAAGATTCAGAATGCTGTGTTGGCTCTGGCTATTCTAGATTGGATTTCTCTGTCAATTTTTCCATCAGAACAAACTGTTGATCCAAGATATATGAACGCAATCAACAGTTTTTAATGGCATACCATCAATAAATACGGAAAGATTTATGAGAGATGGATTGCCTGGTACTGATTGGTACATTAGTTCAGTCTTCTTTACGCTGATAGTGAGTCCAAATGCTTTCGCTGTTTCAAAGAATTTATCAAGGCTAGTTTGAATGTCTTCTAGACTGTGCTAAAAGATCAGCATCATCTGCAAAGAGAAGATCGTGTAGCAGCTGCAAAGAGAAGATCGTGTAGCAGCTGCAAAGAGAAGATCGTGTAGCAACTGCAAACCAGGTTTCGATTGGCCTTTAAAACGTTGCTGATTGTATAAAGTTCCACTCTTATATGCCCTTCATATAGAGGTATATCAAATTAGTTAAAAAACGTCTATATCTCCTATTCATTTTGCAACAATTTGGACATTTTTTTCTTCATTTTCTTTTGTAATAGTTTTTTTTAAATTGTAAAGAGATTTTCTGGATACGCTCTACTGATTTTTAGCAGATTTGTCTGAAACGTGTCTACTTATTTAATCTATTTCGCTTCATTTATACCTTTTCCTTATATATATATATATATATATATATATATATATATATATATATATATATATATATATATATATATATATATATATATATATATATATATATATATATATGGCCATAAAACAGAGTTCGATTTTTGTCCCCATGTTCTAGATGGCTTCTAGCATAAACAAATTGCATTCTAGATGCTTAGCCTGCCTTAAGCAAGCTGTAATTTATAATATGATTACTTTCTCAAATTATCTAACACCAAATACTGAATTTAATTTTGGAGACAACTGCTATTTTCAGGATAAATATAGTGTCATTATCATGGAAACCGAAACTGATGTATTATGCCACAATATTATATATATATATATATATATATGAAGACATTTTTATGTTTATACATTCCTTTTATAGATACAAATATTTAAGTAAATGCTCTGTTTATAATAAACAGTATTAAACAACATTTACCGGCCTGAATGTCTGAGAAATTTTCACAGAAAATATTCGTCCTCCGACAGGATTCGAACTTTTATCCTATACGGAACCGTCTTTTAGCTTGATGTGCCTTTACCGATTTGGCCACGAAGAAGCGTTCGGTTAGCAAGGTCGAATTTACTGTATTTAAACTTCAATCTTCCATGAATCTCTCTCGTATATTCATACCTGCCCATGGCGTATCAAATGTAAAGAAAACACTTACAGAACAGACTAACCGGTTTCGTTCCCAAGCTCACCAGGGTCGACTGGGAACAATTTAACAATTATTGCAATATATATTGACTCACGCAAACACCCTACATACAATTAAAATATTAAAAAATGAAATGATTAATGGTATGAGGGGGAGAAAAAAAAAACAAACCGCGCGATCTGCACAGCACAAAGGAAAAAAAAAATTGGGGAGTGTGAGGGGAATGTATTATACACACTAGAGTCTAATAACGTGAAGCCCAAGGAGACAGTCTTTTTGCTTACAAAGAGACGGCTCCCTGGACCGAATATACAGAGACTCAAGTGCCAGCAAATGAAATAGAGAGTGCGAAGTGGACAGTACAGTAAACCAATTCGGACTGAAATCCTTCGCACAATCCCTGCAATTTATCAAATGTTCTGTGATCGCTGACCCGGAAGTATTAACCAACTGGCTCTTACGGGCATTCGGGTTGGTCTGTTCTGTAAATGTTTTCATCTCTTATTTTGTTATTTTTCATAATGCCTTTAGGAAATAATTTGTATCTATTCCTTGCAATATATATATATATACACACACACACACACACACACACATATATATATATATATATATATATATATATATATATATATATTAGGTTGGTGCAAAAATAATGACGTAATAATGTCATTTTTTGACGTATTTTTAACGTCAAAAAACGACATTATTACATCATTATTTTTGCACCAACCTAATATATATATACACAGTTGTGGACATATCACTATTGCCATTCCGACCATTGATGAGGCTATACTACAGCGAACATGGCAAAAAATCGAGTACTGTTTTGATGTGATTGGCAAAACTAATGGTGCCCATATAGAAGACAATGTATACTCATTTTGTAACGGTTTTCACATATTTATCTGTTCATTTGCTTCTCTAATAAATTTTTAAATTGTAAAGAGACTTTACGGAAACCCAGTATGTTTGTTTTTAAATTTTTATATGAAAATATATTGTAGTTTTGCTTTTTTCACTTTTTGCCCATAGACGCGAACCTAACAGGTGCTACTACCCTTAAAATATAAATAATGATAATGTTTTTACCGTGGAAATTTAGATAGAAATAATTTTCGAAATATTATCATTTTTTTGTTTCGCCGATTTGCTTTTCTTCTCCTTTTCGGCCTTTCTTCTCCTTTTTGGCCTTTCTTCTTTCCTTGTCTTCCTTTTCGACGCTCAACGAACAGTAACTAAACCTCTTTAGGAAGTCTAACGGTTTCTCATTTCAAAACAGAACTCCTCGGGAATTATTATTTCCGTATAGCTATAGAGATAGCGCTGACTGTTAAACGGGTTTCTCCGTCAGTTGCTGATCTGATCTTTTCTCTTGTCGTTCTAATTCAGAACTTCTTGTCGTGGGTATAATGATTGTTCTGATAAATCACAAATATTCACTGATCAATCTAATACCCGTTCCTCTATCTTGTGATGTAGACACGAAAATGGGATGCCATGCATATTGAAAGTATATTGATTAAGGACGGAACTGAATTCGTCGAAATTATATGACAGTAACCAATTGCATCAAGGAACGTAAATTTTAATACACTTAAAAATATTCCTCTGTATTTTTCTTTTTATCTTTTTTGCGTATTGAAATCGTGCTGGAGACATCCAAATATTAGCTTTAATTTTTCCAGTAAAAGAATGTCGATGCCCGGCGTATAATAACTGCTCAACCTAAATGCTACTATGACTTTTATCACCCGGTTCTTTTGGGCAGGAATAGAGGTTAATTCTTTGTTTCGTGTTTAGGATTGGGGTTGCGGTTCCTTCTAAAGTATTTTCGTTTTCTGTCATTTCCAGTATTCCAGCATCTTAAGAGCATTATTACTTTGCATGACTGTTTACTTGCTTTGATTGTTTAACGGCATATTTTTATTGGTCATTTAATGCCGAAATTTAATTCTCTTCTGAGTATTAAAGATATAGAAATATATGTTATTCTACTTCTACAATTGAATCTATGGTATATTATGCAGAGCTTTTTTGAATATATCTGTTTGTGTCGTCATATTTACGAGAGGCGGTGATATGCGTGTTTTCTGCTGTAATTATATTTTGGAATACAGTTGGATTTAAGAAATTGTAAAATATTATAACGATTAATATCATGAAAGAGTTCTTTCATTTTGGTTGTTTGGTTGATTTTGTTTAGCGGAATATAAAATCTTTATGATTCATTTTATGACGAAATCTGAATATTCCGAACGCATTTTTATGCCTTCAACTACAGATAAAATGTAGTGTTGGTTATTTTTATGTAAAAAAAGCATTGTTCGTATTTTTCCTGTAAAAATGTTATTTTATACTTTCACAGTGTATTTTTTTGTTTGTTAATTCACTATTTACACATAGCTGGGACCCTAACAGTCTCGGGTCAAGATGGATCTAGGAACAATAGAAACAAGAACCACGCTGCTCAATCTCCTGATCAGCACATTGCATGGTGAATTAATTATTATTCTTCTTATTAATAATAATAATAATAGTCTCTAGTAGTATAGATGAAAATTCTCTCGTTTTCCTATTTGAATTTTTAAATTATGTATAATACGCCTTCAACCATAATACGTACACATAAAACTGTGCTGAAAGTGTGGGAAAATGCTTCTACTGAGGCATAATATGCATACCTTGTTTGGTAATCAAACAATATAAATTGTATCTCCCCAATTTCGTAAGAGTTTCCTACTCTTATGTAAAAAAATAAATGGTTTTAAACATAGAATAACATTATTCTAATTTAGTTTTAAAGATTTTTGTTTATTATTTAATTATTTTTTAGAAGAAAATGTGTATTATACATGGGGAATTACAGTAATCTTAACTCTTAAAATATTGACTGAATAAGTTTATTTCAAATTCCAAAACTATTAGATATCTGTTCGAAATTCTATTATTGCCTAGTTAACAATTTGAACTGAACAGCCACTTTTTATCAAATGTTACAATAGTAAGTGTTAGTGTCAAGACAAGTGATTATTTAAGTAAGAGGTTTCAAATGAAAATCCTTAAAAACGACAAGTTTGTCAATTCCACCGTAGCAGACGCGAAACAAATGAAAACATCATTTCCTAAACAATCATTTCAATTTCTGTTTCTCTCTGAAATCAAACAGCGCCTCTGATATGTCATTTCGCTCTTTCTGCTCTCGATCAAACGGAATACTCCACTATTTACGATGTAATGGCAGGGTGTAACGCACGTGTTAACTAATTAACTAGTTAGATAAATAACTAACTTACTAACGAAGGAACATGCAGAACAATCTCTCAGAAATACAAAAATGTGCTGAGAAGCATTAGATCACACATTACGAAGTGCATTATCTATGTAAAATTTGTGTAATCTTAGGATATTTATTTATTTTATTTTTACAAAAATGTTCAATTGGATTATGCCATTTCTGATCTTAGATCTATAGTCGATCCAGGAACGAAATGAGTATAGAACAGAAACCAAAGAAAGTAATAATAATAATAATAATAATAATAATAATAATAATAATAATAATTGTAAAATACTTCAGTGACGACATAGGTATGAACTTCGGATTAGATAAATGTGCAAAAGTAACATTCAAGAAAGGTAGAATTACAGAAACATCCTTAATAAACTTAGATTTTGTCACAAACATTAGGGAACAGGAGCATGTTAAAGCTTATAAGTTCCTAGGAATTAGCGAAGAAGATGGCATACAACACCCCCAAATGAAGAAAAAAATAAGAAAAGGGTACTACAGGCGCGTAAATACTGATCTAAACTCAAAAAACAGAATATCAGCCATAAACACATTGGCTGTCCCTGTGGTGCAATACAGCTTTAAAGTCCTTAACTGGACCATAGTTGAAATTAAGCGAATGGACGCTAAAACGAGAAAGCCTCTCACTTACTATCGCATGCATCATCCCAAAGTTGATGTTGAGCGTCTGTATGTGCCCAGATCCGAAGGAGACAGAGGATTAGTTCAACTAGAACTGTCCTACAAAACTACAACAACTGGCTTCTAAAGATACTTGGAAACAACAGAAGACTGGATGATGGTATCCGTCAAGGAACATGAAAGTAGTAAGCGTCTTTACTCCGTAATAAAAGAAGCCAACAAATTTAAAATGGAGTTTCAAATGGGCGTAGAGATGCAAGTACAGCACAATACACCGGCTGAAACTGCAAAATACTTAAAAAAGACAGCAAAGACGAATGCAACCGACCAGATACAGAAGCGATGGCAAGATAAACCCCTTCATGGCCAATGCTCTGCCCGTACCAAACAAGCTGACGGAGACAAAACCCGTACCCATCAGTGGCTATGTAGTGCAGGGTTGAAAGCTGAAACTGAAGGTTTTATCCTTGCTGCACAGGACCAATGCTTGCTAACTAGGAATTATCAAGCACATATACTAAAATATTGTGTTAGCCCAAAATGCAGATTGTGTGATAAATATCCAGAAACGATTGGTCATCTTGTATCAGGTTACACGATATTGGCACCCACTGAATATAAAACCCGGAATGACAGAGTGGGCCAATATCTGCACTGGAAAATCTGCAACTTCTACTGAAAGGAAACTGAAAGAAAATGGTACGAACACCACCCAGACCCGGTTACGGAGAAAGGACCTGTTACAATTCTATGGGACTACACAATACACACTGACAGAACAATCAAAGCCAAGCGCCCAGGCATTGTTATTAAAGACGACACGTAAAAATAGTGCCTCCTGATATGGCAGTCCCTGCAGACTGCAATGTATCTTTGAAGATATTCAAAAAGCTGTCGAAATACAAGGACCTTGAAATCGAAATCTCAAAAATGTGGCACATGGGAACATCAACAATCCCTGTTGTAGTTGGAGCCCTAGGATTGGTTGGAAAAGATTCCATTAGACTAATTGCAAGGTTTCATGGAAGTCCATGCCTCAAAGAAATACAAAAAGTTGTTATCACAAATACAGCCCACACTTTACGAATGGCTTTATCTATGTAAAATATCTTTTTCTTCTTTTTTTTTTTTGTCGGTGGAAAGTGTCATGATGCCATTTCTAACCGTAGATCTCTGGGCGGTACCCGGAAAGAAATGTGTAAACGCCAGAAATCAAAGGAAATAATAATAATAATAATAATAATAATAATAATAATAATAATAATAGACCGCAAGATAAAAAAATTACCTCATTATTGCAGACTGCAATCTATTTTTAAAGATCTTCAAGAAAAACTATCAAAATACAAGGACCTTGAAATCGAATTCTAAAAAATGTGGCACATGAAAACATCAAGAATTCCAGTTGTAATTGAAGACCTGGGATTGATTAGAAAAGATTCCAGTAGACTCATTTTAGGGATCCCCAGTAGCCCTTGCCTTAAAGAAATACAAAGAAAATTATTCTTACGAGTACAGGCCAGACCCTGTGCAGTAATTTATCTATGTAATATATGTGTGAGATTTTTTTTTTTAATTGCTAAGTGGAAGATATCACGATGTCACTTCTGACCTTAGGTTTCTGGTGGGGACCCAGAATGAGATGAGTATAGACCAGAAATCAAACGAAATAAAACGAAAATAAAAATACTAATGATGGAGAAATTGATAAGCTTAAGAAAATCAACAACCACGTGAGCAAACTTTACAGAAGGGTTGACGTTCAGGTTGCTCTTTTCTATTTATCATTTAATTTGGGGTATATAACACTGATGTTAACGTCGTATAAAATCGGGAACAATAGTAGCGCCCTATCTCTTCAGAAGTATGCACTGTTTAGTACTGCAAATATGAAAGGTTTTCTTTAAGTTCGTATGACTTGATAGAGAAAAGCTCATAATGCAAGATCCACAGCTGAAAATCATCCGAAAGAATACACTACTACTACTACTACTACTACTACTACTACTACTACTAATAATAATAATAATAATAATAATAATGTGGTCTATGAGTTGCATCCTCGTGGGTGAAAAATTATTTACCACCGTACAATCTCTTTCTTACAGACTAAAAGTTGAAAGGCTCTCGCTGCTCTATTGCTAAGTGACAAGTGTTCAGACGAACGACATTCCTTACTATCAACAGTTCTTACCTTCATGACTTCACCATGTCAAGCATATTCTAGCGAACTACCCTCATTATTTTTGCATAAATTTGGGGAAATTTAGCTTCCATTAGAGCAGCTGCCATGAAGATGCTTTCCCGTTTCTACAATCTGAACATGTTCATACCTAGGGTTAACCGTTATCTTTTACAAATATGCGCCTAAACTGCACCTGTTACTCTGTAAAATTCTACCTCCTGTGGATCCAGCGAATTGTACAGGGTGGACATTGTGGTAAAAAAAAAGTACGTAGTGTTATTTTGAAGTAATGCTGTTGGTGAAAATACGAAACTATCGAGGGTGAACGTTCACTGATTGGATAATGAGTGGTCCAATCAGCGAAGAGAAAATATAATTTGTGTTGAAGCAAGCTTAATTGAAAAGCAATTAAATAGTTCCTGGTGATACTGTAGATATGAAAGACAATGAAATAGAGCGAAATGATCAGGGAATTCATGAAATGATGTAATATGGAAAAGAATGAGGTTAAAACCGAAGTAAATATAAATGTTAAATCAAATGATATTCATTTTAATCTTAGTACTAAGATGCAAATGGGCAGATCATTGGGATGGACTAACCTATTATGGATAAACTTTTGGTACTGATAAATACATACTAAACTATCTTAGATTTTAAAAAAGCTGATCAATGAAAGTTGAGTCGATTAAAAAACAAGTGAATAGTCTAATGGATTATATAGAAAAAAGCAAAAGAAACTGAAACTAATTTTCTTTTGAGAGAAGAACGAAGGATAAATATTGAAAATGTTAGGCTGTAGATTCAAACAAGGTCACATCCAGTCAGATGTAAGCCAGGAATGCCATGTTATTGAAAAGAAGAATCCGTCTAGACAGTGAACGAATTGTTAGTGCAGTTGCAGTATCAGAGTCAAATGAAAGAATTATATCAAAAACATTCCTAATGTGAAGAAAAGATGGTGTGAATAGAAAATGTCGAAATGCAGTGAGAGAAGAACTAACGCAGTGCGTAGTTGCGAAGGAGAGAGGAATAAAAGTGATCTGATCAAATGATGAGGTAAAAAGATAAACTGAACTGTCGAAACAAAGAGATATGAAACGATAAGGGGAAAAATATCATGAAATGCCGAAAAGAGGTATAAAAATTTTTGTAAATCGATATAAAATGTCGAAATAAACAAACATTAAAAGATAAGGTAAAGAAATATGAAAAATCGAAATAAAGAGATATCAACTTATATGGTTAAGAGATATCATGAAAGGTCAGAATAAACAGAGAATAAATATAAGGCAAAGAGATATATTGGCTGGAGGAAATAAAGAGATATCAATGATTACATAAAGAGATAAGAAAAGTCGAAATAAAGAGATATCAAATTATGAGGCAAAAATTTATCATGAATTGTCGAAATAAAGAGATATCAAATTATAAGGCAAACAGTTATCATGAAAGGTCGAAATAAAGAGATATCAAATTATAAGGAAATAGGTCACCATGAAAGGTCGAAATAAAGTGATATCAAAAAAGTTATTGTTATGGCCCGGTTCCTTGTACCACGGTGATAGTCCAAGGTAGAACCAAATAAGAAGAACTCGAAGGCAGGTATGGAATAACATAGATATATTACAAACAGGAATATATACAGAGAGGTAGAAAAGTGTTAGTACGAACAATCAGTTTTAGTAGTAATTGTCTGAACGCGACTCTGTTTCGGACTGCCTCTGACTCGACTGACTGACTGACAGACTCCTGACGGACTTCCCTCCAGACTTCAGACTGAACTCTAGACTTCAGACGGAACTGAAACTTCAGACGGAAGAGTATTTAGTCACCCCGCCACGAGGGCATCATGTGGCAGAAGGCTGGTTTAACGTGGGATCTGCGAGTCTATTGGTTGGGCCAAAAATATGCCCATTGAACCCGAAGGCAGAGAGTTCAACCGATCAGCCCGTCAGCCGGTCGTCCGACTTCAGACTGAACAGTATTTAGTCACCCCCCCCCAGGAGGGCATCATGTGGCACAAGGCCAGTTTAACGGGGGATCTTTAACGCCAAAAATATGCCCATTGAACCCCTATAAACGGGTTCAGGGTCGGATTACCACCCCGAAAGAGACTTCGTCCTTAGGCGTAGCCTCGTTTGGGTTCCTCCTCGCCGGAAGGCAGAGAATTCAACCGATCAGCCGGTCAGCCGGTCGCCCGACTTCAGATTGAACACCCTGCTTCCTCTTGAGGCGCAGTATTTATTACGTATAGAATAGTCCATTATGTTCTTATGGGTAAGGTCCCGTAACACCACCATTCCGAAAATTTTGCGTAGCAGAGGGTTTTTAATATATTTTTTTTTCTTTGGATCTATTTCCAAAGGTTCAGTGAATTTTCTTTTTCTAGACGATTTTCTTGTTTCTGGCATTATTTGCGGTCTTGTTATATCGAATGTGTCGAAAATCGTGTCCAATACCTCTTCTTGAGGTGGACTGTTAGCGTCCTGTAACGGTCTCTTTCTTATTTGGTTTACGTGTCTCTCTGTGAAAATTTTTTACCTTGAACTATGTACATCATATTGCCAATTCATTTCTCAATTATCCCTTGTTCCCAGCAAGAGGTATTATTTTTGTACGCCTTAAAAAAAAAAAAAAATTCCCCTAGGAGGAATTTCCTTTTTGCTGTGTAGGACTGTGTTACTTGTTTTGTTTTACTTTGTAGTAATTTATCGAACGCTGATCTGATTTTCCTAGCAAACATGATATCTGCTGGTGATAATGTTGATGGTGTTGCATTATTTGGCGTTATTCTATATACCTGTAGGAATTGCTGTAATGCTTTCTCCGTAAGCAACTCGTACATTTTTCGTAATGCTCTTTTGAGAGTATCCCCGAATCTCTCCGCTTCTCCATTTCATCTTGGATGGTAAGGCGGGTATTTTATATGTTTTACTTGATAGATTTCACAAAACTCTTGGAAATCTGCTGACGTGATTTGCGTTCCGTTATATGTTACTAAACAGTCCACTACGCCAAATCGAGCGAATAGGTCGTGGAGGAAATTTATGGTCGTTTCTGTAGTAGGATTTTTGTACCGAAACACCTCCGGCCATTTACTGTAGCTATCAACTATGATTAAACAGTAGAACCCGTCAATTGGTCCTGCATAATCTGCTTGTATGCTTGACTATTGACGATCAGTTTCAGGCCATGGTTTATGTATGATTGGCGGTGTTTTAGCTGCTAAATTACACCCCTTCCACATTTCCACCATTTGAGAGATATCCTGGTCCATATTCTTCCAATCATACTTCGCATTAGCGACGTCTATCTATTTTTACCCGGGTGTTCTCTGTGGAAATCTTTTAGTATCCGTTTTTGTAAAGTTTTGGGATTACAGCCCTTTCTTTGTAAAGTAGCACATTATCACATAGAGAAAAGCTGTCCGAAATTTGCTCATTTTTTTCTGTTATTTTTGCTTTTGCTTCATTAATAAATTCATCATTTTTGGCTTCATTTTTTATGTCTTGCAATGTGACTGGGAGGTTTCTGACTGTACAACATAGTACTGTTCTTATGTCTTCTTCATTTATAAGGGCTGCGATTACCGTATCTTCCAATGGCTCTGTCTTTGTTGGTATAAGTCTCAACAGACCATCCGCGTGCCCGATTCTTTTCGTTGGTAAATATTCCAATCTGAAATAATAGTTCAGAAGAATCGTCCCCCAACTAAGTAGCCTATTTGCCGTGTACACCGGTAGACCTAATTTTGAAGTAAAAATTTTTATTAACGGTTTTTGATCCGTCTGCAGCGTAAAGTGTCTACCATAGTCGTATCTATGGAATCTTGTTACTGCGAAGATAATTGCTAGAGCTTTCTCCGTTGGTAGTAGGGTTCGAGAAGTATATGCGATAGTTTTTATTGACCCATCTGGCATTTTATGTAATATACACGCTCCGACACCATAGGCGCTCGCATCACTTGCTACAATAATTTCTAGATTAGGATCAAGGTGTGTCAAAAATAAATCCGATGTTAATATCTTGATTATTTTTTCGAATGTTTCCTGGCATTGATCTGTCCACTACCAATCTTTTTCTTTCTTTAGCAGTTCGTTCAGTTCGTTGAGGTATGAATTCCTGGTAGTAATTCACTAAAACCAAGAAAACTTTGTAGTTCTGTTATGTTCTTAGGAACTGGCATCTTTTTTTATTGCTGTAGACATTTCAGGGTCTGGACGTCTACTTCTTGGTTTATTATATGGCCAAGATATTTAATTTCCTTCATGAAAAAATCACACTTATTTTCTTTCACTTTGAATCCGTAGCTTTGAATTCTCTTAAACACTTCTTGTATATGCTGCCAGTGTTGTTCAACACTTTCGCTATTAATCAATGTCATCCGGATATGCTATTGTATATTCTAGTCCTGCCAGAATCGTATCCATTGTCTGCTGGAAAATAGCCGGGGCTACTTTAATTCCAAATAGTAGTCTTTGGTATCTGTACAATCCTTTGTGTGTGTGTTTATACATAGTAGTTTTGAACTTTCTTCATGGACTGGAATTTGCATATCAAAGTGTAAAGAGATATCATGAACGGTCGAAATACAGTGACATCAAATGACATAGCAAAGATATACCATGCAAGTTCGAAATAAAGAGATATCAAAGGATGAGATAAAGAGATATCCTTAAATGTTGAAATAAAGAGTTATTATATTAAAAGTTAAAGAGAATTCATGAAAGGTCGTGAAGAGGTAAGGGGAAGGGACGTGGACAACAGATAAAGCAAATAGATAATATTAAATGACGATATAATGTGGTATAATAACAGGATAATGTTGTAGATATAAAATATTGTGTTTGATATTGATTAAAAGAATTTTTATTTAGTAATAAAGTGATAATCATAACTTGTAAAGAATGAAAAAAGATATTCAAAAATATCGTTTTCAAATTCGAGTAAGGAAAATATCCACTATAATAATGCTTATTGGCTCAGAGAGTTTGGATTGTAGTTAGGATGAAGATGTTCATCCTAACTACAATTAGAATTTCAGATTCCTTAATAAAATGAGCAACACATCCATAGGTAGATGAATAATTTGGAAAGCAACTTGACCTGATTCGACTCAAGGGCACTGAATATAAATCTGACAGGATTTTACAATGAATAACAAGAGTTAAAACATGCATTTGATTGAAAGACGTCTTCAATATAACAACCGTACGCAAATATCGTTCAATCTCATACTTTCTATTTATGTGGAAATTACGCACAGGACGAATAGCTGATGAAATGTATACCTTCCTTAATGACAATGGCAGCTTGTCTGTGAAACATAATTCTTGAAAGAGGAAATATCAAGAAATCAACGACCAGTTACTCATTGTCAAGATGATGGTGAAAGACTGTAAGAGGCAAAGCATAAATTTAGGAATGACAGATTTATTACTGACTGGAGAGTGATATATTGTTATAACGGGTGCTTGTAATGGAAGAAAGATTTATTCTCCCATTTGAATTTCCCCCATTATGGGCAGTATTATATCTGTGATATAATAGCACTTCACGGAAATAGCTCAATGGAAAAAGAATGACAAAGATGTTTTGTGTTCAGACAGACATTTATAATGTTACATCGTACACAAATTTAATATATATATATATATATATATATATATATATATATATATATATATATATACACGTGTCCCACGCAGAGAAATTATAATATATATGCAACAAAAAACGGTGTGTAAAATGTAGAACCTTACTTGTAACCGGTGTTACGGCGGTTTCTCTATTAACCTGGTTAGGCAATGTGGTAGTCTATCTGTAGGACCTACACATGTGGGCTAGAGACGTCCTTCTGGGCTCTACATCGTAACTGCCTTTCGTCATTTTATCCGCTGGCGTCATTTATTGTCGGTCACGTAATCCTCTTGACTATCTGTATAGTGTCACTGAATAACAAAATTTGTTTGTAATAGCCAAAAACAATTAGTTTTGAGTAACTGGATAACTGAGTCAAGATCATGAGAACAGAGTCAGTGATATTTCAAGAAGTTACCTTATCACGCTTATTGTTTGTTCTATTCAGGATTATCTTGATATTCATCCTGCAGAAAGTTAAAACTGGTGAGGAGTTTGAAGGAAGAGAGCAGAGGATTAATCAACCGTTATTAATGGATGATCTTAAGTCATTTATAAAGATGGGTACTAATTTGACATACATGTTGGCACAGTGCAATGCTACTGTCCTGATATTAGAATAGATTTCAGTCTCATAGTTTTGATTTGAAAGGTTTAAAGTGTATGGCATGGGATGCATAGAATTACCGCTACAGAAAAGAATACAAGAGATTGGATACCGTATCCTGGGCATGTTGCAATGTACGAATTTATTTAGGCTAAAATGATAACGGCTCTCCCCAAGGCGAATGTTTGAAGACTTAGGCTTGATCTACGATCAAAGTTGACAGAACACGGTTTAAGTGATTAGTCGATGATCAGTTGCATTGCCGAGATATAATTGTTGCAGTTTTGGGGGGTATTATGTACTAGTGAGTTAGTCCAAATGACCTGACTCATTTTATAGTCCACCAATAGAAGGTTAACCAATCAGAAGACGTAGAATATACAATCCGTCGTGTATAAAAACGACCTTTTTGTTTACTCTACCCGAATGTCCAGTTCCAGCTTGTCAGGCGAAGAGAACCAGAAGGACGAACTACGCTCTGCTACTTTTACCGGGATATCCACTGCTAACCTGAAATACGCTTCCCTACTGTCTTCGAAATATTCACTGCTAACCTCTGGATTCTATACTCGAAGACGACCGTCATCAGGAACAACAATAATAAAGGCATAATTAATTGGATGGAGAAATTGCAGGTGCTGAACAAGAGGACAAAAACATCATCCAAATATTGTCCAGCTATATTTCTCATGGGTAGAGGATTGCTAATTTGTGAAGACTGTGTGAGTGGAGAAGAAAATAGTCTCGGGTTGTATAAAGAGTACGCAATAGAATCTCCATTAACCCAGATCAAAAAGTTTATATATAGACAATATGCCTTTTGAAGATTTAAGTCTGAGGGAGAAAATAAATGGAAATAAAAACGATGACGGGCCAGTTTGTCAGAGATATACTCAGAAATAACGATATGCAAAGATATAAGACTGGCTTAAGAAGAGTGATTTGAAACCGGAAAAAGTTTGATTTGTGAAGCTCAACAACAAGCAATCATAGTATACTATGTGAAGTATAAAATTGATTATATAACTGACAATGATAAGTGCATGATCCGTGGTGAAAATGGAGAATCAGTGGGCCGTTTTGTCTGAATGTACAAAGTTGGCACAGAGGCACGATAAAAGGACATCTGCAGGTATAAATTGTATAAATATATAAATTAGCAAATAAGTATAAATTAGAGAGGGTAGAAACCTGGCTTCGTGAGTGAACATATTATGGAAAATAGATCTGAACTCCACCACAGCAACCATATTAAACAACAACAAAAATCAACAAATAATAATAATAATAATAATAATAATAATAATAATAATAATAATAATAATAATAATAATAAATAACCGTTTTCACGCCAGAAATCAAAAGGAATAAAATAATAATAATAATAATAATGATAACAATGATAACAATAATCTGAATAATAATAATAATAATAATAAATATAAGACAAAATACTATGACCCATCACTCAAACTCTGTTGAGACGAATGTTGAAATAAAGAATGCGACAGAGGATGAGGTGGACGCTAAAGCGAATGAAATACGAAATCATCTCCCAGGAAATGAAACCGAAGATTCTACCTTAGACACAACCTCTAGTTCTCCAGAAATTGTCACTGAAGATGACTCCAGGTACATTAATTTAGAATTCCTTGAAAACCACGAAGCTGAAATCACCGAAGCGAAAAATGACGTCATCCAAGTACTCAGCAGAGTAACTTTCATACAATTGTCAGACAGAGACCAGCTCCCGAAATCCATATGACAAATCCCAACAAGCACATTGTGAAAATATACAATGCTGCCCTGGAAACACTGTTAACAGATAAACCACCGGGAAACATAACAGAAGTTAACAACGTCATATACGCAACAGCTCTAGCAGCGACTCGGAAGCTTGGTGTCAAGACAATAAATAAAATTAACAGACACAGAGAACCAGCTTGGAAAACCAAACTGATACGAGAAATAAAACAAATCAGATGTGAGCTGTCTATATTAGATGATCTCACCAGAAACCCTAATATTTCCACACGTAAATCCAAAAAGATCAAACGGAAATATAGCATTAAATCCCTAATTGATATTCCATCGAACAAGGAAATGCTGAAACAGAAACTTCAGCTAAAAGCACAGAGAACAAGACGATACGAGAAACGTTGTAGATTCTATCGCCAAAATAAAATATTCCGAACAGATCTTAAGAAATTTTACAGGGAAATTGGAAAAACTCCTATACATGTCGAAACGCCACCATCGATTGATAATGTACAGACATTTTGGGAAAATATTTGGAGCAACCCAAAGGAATGTAACCCAAATGCAGAATGGATACGGCGTGAAGAAGAACGACTGCTGGATACACCTCTGCAAGAATGGGTAAATATATCCACAGATGATGTTAGGCAAGCACTAACGAAATCCCAAAAATGGAAATCCCCAGGAAATGACAAGTTGCCCAACTTCTGGCTGTATCATCTCTCATCTACCCATGGCATACTTGCAAAAACATTATCAACGCTTGTAAATAATCCCAATAAAATCCCGGAATGGGTTACTGAAGGTATTACATACCTCATACCAAAAACAACAGAAACAGACGACCCGAAAAATTATAGACCGATAACATGTCTTTCCACAACGTATAAGTTGATCACGTCTGTACTGACTGGGATGCAGTAGAGGTTCATATGGCTGCAAAGATCAACTTCTGATAAATAAAATGATCCTGGAAAATTGCAGGAGACGACGCAGAAATCTCAGTGCAGCATGGATTGATTATCGTAAAGCCTTTGATAGTGTTCTACATTCTTGGATCCTTAAGGCTTTGGAAATGTACAAAGTCTCCCCTGTGGTATTAAACTTTCTTAAGCACAGCATGGGGATGTGGAACACAAAACTATACCTTAGGCACACCGGGGGAACTTCCATATCCAACCGTCTGAATATCCGACGTGGAATTTTTCAAGGAGACTCTCTGTCACCCCTTCTGTTTTGTTTATCCTTAACCCCTCTTACACATGAACTGAACAACAGTATTATGGTTACAAAATAAATAAGAAAATTTTCAATCACCTACTATACATGGATGATCTCAAACTCTTTGCCAAAGACGACAATGAGTTGAAAGGCCTCCTCAATATTGTAAAATACTTTAGTGACGACATAGGTATGGACTTCGGATTAGATAAATGTGCAAAAGTAACATTAAAGAAAGGTAGAATTACAGAAACACCCTCAATAGATTTAGATTTTGTCACAAAGATTAGGGAATTGGAGCATGAAGTAGCTTATAAGTACCTAGGAATTAGCGAAGAAGATGGCATACAACACCCCCAAATGAAAGAAAAAATAAGAAAAGAGTACTACAGGCGTGTACGTCTGATACTAAATACTGAACTAAACTCAAAAAATAGAATATCAGCTATAAACACATTATCTGTCCTAGTGGTGCATTACAGCTTTAATGTCCTTAACTGGACCATAGCTGAAATTAAGCGAATGGACGCCAAAACGAGAAAGCTTCTCACTTGCTATCGCATGCATCATCCCAAAGCTGATGTTGATCGTCTGTATGTGCCCAGATCCGAAGGAAGCAGAGGATTAGAGTAACTAGAACTGTCCTACAAAACTACAACAATTGGCCTCCAAAAATACTTGGAAACTACAGAAGACTGGATGATGGTATGCGTCAAGGAACATGAAAGTGGTAAGCGTCTTTACTCCGTAATGAAAGAAGCCAACAAATTCAAACTGGAGCTTCAAATGGGCGTAGAGATGCAACTACAGCACAATACACCGGCTGAAACTGCAAAATACTTGAAAAAGACAGCAAAGACGAATGCAACCGACCAGATACAGAAGCGATGGCAAGATAAACCGCTTCATGGCCAATACTCTGCCCGTATCAACCAAGCTGATGTAGACAAAACCCGTACCCATCAGTGGCTACTCAATGCAGGGTTGAAAGCGGAAACTGAAGGTTTTATCCTTGCTGCGCAGGACCAATGCTTGCTAACTAGGAATTATCAAGCACATATACTAAAATATTGTGTCAGCCCAAAATGCAGATTGTGTGATAAATATCCAGAAACGATTGATCATCTTGTATCAGGTTGCACGATGTTGGCACCCACTGAATATAAAACCCGACATGACAGAGTGGGCCAATATCTGCACTGGAAAATCTGCAACTTCTACGGGAAGGAAACTGAAAGAAACTGGTACCAACACCACCCAGACCCAGTTACGGAGATAGGACCTGTTACAATTCTATGGGACTACACAATTCACACTGACAGAACAATCAAGGCCAACCGACCAGATATTGTTATTAAAGACCACAAACAAAAACGGTGCCTCCTTATTGATATGGCAGTCCCTGCTGACTGCAATGTATCTTTGAAGATATTCAAAAAGCTGTCAAAATACAAGGACCTTGAAATAGAGGTCTCGAAAATGTGGCATATGGGAACATCAACAATCCCTGTTGTAGTTGGAGCCCTAGGACTGGTTGGAAAAGATTGCAGTAGACTAATTGCAGGGATTCCTGGAAGCCCATGCCTCAAGGAGATACAAA
The DNA here is from genome assembly GCA_963932145.1 of Acanthosepion lycidas. Lineage (NCBI taxonomy): Eukaryota > Metazoa > Mollusca > Cephalopoda > Sepiida > Sepiidae > Acanthosepion > Acanthosepion lycidas. The sequence goes on along the minus strand of OZ010592.1, from coordinate 6,786,196 downwards.
AAATTGTTCTGACAAGTACAGCCCACACTTTACGAAGGGCTCTATCTATGTAATTATTTTATTTTATTTTATTTTTTTTATTTTTTTTTTTTTGTCAGTGAAAAGTGTCATGATGCCATTTCTAACCTTAGGTCCCTGGGTGGGACCCGGAAAGAAATGTGTAAACGCCAGAAAGCAAAGAAAATAAAAATGATGATAATAATAATAATAATAATAATAATAATAATAATAATAATAATAATAATAATAATAATATAAGAGGCGTCATGACATCATATGTCGGATATTATTGTGCTAAGTAAAGACACCAAGAAGTGTCGGATTATTGATGGTTGCCATACCAAATGACTCAAATATAGCAAACAATATGATTGAAAAAATTACAAACTCTTGTGAATCATTTTGGTCACTTCGTATATTTTGCGAAAAATGTTTTCTGTCTGATGTCCTATTTGTAACTTAGGAAATAACTTAATGTGCCTAATGTATTCCAAAAACTGTGTTTTCTGTGCAATAATAATAATAATAATAATAATAATAATAATAATAATAATAATAATAATAATAATAATATGATTTTTTACCGTTTATCAACCGTTTGTGGGTTACTTAAAGACGAAAAATGTTTGAGGAATAAGAATAATTTTTTTCTTTCAATATTGCAATAACAATTATTTTCTTGATACAAGTTTTACTATACTACTACTACTACTACTACTACTACTACTAATAATAATAATAATAATAAATTAAAATTAAATTTCTAAATGTCATTCCACCAATATAGAACAAAAACTGGAATTAAAGGCACCTGTGTGCCTTTAATTCCAGCTTTTTACGAAAAAGCAGTTACAGGTGTCAAAAAGTTATTTATTGAAAAAGTGCAGAAATCTTAGGAGAATATTTGGCGCTGCCCAAAGGAATATCAACTCAATGGATCCAACAAGAAGAAAGAATGATGGAAAAACGTCTACAAGAATGGGGAAATATAACCATGATTAATATTAAGCAAGCGCTAACGAAATCCCAAGAATGAAAATCCCAAAGAAATGGTACTCAATTTTTGGCTCTATCATCTGTCATCAATTCATATACCTTTGAGCAGTCATTATGAATGTTTATTAGTAATCCCAGGGAAGTACTAGAAGGAATCACTTAACGTATTGCAGATCTCCTACCAAAAACAGATGATCCGAAAAATTTTGAGCCAATGTAAAGCCTTTGAAATTGATAACTAAACAAGAGGAACACAACAATTTTGAGGGTTTCAATTATTTGCATAATATAAGGTTATGGCTACTCTAATACCGTCTTCCTGTGTATGGCAATAACCTACACCCGGAGGCAAGGCCTCTGATCGTGAGGTTTTGAAGAGCGTAGAACCACCTTTAATTGGTGTCATTCCCTAATCGACCCTAATCCAGAATGGTAGTATATGTTAAGGGTTCAACTATTGGGCAAATATTTAACACCCAAACTGGGCTAAAAACACTATGAAAATATAAAAATGCATTTTCATTAAATAAATCCCAGCAATATATTTTTGAAAAAAAAATTATCTGCAGTAATATTCTAAGAAATTACAACCAATACATTTTTGTAAATATAATTACTAATTCTCCCCAGAAAATAGCATTTCGGCATTAAATGACCCATAAGATGTTGATATGCTGGTAAACAAGCAAACACCTTCTCTGTAATACCGCATATGTTTTTTGTTGAACTGAAGCGACCTTTTAACGGCTTTTATGCATCCAAGACCCCGAAAGTGACGGTATATATTACATTGTCTTTTTAATAGGCGGTCATATTCGTCACTAATCAAGGACAACATCTGCCCTCTTCGGGAGAATAATATCATGCTTGTGTTGGCACTTCACAACCCACCCTCTTTACAACAACGAAGTAGTTGCATAGGCATTTGAAATAACAGGGTGGAATCACCCCTCAAAGCTGAAGACAGCTACTAAATAGATAGGTAAATAACTGATAGTGCACTTTGATTCTAGCCGGAAGACAGAGAAGAGCATTACTGTTAACATTTAAGTGATCACGAAGCATAGATTAGATGTGGTACAAGGTTGTAATGTTTAAGGAACCTCTGAGGATTGAACTCACTCGAATATCGAATATATATATATATATATATATATATATATATATATATATATATATATATATATATATATATATTATTTTTTAAATATGAATCCTTCGCTACATAAGAGTTCTCATGTTTCAAAAACGAGACCCGAAAACATACAAATAATTATTAAGATTAAGTTGAATTGAGATGTTTAGTCTCGTTTCATCTTCAAGCGAAATTTTAGGAATAAGCTATCTCTCGGTTTACGTGTGTTTTTAGGCATGGCCCGTTACAACATTTGTTATTGTGGGAGTGGCGCAACTATTTTTCTTCGTTAAGTGGTCAGAGAGATAATTCTTATCAATAGATTCATTATCTTCTGAGAAGTTTTGCTAAGGTTGGTTAGGGTATCTATTTCAAGGGTAATGTTTGCGGTCATCCTTTAGTTGGTTCCTAGTGAGGGATATTTTTATGGCGCGTCTACAAGTCGTTATGTGTCGGGATGATTGTGTTTTATTATTGTCCATCTGATTATCTATTTATTTATTTGTTTATTCAAGTGGGTGTTTTATATACAAACCGTATTGCACTGAATTTCAATTTGTTTTTTTTTGTTTTTTGACGACTACAGAAAGGGTTTTTCCTATTTAATGATTTGGCTAAGCTTTTAAGACTTTTATTAAGCTATGGGATTTTTTTTATGCTAATTATTTAATGCGAAAGTTTGTTGATGTCGGCAAAAAACCGTTAACTCCTGCCTATGGTTTAATATTTTTTTATTATTTAGAAACTTAATGGTGTATAGTTTTTCGTGTAGGCATAAAGGACATGGGTCATCCCAGGTTTTACAAGTTCTTTTTCTATTTACTATTTTCCATTTTACTTTTGGTGTTTTATTGGTTTCTTTTATATGCCAGAAATATTGGGGTAGACATGTTTGATTTCTATTTTGAATATTGTTGAAGGAGCTCTTGTGTTGCCTCCATCTAATTTTAAAATTATTCTTCGTTGAGCCTATGTATATCCTATCAGTGTTAGGACTCTCAATGGATGAGATAGTGCATTGGTATACCACGGATTTTGTCAGGCATTTATTTTCCAACAGGCAATTTTTAGGGTTTCTACAATAACATATTTTTTCGTTATTTTTATCTAATTTTGATTTATGAGTTTTATTACTGTTTTGGCATGCGTGTTTTTCTAGGATTTTCTTATTAAGTCTTTTTATGATTCTTTCTAGATTTTCAGTGCACCTGTAACTCAATTTTAAGGTGTTTTTGTTAATGATCTCGCTAAGTTTGCTTTTGTTCTATTTGGGTTTTCTTTGCTACTGTAATCTCGCAGTATTATTCTTTGCTACTGTAATCGTGTTTAGAATAGACACCAGCGATGCGCTGGTGTCTATTCTAAACACGATTGCTGTTCCGTCGTTTTACTGCAGTGACGAAAAATTTTGTTTCTTAATCCTGGTCTCATTTGCTGATGGACTGCTACTTGCGCGTGTTTGATGTGTTCGGACTAACCGTTTTTGTTATAGGGACCATCCTTCTACAATTAGCGTATATTTCACCATCGTTCTACGTCAACTGTCAAAGCTTGGAAGTCGTAGATACGTTTGTCTACCCCGGTAGTAAACCATAATGTTGACGACGAAGACACTTATAGATCTTCTATGGTCTGTGATGCGCCCGGTAAGCTTGCATCAAGAATTGTTTCTTATATATATATATATATATATATATATATATATATATATATATATATATATATATATATCGGTGAGTTGTTTGTTAATGGGATTCGTCGCCACTTACGTTTTGTCTTCATTGTGAAGTAGGAAAATGAAATCGCATTTAGTTGAGTTACACCACTGATATTACTTGAAACCTTCCGGAATTTAAATCTTTTTTTTTTTATAAGATCTGAACTCCTGTTGTCATCTGTTAGTCTGAAAATGTTTACGACTGTCCTTTCCATTAACTCAAAGTGTGCGACATTCCTGAATGTTTTTCTCTCGCATAGTGCTGAAGATATTTTTACGAGGGTAAATGCATATACATAAACACAGAGATAAACACAACGAATTTTTAGCCAGCAAGTATTCATTGTTTCATTTTTTATTAAAATTGATCGAAACGTTTTGTCTGTTGGATTTTTATTACCATTTTCCAGTCTCCATAAAAACCATTTTGGTTCTCAACCTCAGTCCCGCGACACGCTAATGTGGCACGCTATCGCCTTAAGTGTGTCGCGAGATATTGTCACGGCAAATATATATATATATATATATATATATAATAGAAAAGACTCAAACACTAATGTTTTATGGTTATAAATTATTACATTAGAATTGTATTAACAATCTAATCCATCAGACTTACATATTAAAAACGAAATCGGAAAATATAAATCCGGGTATAAAAAACAAAACATTTTAGTGAGAGTGTCTGTCTGGGACTGGCAAACAAGTGTGAGATGCTTTCATATATTTCCTTTTCACACTTGTTTCTCACTTCTACACATACACTCTCGCTAAAATTTTCTTTTTTATACCCGGAGTTATATTTTCCGATTTCTTTTTGAATTTGTAGGTCTGATCATGATTACGATTCCAGTGTAATAAATTATAACCATGGAATATTAGTGTTTGAGCCTGAGTATGCCCGAAACAATCATTCTCAAAGGTGTTTCATTCCTCCCTAAGCGCCTTCCACTCTGTACGATATCAAGTCAGTTCTTCACAATGTTATATATCCATGTGCAATGCATTCAAGTTGTCCTTCACATAATCTTTAAAACATATCCTAGGCTTGTACAGTGGACGTTTTGCTGCTATCCCCTGTTCTTACTAGATTCATACATTTTCTAATCGTTTGACATCAAGGAAGGCAATAAAAGCCGCTTGGATTTTAAAGAATTACTGACAGTTAAAAAAAAACAAAACAGATAGCTCAATAAAAGAACGGATTTTATGAAAACATAAAATTTAAATATTCGAAGATCGTATTTGACTGTAATGCAGAAAGCCGAAAGAGAATAACACAAGCAGCATTTTGGGAAAAGAAACGTTTATATATATATATATATATATATATATATATATATATATGTAACATAATATTATAATCATTTTCTTTTTAAAAATAGGATGCCATCCCGACACAGAAAATTTCTGTTTCAAAACTGAAGCTAAATTTATAAATTTAATTATAAAAATTGAACTTAAAATCCATAAATTCGTTCAACTGTCAAGCGATGTTAGGAATAACTTTCTAAGAAATTTACTTAATTTATAAGCGCAGAGAATATTAATTTTATGAGTTAAGGAAAATTTAATCTGTTTTGATTAGGGGTGGTTGGGTTTTAATATTACATACAAAGTCAGGTTGAATTTAGGTGGGGTGGGGGTGCACATCCATTATTCAGCGAGTCGTCTTAATTTCATTGATACAACCAATTTGGCATTTTTATTCATCCGCTTTATTCCTATTTTTATACGGAAAGATTTTCTAAAAGGACCATTTAAATATGTATAAGTCATATTTTTAATACTTAAATTTTATTCTTTGAGATTTAAATGCCATTCGTTTTTATAATAATTAATACACTATATGGTATGTAAAAAAAATAAAATATATTATATAAATATATTATAAAAATATATTAGAATTTAATTACTAATTAATGTGTGCTTTATCTCTCTTCTTTATTGTTATTTTTTTCAAAATTAATTATTACTTAAGGAAAATATTTGATAGTACTTGTTTTTCAATTAATGCAAGGAATGTTTGTCCTAAGTTATTTCTTACTATTTGTTTATCTTCATCTCTTTTTATTTTTATTTTTATATTGTCTAGATTTGTTTGGTTTTGGTCTAAGTATTTATTGAAGATATTAGCATTATGTTTCATAATAATTTTTTCTAGGTTTTCAGTACATCTGTAACTCAATTTTAGTGTATTTTTATTGATAATAGTACTTAGTTTACTTTCTCTAGGAAATGCTTAACTATTAATGCAAGGAATTTTTGTCCTAATTTGTTCTTTACCATTTTATTGTATGGGGGTGTATACCAAATTATAAATGATTGGTATTACTATTGGGTTTTTTATATTGTTTTTTTATTTTTTATTTTGAATCACTTAATTTATAATATGTGTGCGTGTGTTATTTATTAATATTAAAGACAAGCTTTTTAAAACAATTTGAAAATATTGCGATTTGCATTTTCCACTCGACCACATCTTTCCCACACACCAAACGTTCCAAGCATCTCGCTATTCTATCGCCATTTACATAGAAAATGTTCTGCCAAACTATAGTTCTTGGTATCATCAGTTCAGACATTTATAGCTAAGACTCGCCAAGGCACGTACACTGGAACGAATCCTTTAGTATTTCATTTAGGGTTAGCCGTTATATTTCCTACATATCCTCTTAATAATCTATAACACCACACTCAGTAACCATCTACCTTAAGCGTCTCTTGGGCCTTGTATTGGATTAAACATTGTAAAAAAATGATTTGATTATGACGACAAAATTTTAAATATAATATACAATGTATTTTTCTAAAATAAATCACGCGGAAATATACTTATGAAACTTATAAATCCGTCTCCTCTCCACAACTACGGGTTAAATGGTAGAAGTTTTATGTGGAGAAAAAAATTGTTATTCTCTGAAACTGTTAATGCTATACTCATTTGCAAACACGCATTCATCATACATTGCAAACTCTTTCGATTTTAAATAACCCACAAGAGTTGATCAGGCTTAAAAAATCAGTCAGCAAAATCATCGCCATTAATAGGTTGCAGATCGCGCAAAATAAAATTATAAAGTTCGTCTTTGCTCTCAAATTGTTGTTGATCAGATATAAATTTTCCTCTTCAGAATCTAGCTTTCCTCGTGAACATGAGACTGCAGGTGACATTTTCACGTTGACGTTTGCATTTGACGTCATTTTACACACGCTCAAAACATTTTGCAGTACCTTTTCTTCAGTTTCTAATCTTTTAACTTTACTTAATGCCCTTTTGAAGGTGTCAACAAACCGTTCCGCTTGACAATTCGACCTCAGGTGATAAATTGGCGTTGTGAAATGTTCAACCGCTTTGTTTTTGAAGTAATTTTGAAACTAACTAGAAATAAATTGAGTTCCATTATTGGTTACCACACGCTCAGGTATTCCAAAACTTACAAAAATTTAATGATTATTGCGGTAGAATTATTTCGTTTACATTTGAATATCCTGGGCCATTTTGTGAAACTGTCGACCACAATTAAATAATATGAACCGTTTCATGTTCTAGCAAAGCCATATAGAGTCTTACCCACGTATTCCGCCATGCATGGGCGGGGATTTTGCAGCTGAATTACAACCATTATGTTTTCTAACTGTATTTTAGATATCTTTGTCTACATTTGTCCAATAGTCGTAGCTTCTGATCATAGACTTCACACTCACTATTTCCGGATATCCGAAGTGGGAATGTTTCAAAATCCTTTTTTTTTTTATAGTGATAATGGAATTGCTATTGTTTTCGTGGACAGCAGCACTTAATCACAAATATAAAATGCTGTATTATTGCAACTAGGCTTAATTTAAATTTTACTCCATTTAGATTTAGCGTCATTCATAGCATTTTTCTTTAAATAAATTCCATCTTGAAATCATAGTTCAACAAAATGGTAGCACAACGCTGTTGACCATTCGCAGTATGTGTGAAAATCTTTCTTTGAAACGAATATATAATAATGGACGATGATCAGTTTGCAGTATGGATTTTCATCCTAATATCACCCTGTGAAATTCCATCTTGAAATCGTAGTTCAATAAAATCGAAGCCCAACGCTGTTGTCTGTTTGCAGTATGCGTGGAAATCCCTTCTTACAACAGAATATACTTAATAATGGACGATGAACAGTTTGCAGTATGAATTTTCTTCCTAATATCATTCTGTGAAAAAAGTTTACAGTAAAAAAGTATAGCCAGCGCTTCCTTTGTAATTTGTAGCATTTTCCGTATGTATCAAACTTCTTGAAGGGTGAACGATATTTATTTATACAATGAGTATAAAATGCGGCACAAGTCCTAAAAGGGGGATGGGGAATGACGGTCTTCTTCTGTCTTAAATCTAAACTTAGCTAGTCCCAGACACGGACCCAAACAAACCAACAATATTCCAATCACCAAAACAACACATTCACTTCCACCTTTCTCACTACGTCCACCATAATGCCTCAAATTCTCTATGAAGTACTAACTAGTCCCCTTATGTACAAATATTGTTCGTGGGGGGAGGGTCATGAAATAACAATTTTTTAAAAAGAACCCCAAATGATTATGTACAATATGACTTAAAAATATTTACAATAAAACTAAACAAAACTGTGTTAGTAATAAAACCCCCCACAAACCATAAATGTGGCAGCAAAATCAGTTAACTAGACGAAATCAATGCGGGGCTAAGAAAAACTAAGAAAAAACATTCATTCCTCCAAGCATTCACACAGACACACACACATTCATACACAACAACAAATACGAAAAAGCACACACACGAAACGAAAGGCGCCCCGCATCCACCAGAGAACTGAAGTCACTGACCACCTAACGAGGGAGGGGATGGGCAATTAAACAAAAGAAAAATATGGACAGAAATGAAAGGGACCAATGCGCATACATACCCTAGCTAAGTTTACTAGAAAAAAAGGGAAAACTAAAGATTCAAAAATTGAAAACCTAGTCTAAGCTAATATCTGGGTGGGTTGCCTATGTTCAACCCTGTTAGGACAAATCCTGTACCTAACCGACATCCAAGTGCCGCTCTAGGTCAGCCCCTTTCACTCTACACATTCGCGCAAGATTCACCCACCTTTTGCCAAATTCCGATGAGGTGAGCCGCCGCCTTTCCGTCCTAATCTTGACTTTAAGCTGATGCTTAAAGTACAAGATCAGTTGGGAAGAGGTGAACTTCTCGCCCTCATGGAATCCCTTCTGACGTGTCGTCCAAATCACGACTCTCATAATCCCTAGCAAGCAACAGAACACATAGTGTTCAGCCTTCGTCAATTGCGACACCACATTGCTACAAACAGAACTGGCTTCCAGGACAAAGAACTTTCCCTGCAGCATGCGAACCATGAGGCCTTCAACAAACTTGCACAACGGCACTACCGTCTTGCACTGAAAAAAGGCGTGACCAATGGTCTCGACTTCCCCAGTGCAGCGACGACAGTTTGGATATTTCTCCAAACCTGCTGAACAAAGTCTCTTGCCGACCCAGAGGGCCCCACGAATCATCAGCCAGGTGAGTGATGCCTCATCGTTATTGAGACATTTCAACCCAGGCGCCCAAGGCCATATCGAGCGAGCCTCCTGCTTCGTAAGACCGAGCTCGTCGATCAGATCATCTTGAACGGACCCCCTGACTAACAATTGATACAATGCCTTACGAGACAACGGCTGGGCGTCGGAGAGGCCATCCGTCGTCCGTAAGAGGAGCTTCAAAGCACTACGACATTCGCGGTAGAAGGCACACTCGGCACGAGGTCTACGGCACTTCTTGAAGGGTGAACGACTGCTTCCACTGTACCGTCCTCTAATTTATAGCCTATTACCTCTCCTATACCATATTCGCTCGCGTGCGACACTACTATAATTTGCCGGTGCAATTAGTAGTTTTGTAATTCGTTAGAAAGCTTTTTCCAACGACCAATTACATTTCGTACCTTTCTTAAGTAAATTTTTCAGAGCTACTCGCAATTTGTACATATCTGGTATATAAATATTAAAATAAATCGCTAATCCGGGAAATGATTGTAGGGTCACTAAATTTGTCGTAGGGCGTATATATTAATGACACTTGCTCGAGCGGTATCTGGTCTTCATTTTTCGTCGATTATCTAATCGAAATATTTAATCTTATCCATAAATTATTAACATTTCTTCTCGCCTATTTTTAAACCGGAATCATGTAGTCTCTGAAATAATTCCTGAATAAGTCTTAAGTGATGTATTTTCTTAGCATTCATAACGAGCATAGCATCTCTGTACGCGACATTACCGGTTAGGCCAGCCAACATCGTATCCATTATTTGCTGGAAAATACCTGGGGCTACTTCGTAATCTTTTAAACTTGTAGATTCCTTTATACGTATTAATAGTAAAAAAATAAATAAATAAAAAACTTCTGGCATTCCTGATCCACTTCGATTTGAAGATATACCTCAGAGAGGTCACATTTTGGAAAAAATTACCACCATTTAATTTGGCAAATATATCCTCTGGAGTTTTTAGGGGTATGCATGTAGTAGGAGGCAGTCATTCAAGCCAGATACAAAATATTCAGATAAACGAATCTCATTTTTCTTTCTAATATAAACCGTTTGTGTGGGCTATTCGGCATAATGTATTTGCTCAATAAATCCGCGGTTTTCTAACCTATCGAGTTTTGTTTTTACCGACTCCAACGCACAAAATTAACTTCATTTTAGGCTTTAATATTTGTATCACATTTTTATTACTTTTAAAATACCTTTGACTTTGTACATTTTCGCAACTCTTCTGAGAAGATATTTGTGAATTCAGTTTGTAGTTTACTCAGTGTTTCATTAGCTGTAACATTTTTCTCTGAAGAACAATCAATTTTTCAACAGAATGAGTTAATCGGCCAATTCCACACTTCAAATAATTCCAGCCAATCGACGCCTAGTATATTCGAGTTGGAATTTTTTAATACGTAAACATCCACTTTTTAAGTTTTCGCAGCAAGGGCAATGTTACATGTGATTTCCCTTCAAGAAAAATGAATTTCTTGCCTGATATTCTTCTTCCTACTTTTCCAGTTTTTCTCAAGTTAGGCTGGCCAATTCTGTTACAATCTGTTCATCAATAATTTTATTATCGCTACCAGTGTCCAATTAAAATCTTACCGTAGCGGTAATCATTTTTACTGTCACTAATTTTCTATTATCTGGACTTTCCAGTTTTTTAGCTGGTAGCACTACTTTCAGCCAATTAAACTGTGCATTACTTTTGATTTTGTTTGTGGCACGTTTTTCCAGAATTAAAACATTTTTTTTTTTAGTTTTAAATGGATAGTTCTTTCTGAGATGAAGGATACCACAACCATAGCATGGGTTAATTTTTGCAGCATTTTTAGTCAGGATTTTTCTTCTGGTGCCATCGTCTTTTATCGAACGAGTTTTACTTCTGACGTGCCATTTTGTTTGATTTTTGCTGTATCGTGCCTAAAATTGACAATTCTTTGATACGCTTCCGCAACAGATCAATACCTTACACACACACACACACACACACACACACACACACTATATATATATATATATATATATATATATATATATATATATATATATATGAGGTTAACGGTTAGTGTTGAATCAGACGAGGAAACAGTAGTAAAAATATGCTCAATACTCGTGTGAAAAACATAATAAAAATAAGATGTAGAGCTTCAAACATTAAAAATTAGAAGGTCAGATAGAATACGCGACATTGGTTTCGACCTCACGGTTTAATCAGGTTAATTCTATCAAGTGAACATCCAAAAAAAAAAACAAAAAAACGCACACACAAAGTACGCTACTTTGTTAATTTTCAAAAATAAATAAACAAAGGCACGATGGTTAAACGCATAACGTTGAATTGAAATAGAAAGCGGGGGTAAGGAGGAGGAAAGAGAAAAAGAACGAGAAATGGGAAGAGAACAACAGAAAAGAAAAAAGCAATTGTATCGTAAATGTATAAGAAAAGAAGTAGAAAAGAAATACAAATATAATGTAAATTTAAAATTTAAAGAAGGGTATTTTGTAAATATAGGGAACGATGGTTGAAAGAGGCAAACGTATTGTAAAAATAACAGTGGAGTTTTAAATTTCATTTTTTTTTTATCCGGGCCCATATTCACTTAATAAAAAAACAAAGGCAAGGATTTAAGATTTCAAATCTATGGTTTCAAAGGTTATTTTTGATCTGGAAATGTCATAATCGCTAATTACTCATGTTGACAAAGGTAGCAAATTCGGGTATGATTTCTGTAGGGTTTTACATTTTTAAAATTCACCAGATTACGAACGGGTCTCTGTTATTCATTTCTTCTAGATTCCACATATAACGAGCAAGTTTGGTGTAGTATCTAAGATTTGCAGCTTAAAAAAAGATCTGTGGTTATACCATCTTCGCTTAAAAGAACTTTCAGTGCAACCTATATACATGTTATTTTGACCAATAATATCGGTTACTTCTGCTTTAAAAATTATGACGTGACTTTAACCGATTTGGCCACAGAGGAGCGTTCGGTTAGCAAGGTCGAATCTACTGTATTTGAACTTCGATCTTCTATGAATCTCTCGGAGGAAGAATATTTTCTGTGAAAATTTCTCGTAGATTCAGGCCGGTAAATATTGTTTAATACTGTTTATTATAAACAGAGCATTTACTTAAATATTTGTATCTATAAAAAGAATCTATACACATAAAAATGTCTTAAGATAATTGTCGGACTTTGTCCATTACATTATATATATATATATATATATATATATATATATATATATATATATATATATATATTGCGTATATTTTGGCAACATGTTTTCATTGTGACATGTTTCATTGAATATTTTATACAAGTTTAGTGTACTTATTTTCTGTTAGATCCTTTCATATCCAAAGACAAGCTTTGTGGTGCCAGGAAGAGAGAAAATTACTGTGTTCATACATATCTTATTCCGCATCCTTTCGATATTATCACAATTTCATCATCAGGATGTTGTTTATGTCGGGACAAATATTATAGTGTTTACAAAGACAAAATTGCTGTGTTCATCTGAAATTTAATATTTTGTTTATTTGTGAAATGACTTCTAAACATCTTAAACAGCAAACCTGTCCACATTCGCAATTCATAAAAAATCTTTTTGAAAACAAATCTATACTTTTTCATGCAAATAATGAACATAAAGTAAAAATTTTGATATCTGGATTAAAAAAATGAACCCAAGATTAATATCGTTAAATATGAATATTGTACACATGTTTTAAAATGTTTATAGAAGAGAGTTTAAAATATCGAGGTTTGTACTAATAGTTTAAATATTTTTTTCTTAAAAAAACACAGGACAACACCATAACTTAGTTACCCGACCCACTGAAGCGTTAATCAAGTCAATCACAGAGTAATCAACTCAGTGTTCTTCAAAAACATTGTGTCAGTTTAAAATGGATAATCCTTTTTGAGATGAAGCATAATACAGCAATAGCATGGATTAAGTTTTGCAGTATTTTTATTCAGGATCTTTTCTTTTGGTACCTACGTCGTTTTCGAACGACTCTTACTTTTCACGTACCGTTTTGCTTGATTTTTGCTGTATCGTGCCTAACGTTGATATTTCTTTGATACTCTTCCACATCAGTCTGTATCGTTTACATTGGATTCTGTTCACGTTTTGTAAGTAGTCGACAGTCTATTTCCGTATCGTTGATTGATGTTAAACATTTAACGAAGATTAGACATTTAAATCTCTCTTGTGCTAGTGAATCCAGTTTAAATTTCTCACACCTACGGTTGACTTTACCGGCATATGTGACACAATCTTCACTTTAGTCCTTAGTAAAGTTCGTACACTGCTAACGTTTATAAAACAGCGAATTCTAAGATTTTTGCTAATATTGACAATGTTTCATGAAATGAGACTTTTTCTAGAGTAATGGGTAAAATGAAATTCAGATATTTTTTCATGTTCAGGGAAACACCATTTTCATAACAGAAGAACTACTTTCGTTTCATCCGGCCATATTTAACATTGTTCTCTGAAAATTGTCTCGTATCTTCTGAGGTACGATCACAGTATAATGATTTCTTCTGGAAGCTAAATTAAATTCACTAATTGTGTTAGCGACTGAATTCGTCAAGAATGTAATTGACCCTGTTCCTTTCTTTTCCAGGATTGTTTTTATCTGTTCTTGATCTTCAATCCGTTTCCGTTGGATTTGCTGTAATAGCTGCTAAATAACTATCTTCAACACTTCCATAATATATTGTTTTCGTACAAGTAATGCTTAACCAGGAAGGTTTTTTCGTAATAGCAGTATATCATACCGCCTTCATCAACTTCAATGTCCCGCTATGAATATATACAAACACCACAAAATTCCTTTCCGTGAATTTTGAATATTCTTCGACAGCTATTTATGCTAAACGAGGGGAAAATCATGTGCATTCAAATCCTCGTCGCCAGTGTCATGTCTTCATTGCATTGTTGTAGTCTTGATGAAATCTGTACTTAGCAGATAAGATTGATTTCTAAATATCCACTTCTTTACTACTAATTCTTCTGATGACAATTTGTGGCGTCAGTCTATATGTACTTCGACGAGTCTGATTCTGGAGAGGTGTATTCATCTCCACACAACGTTCATCTTTGTGAAACCATTTTTCTTGTCCAAGGTTCCATGCTACTTTTCAAAAACCCAAATATATCTGAGCTAATGAAAGCTAGATATCTTGAACTCATTACAGGCCAACCACTTCACACTGTACCGCAAAACCTGCAGCACCTCCGCCTATTAGGACATATTTTGTTAGATACCTATAAGCCTGTGAAGAGAAGCAAATTATTGGTTGGTGAAAAGTAACAATAATAAATGGGTTGTCTTTTGCCCATTTCATTAAGTTTCTCTTTCAGATGTTTTGAAGCATGTCAAATTTTCCAAACTTTATTCCTCAGTAAATTTTAAGGCACATAATGAGAATAGAGGGCTTGAAAAATGACAATCACCGAACATATTAAATGTAAACAAGACATAGGAAAACAGCAAATGCTATCCTAACGAAATTGTGTCAACAGATAGCATAAAAGAGTTTAGGAGATATAGAAAAAGACAACATTTACTAAGAGTTAAGAAGAACAAATTGTGAAGATTCAAGACCGTCAATGTCTTGAGGGACATGCCACATAGAAGAATGAATTTCTGATAATTTTGACACGTAAGGAACATGCACATAGACGAATGACTGTCTGATAAGTGTACCACATGAGGGATATGTAACATAGAATAATGTTCTGTCTGATTATTTTGCCACATGAGGGACTTGCCACATAGAAGAATGATCTGTCTGATAATTTTGCCACATGATACAGGACCTGGTATATTGTGTTTTTTTTTGGTTTTTTTTTGTTTTTTTTTTATTACTTTTCCTCACTGGAAGATTGACTAAATATTTGATAGACAGACAAAACACAATCTCCAAGAATACAGGTTCACATTCCGTTTCTCAGTTGGGCAAATTCCTAAAAGAAGAACTTTAATACTGAGGTATAGTGTATCAGTTAGGTATTATAATTTAGATGAAAAAGGATTTTTTTAAAAAATGAAAAAGAAGGGGCAAATGCAAAGTTAAAATATTAAGCAACTTATTACTTTAAGATAAAAGAAAATCTTGTAGAAGCTACTGAGAAGAATTTGAAGAAATTAATTTTCAAACCACATTCTTCAAATTAGCTTTTCAGTTATTTTCCATTTTCATTTAATATCCTTACTTTTCCGGCTATAAATTCAACAGAATGTCATTCACCTGTCTTTCTATTTTTGTTTTTAATAAGAAACCTTCTAATCCCAATGATAGACATTTTTTTTGTATCAATAGAATTCTATGATCGATTGATATCGGAAGAATATTATCTTTGCTATACACTTTTATCTTTATTATTAATTTTTTGTCTTTAAAATCGATAAAGGGAATATTGAAGACAATTCTTTACCGATTTCTTTGTGGATAGACCAACTTCAAAATCTTTGAGTAATAAAACATTTAAAAAGAAAGACATGAAATCACGCATCAGATTTGAAAGTGTTTGCTTTTCGATAATCTAGCATTATTTAATTATAGAATGCAAAATAAATAAATACAAATCATTTCACTAAATGATCACCGAAATGAATGGTACAAAAAGAAAATTAGAAAAACGACAATCGATCATTTCAATGTCCTCAGCTGTCATGGATAACATTTCACCTTTTCGTTTGTGGGGAAATCGAATAAATAAATAAACAAAGCACTAGAAATACAAAAGACTAGGAGCATGGCCCGGCGTTGCCCGGGCTTGATTCACAAATAGTACGACTCATACAGCAATCGCTATCACTTTTGACTTAAAATATTTTTGCCCTTCCTTGCCTTGAAAGGCGTGCCCTTTGCCGTGGTGATGTTGCTACATGCCTTACTTCTTGCCTCACACTGCTAATTTTTTCTAAGCTCTATACTAAAAAAAAGATAAAGAACTAAACAAAATGAACGCAAAACGATCAGCTTTAAAAAAGGACTCGTAACTGGAAAACCTAATGAAAAAAGAATGTTAACAAAAATACTTTTTCACACCCAACCCAGTTCTGCGGAATCAGAATCAACGTTGAGTTTAAGCAAGTGAATGAACCAATTGGAGTAAAGTGCCATGGAGATTTAAATTTTTCCCACTTGTGACGAATGCAGCTATCGATTTTTGCATGCTAGTTAACATTCGTGTCAGTCAGCAGTTGGCTCTCACGCTGGCCAATAGAATCTCCCTGTCTATTTGTGGCAGCCAGCTATAGGCTCTCACTCTGGCCAGTAGAAAATGGCCGCAACCTACATGGAAACTACCGTAGAAGCATGAAAAATCGATTATTTCCACTATCGATGGGAGTTGGGAAATGCAAAGTCGGTCTTGGCCATCCCACTAACGTGGAGCACGTGCCTGTAAATTGCGGCCGTGCATTCGTTACACACACACATGTACGAGGTTGTACATTACTGTAGCGTCCTTGGTGTAAACTGCGAATATGATGCTTCATTGAAAAGAATTCGAAGTTCTCTCTACCTTATTTGAAACTTCAACTCATTCAGCTTTATTTAGAATGGAACAAGGCCAGAGGATATTCTATGGTAGAAATAAATATAAGAAATTGTAAAGAAAAGACGTTACAGTATATAATACATAACAAGGATTCAAGGTCTGTCTTTATTTCTAGCACAAGGTATTGTAATTATTTACACTATTTACTGTTGTTCTCATATTTATTGCGATATCCATGACGTTTCGGCCGTAGGTGAAACTGAGATATCCACAAAAGGCATGTCACGTGAAACAATAAAGGGTTATGTTCAAAATTCCAAGACCGAAGAGAACAACGGCCAAAATGTCAAGAATATGACAATACAGATGAGGAAAACAGTTCGAACAATGTAAATTTTGTAAATAGTTACAATATCACCTATCAGAAATATCGACAGTTCTTGAAGAAAGCCGGGGCGTACAGCGATAGAAAAGTAAAAATATGACAATATAGATGAGAACAACAGTCAGAACAATGTAAGTGGTGTAAATATTTGCGATAGCATATTTCAGAAATAAAGACGTATTCTGAAGAAGGCCGGATCGCACAACAGCCGAAATGTCGTAATTAAGGCAATAGTGATGAGGACACCAGTCCAAATACAGCATAGTGTAAATAAGAATACGAGAGTTTAACATAAAAAGACAAAATCATTACTATTAATTGTGACAAACTATAAATTTCTTTGACGCCCAAAATTATTATAATGAGTACAAAATGTATAATTTCAAATTCTGATTTTCTAGCTTGGTAGAAATAATTAGTAATTTTTTTCTCTAACATTTAGAAACAAGGATGAATTGGTGAGAGAATGCAGGGATATTCTTTTAATCTTTTGACTCACATGCAAGAAAATAAAACCACTAAGACGAAAAGGTTACTGAGAATGAAAGAATCTAATGAAAAATGAGAGACGACCATAAAATAAAAGGAATTAAAAAGACAGACGCAGAGGTTACTGACAATGAAAGAATCTTATAAAATATCAGAGTGGACTACAAAAGAAAAAGAATTAAAAAGATAGAATGTGATGATTCATATTGTATTTGCATTTTTGAAATTCGAATTTCACAGGAAATCAGTTATCCGGAAGCGATATCGCCAAAATAGAAGAATAGGAGTTACGAGAAAATTCGACAATCAAATGATGAGGCAATATAATACAGAAAATACAAATATACAAATATATATATATATATATATATATATATATATATATATATATATATATATATATATATATATATATATATGGCAAACTTAATTTTTAAAAATACTACAATAGCAATACGATGATGCATTGGTATCACACGTCGGCTTGTTTAAATCATTGTAAGTTTCATTTATCCTTTATTATTCTGCATTTTTAACATTATTTACCTTTCCATTGCATTCTTTTTCAAGGCCTATCAATTGCAGTGTTAATTTCATTCAAAATTGTCTCCTGTTGCCATAGCCGGATGGGACAACACAACTAGGAAATACTATTGTTTAGAGATCATAGTCACCTTCAGTGTCTAGATAAGCCTTTTTGTATAGCAAACGAAGTCACAAACAGTTTGATGAAGGTAAAGTAAACATTTTGGAAAAAGTATGCAGTACTATTTTAAATATTTTTTTCGAACTAATAATCGATATGAATTTCAATCTGAGTTCGATATCATGGGTCAAAATCATTTTTCTTTTACCAATAGAACATTTTTTACTCTTAATTTTTCTTGTGAACCCCATAATCATTCGATGAAAAAAGCTTATTTTATTTTGTGCTAATTGCATTATGAGAATAGTAAATATATAACCCCTATTTTCAAGTAAAACTAATTAAAGAAAATAATCTTATATTTAACATCTTAAGCCCGCCAATGGAAGGATTGAATGTTCATTGAGGTCTTAAAATATTATGACAGCCCAAGCAAGAGAATAACGCTATAGAGGCATCTATAGAAATATATAAATATATAGTATTTATAGCCAAGAAGTCACAACTGACCGGAAAGTATAAAATTGGTTTGCAAATTTTCATTCTGAAGACGAAACAAAACCTTGTCTTAAATCGGACTTTGATGTTGAAGCTCTATATTCATTGGGGGAAAGCAATTGAATTAGCAGATATGTTAAACATATCACAATCTGGCAGATGTGGATAATTAGAAAAGTTAGGAGAGCCAGAAAAACGGGGATCTTGGTTCCACACTGGTTATATATAGAGACAGACCGCATTTGAAAACAGAGAAATAACCGGTTCGTTAAATACACCATGACAGGTAATATGAAATGTGTTACATAGGACAATATTCAACGCAAAATTCAATAGATTGACTGGGATAAATATCCTCAACCTGTCCCCAAAACTCAGATCTATGTTGTGAAAAACACTGGGGTTGTTTTATTTAGGTTTATTTTAAATTCAATGAAATACTAAATAGACATTTATACATGCAGCAGCCGCAATATCTCACTAAACATTTAGTTTGAAAGCGTCGTACATCTGTCGATAAGAATAATATTACTTTCCATAACACAAAGCCGCATACAATTATGCAGCAATAAAAGTGAAATTCGGTTAGTCTATCCCACCCCAGCCGTCAAAATCCTCATGACTTGCACCAAGCGACTATTACTATTTTCGATGGTGGTAAAACGTTTTGATGGGGAAAAACTATCATTAAACTTTTTCCTTCAAAACACATTAAATTTTACTGAAAAGACAAATAAAAGCTGCGAATCTCTTGGCAACAAAATATTTAGAATTGGGAATCTATAACTGAAAAAATGTAATTGCAATTTATGCTTTGAAGTGCAGATGAATAAAACCGAGACTATTTATAATTCAACCTCTTCAAATATATATATATATATATATATATATATATATATATATATATATATATATATATATATATATATATATATATATGACAAATCGTCGGCAGCCTGACGATTGCATCCGACATGAAACAGCCTGTCGCCTCTATTGACTTCAATGTCACTTTTATATTTACATATGCTCTATCTTTGATATTGAGTACTTTATCCCATAAATATAGCATACCTTAAAACTATATTTGTTCATAAATATATATATATATATATATATATATATATATATATAATTATTTATTTAAAAATATGATTCCAACTCGCTACATAAGAGGTCTCATGTTTCAAAACAAGAGCCGAAAACTTCAAAATAATATTTGAATTAACTTGAGTTAAAGTAGGCTCTGTTCCATCTTCAAGCGAAATTTTTTGGGGGAATGACTTATTTCTGAAATTTACGAATTTTAATAGTATGGTCAGAATTGAAATCAAAAATTTCCATGGTAACATCAAGGGCGGATTGTTTAGAATCGGCAGGGGAGGGGTGTTAATAATTTGTATCAGTATAGAGTTACTTTCATAGATGCCGGGTCACGGTAAGGTGGGGGTGGCTAAATTTACGACGGAGGAAGTTTTCGCATAGTCTGGCTTGAGCGTCTACGGAGATTTATTTATTTTTATTTTATTCTTTTATTATATCTCTTTATGAAAGGGATTTGTGTATATAAAAAAGCTGTAACGTTTGTTATTTGACGACTTCATAAAGGGTTATCAGTTTTTGTAGGGTATTAAAACTATGTATATGGGCTATGGATTTTAAAATTTATTTTATTGTATGCGTGTTTTTAGCTAGTTATTCAGAGCGTAAGTTCGGTTGTGTCGGCAGAAAACCGCTAATTCTTGCCTGTTGTTTAATAGGTTTTTATTGTTTAGAAGCTTAATAATGTGTAGTTTCTTATGGAGGCACAAAGGGCATGGGTCATCCCAAGTTTTGCAAGTTCTAGTCCTGTTAATGATTTTCCATTTTACTTTAGGTGTCCTATTTTTTTCTTTCAGGTGCCAAAAATATTTAGATAGAGAGGTCTGATGTCTAAAGTTTATGTTGTTGAAGGAGCATTTTTTTAAAATGATAACAAAAATACTAAGGAACTTTGGATTATTTACCAAACCAGTTTCTTTCCTATTTTCTACAATATTTTCACACACACATATATATATATATACACGATTCTAACGTCGAATTCGACATATGACGTCCAAGCATATCAGTTCCTAGGAAAATGACAACCCGACACTACCACGTGAGATTTGATTATAATGGTGAAGGTTTTGTGCAGGACCATCCACACTTTTTGAAGGGTCGAATACAGAGAATTGGTGCACTACGTGCCACAAGCTCCCCAAACGACCTTTCGCCGGTTTTGAATTCAGTGTTGTCCTTCTCCTAGACCAGTTGCCATCCAAGGCTATAGAACCGAGTCTGTCCCGCTATTTACCTATAGCTGGAGGGAGAAGAAGAGGATTCACAACTTTCCCAAGGGTAACTGCACTAAGTGAATATAATGGATTTGACTGGAATTCGAATTCGGCTCTTCGATTCCTCGATGCAAACCGGCACGGTAGAGTAATATATATATATATATATATATATATATATATATATATATATATTTGTTAGAATATTCATCCGGTTAAATGAGCCTTCTTCGACAAGGGAACCTACTGTAAGCGTACGAAAGCTAACCAAGCGCGTAGCAGAGGTCGCATTCATTCGTTGTGCAAATTCATGTTAGGAGTTTCATTGGGAATTTGGATTCACTTACGGTCTCCAGCCACCTCTATACAACTTTTAGGATAGGGCGGTGCCGGTTGAATTCAGAGTTTTCTTTTATCTAACTTAGTTGCCACACAAGACTATAAGCCCCAGTCTGTCCTGATATTTTACCTACAACTGAGGGAAGATGTGATGGTTTCGTACCTTTCCCTAGGTTATTAGAAATTAAGTGGGCGTGAAGGATGTAAGGAAAGTAACGTATTTAATAGTTAATAGCCATAGCAAAGCATACAAAATTGCAAATAAATAAAAAAAATTCTAGAAGATTCGATAAAATGATAGAAGGTTTCAGGAACATATATTAGGTTGGTGCAAAAATAATGACGTAATAATGTCGTTTTTTGACATATTTTTTAACGTCATAAAACGACATTATTACGCCATTATTTTTGCACCAACCTAATATTTCAAAATGTTCTAGAAGGATCAAGACATTCATATTACGGCTATTCCTAAATAAGATTTTAGAAGTTGTGTGTTGAGGGGTGACATTTAATGAAATCAAATCCATTAAACCTTTCAACAAAAGTTCATCGAATTATGTTACAGGAAATCAGTTATTAATAAAAACACTTCAAGCCATAATAACCTCTGGCTGTTTAACTTCAATGTTCACTTTTATATTTACATAAACTTTATCCCTGATATTGAGTAATTAAACAATTAAATATGGCATACATTTAAAATATATTTTATTATCTATCTATCTATCTATCTATCTATCTGATAGAAATAAATTACGGACATTATGTCTTCTAATTTTTAACACAATCCGTTCATACTCACGAATAACCTTCTGTGTATTGATGTTTAAATTTATTTTATTTTCATTTCATTTTATACAAAATTATGCGTTGTTATCCATTACAGTAATGGTAACACACACAAACACACACACGAACAATTTTGTATAAATATTTATATTAATGAACAATATATAGTTTTGTATTACTTGCACCCTTGAAGATGATGTTGGAAGATCGAAAATACTTGGTGAATGAAAATAAAAGAAATTTAAACAACTATAGCAAATGTCTCTTATCCTTTATACACGGAAGGTTATTCGGGAGTATGAACAGATTTGTAAAATTTAAACAGACATAATATCTGTAATTTATTCGATCAGACATGTCTAAAAGAGAATTACACACACACGCACACATACACACACATATATATGGAAAATATATTTCAAGATATGTTATATTTGTGGGATTAAAGTGTTCATTATCAGCGATAGGGCCTATGTAAATATAAAAATGAGCATTGTATTAGGTTGGTGCAAAATAATGTCGTTTTCTCACATAAATTTGAACGTCAAAAAACGACATTGTTTTTGCACCAACCTAATAGACAACATAGACTGTTTCATGCTAAACGCAATCGTTTGGCCAAATGCGTGGCGTTTTTCTCGATTCTTTATATTATAGGGTCAATGATGCCTTGTGTGTAGTCTAGTGTAACGGTTGTTTTGTCAGTAGTGGTTTGTGAATTTCTTTAATACACTTTTTTTTTTTTATTTGGATTAATTTATTTTAATTGTTTTTGCTTATTTATTTTATATTATTTATTTTTATTTTTTCAGTTTTCGATATTTAAGTAACGTAGTAAAAATGTGTTTTTGTGTCTGCATTATGAGATTAATTCTGATCGCCTATCGAGTTTTTATTTCGTGGGGGGTGCTGGATTAGTAATTATATCTATTTTTCCTCCAAGGTGATTTTTCAGCTTTTAGTTTGATTGTTGTTGGCTGATTTTTCTTTTTCCTTATTTTTCATGGTATTTTTGGTGTGATTTGCTTTTTGTTTTTAATTTCCCAGATATATTTGGAAAGCTGTTTGCGTATTAACTATTTGTGAAAGATATTTTGCGTGCGTAGTTTCCTTGTTTCCGGGGTCTTCATTTACAATTATGTATTTTTTCGTCGTTAGCTGAAAATTTTACCGTGGCTTGTTATATTATATTGTTTACTAAGCTATTGCGTTTTAAGGGGTATTCCTTCTTTATATATATAAACGTACGGCAACTTTGGAAAGTGTTGAAAAACCATACCACAGGTTGGCCAAAGCTTTGTGTATGAAATTGAGTAGACAGAACTCTGGTAGGCCATTCATAGCTGTGCTAGCACGAAGCAACCGTGGCCGAGGGTTTGAGAGTGCTGGCCTTGTTCAAATTGTTGATCACACTAGATTATCCAAGGAACTGCAACTAAGTTCTGCTCAGTATAGTTGTAGTATAAACTAAAGCTCTGTGGGTGTTGAACAAACACAAATGAGCCAGAGCGAGAGTCTGTA
>OZ010592.1:6709757-6757257 GCA_963932145.1 Acanthosepion lycidas | reverse complement strand
AGTTTGTACGTTTCTTCTTTTTATTATTATTTTTTACGTA
The DNA here is from genome assembly GCA_963932145.1 of Acanthosepion lycidas. Taxonomy (NCBI): domain Eukaryota; kingdom Metazoa; phylum Mollusca; class Cephalopoda; order Sepiida; family Sepiidae; genus Acanthosepion; species Acanthosepion lycidas. Next base: position 6,757,217 of record OZ010592.1, on the reverse strand, counting down.
TGTGAAAAAAAATATATACACGTTAAAGGAAGTAACATAAGCCTAATTGTTCGGCGTGGTGGGCCGAAAAATCCCATGATGGCCGACAACAACACCGATGAAAACAATATACCGCCTTCACAACCGGTGTCACCCCAGAAAACGGCCTGGGTAAAAAACAGGCCGCCGAAAAAAAGATGCAGCGTTTTATACCGACCAAAGGAAAAAGTTTGAGGAATCCTTTAAAGGAAATGAATTTCTAACGATTCAGGAAGCCTTCAACGCCGTTAACACTAGAACGATTTCCCTTCTCACTTCCGATGTGAAAACTCGGAAGTTAATCGGAGTTGGAAGGGAGGTCATGGAGGAAGCTTTGAAAACTCTCCAAATCAACCCGAAAGTACTAGCGCGAAGATCGAATGCTCTGTGGGACATACTTCTATCCACAGAGCAACAAGCCAAAGAACTTGCGGGAAGTCTATTAAAAACCAAAAATTTATGTCTACAGACGGAATACATGGGCACCCGTAGGACGAAAGTCACCATTCACGGGGTCCCGGTAGATATTCCTGAGGACAGGATGGGGGCCTTTTTCGCCAAATACGGAGAGGTACACTAGGTAAGGGCTCTCACAAGCAAAAACGGGATACTGACGGGTGATATGGAAGTACAAGTGACAGTGAACCAGGACAACTTCCGAGATATACCGAATATCCTGGTTTGCCGGAAAAACGAATGTTGGTTGTAGTCGAGGGGAGGAGACCATGTTGTTGGTCGTGTGGCGCGTCGGGGCACATAGCCAAGGAGTGCCCTAGCAAAAACCCAAAACAACCCATACCCCCTCCAGCAGCAGCAGCAGCAGTAACAGCAGTGGCCGCGACGCAAGCTGGACAAGGGTCTACCTCAAAATCATCAGAGGGAGGCTGGAAGAGGGTGGCAGGGATAGATCCAGGGCGCGCTCCTTTCCTGCTTCACCGGAAAGAAGCAAAAGCCAACTTAGAATTCTCCCTACTTCCCCTTCCCGTATTTCTTCCCCCACTCTCTCCGGATCTTCGATTGGTTCTGTATCCACCACCACCCTCACCCATCTACTTCTTCCCCACCCCATCCTGCTAGGGAGAAAAAAAAGAAAAAATTCCACCCGGGGCCGGAGGACATATGCAAAGTGGACAAAGAATAGGTTAGGAAGGTACTATCGAAACAGAAAAAGTCCCTGTTGAAACCCCTTCTAAAATTAGAAAAAGTCGACGGGAAATCAGTTGAGGACCCTCAAAACTTCCCCGGTTCCCCAGGAATAATCATCTGTGTGCGTGACACTGACAGTTATTTGAAAGTCTGGGGTCACCTTTTTGAGGCTAAACAAGCACATCCAACTATAAGGATGATGGTGCTAGAAAATGAAAATATAAGAAACTTGAAACAATTTTGTGCAGGGAGGGTCCGAGTTTTACTCCATCCCTCCTTATATAGGGCAATTAAACTAACCTACCCTATGGACGTTGGCGGTATTGTCCTGGATGGTCGGATGACGACGGAGTTGGGCACAGGGAGCCTGGGACAATCCTTTGGGGTCCTTTCACCCTCAGATTTCCGCCCCGTATGTGAGTAGGTTTTTTGCTCTTACTCTTTTTCTCTTTGTAGGCCTAGAAGATGGAAATGAAGATAGCTACGTTGAATGTGAGGGGCTTAAGGAATCGGGGTAAGGCTGCCCGCCTGCTCCGGGACCTTCTGTCCCTTGATGTGGATGTCGCCGCGATCGAAGAGACCCACTTTGTTTCCAGTTCCGATGCGTGTGTGCTGGAGGATGACTTTGTCGTCTATTCAGCATACGGGGACCGTTCTCTCGGAGGAGTTTCTTGTTGCGAAGGTGGACCTTGTGCATACCGATGCCGAGGGCCGGTTGATAGTGGCCGATATTGCCGTGAAAAGTGGTTCGTTCCGAGTCGTTGCGGTTTATGCGCCCAATGACCGGGGGGAGCGGGTCTCGTTTTTTCGTCGGTTAGGGCCGTTCCTAGTGGATTCAACGCGCCTAGTTTTAATGGGGGACTGGAATGCCATCCTGGACCCTAAGTTAGACAGGGAGCTAGCGGGAGAAGGGGCGATCGTAGCCTGGTTGATCTGATCGACGATTATGGGCTCGTCGATAGATACCTGGTCGATCATCCCGAGGGGAAAATGTGGACGTGGGCTCTTAATTGGCCTTTTGACATGGTAGTTAGCTACCTTGACAGAATGTTAGTTAGAAGAGCCGACATAGATCTACTAGATTGCCCTACGTTCCACTGGGTAGGCTGTTCGGACCACAAACTCGTTTGTGCCCGGGTGGCGTTAGACAATAGGCCTAGAATGGCTGGGTACTGGAAGTTCAATCTGTCCTTACTGGACAGGGAGGACTTCCGGGAACAGCTAATTAGACAAGTGCAGCAGCAGCTAGTGGGGGCGGTTATCGGGAATAAGTGGTGGAACGCCTGAAATGTAGGATTCACCACTGATTTCAGGAAACGGCTCGCTCTAGAGCTGATAAGGTGAAGACACTCAAGTCTAGTTATTCCCGGGCGGTGGCTTGGGGAGGGATCCCCTAGAGATAGCCTTAGCTAAGGAGGCCCTGGATCGTTCGAATAGCGAGCGGTACATGGGCCGGGTAATTAGACATAAGCCAAGCAAGATGTCTTCAGAAGCGGTGAATTTGGGCGCAGATCTGCGCAGGGAAGAGGTCCGTCGAGATGGCGATCGTTACATTCGTGAGGTCATATCCCCGGAGGGGCGTACTCTTCGGGCGACTGATGACATGTTCGAGGCGTTTTGGCGCCATTTCGAGAGCCTGTTTACCAAGGAGCCTGGTCTCCCTGAGGAGGAGTTTCGCAGCTATTTCGCTGACTTTCCTCGGCTTTCGCCGACTGAAGCGGCTAGCTGCGAGGGAGAGATCACGGAGGGCGAAGTCTACGCGGTATTGAAGAAGGTCGGCAGAGGCAAGTCGCCCGGTCTGGATGGTTTGCCCTATGAATTGTACTTGAGGCTGTCGCACATCTTTGTTCCGATTTTGTCTGCATTGTTCAACAACTGGTTTCGGTCGGGGTCCATCCCCAACCGGATCACCAGGGTCGTGATCACTCTATTGAAAAAGGGCAAAGGTGGTGGGAGGAAGCTAGATGTTTACAGACCCATAACTCTGCTAAACACAGAGTTAAAGATTATGGCCAAGATCCTGCAGGAGCGTTTGCAGTCAGTTGCCGAGTCTCTGTTGGGACCTGAGCAGACTTGTTCTGTGAGGGGCCGAACAATTCAGAGCAACCTGAATCTGATCCGCATGATCATAGAGGGTGTAAAAGACGACGAAGAAGCCGCGCTAATCAATTGGATCAGTCCAAGGCATTTGATAGGGTCGACCATCGCTACCTTGCTACTGTCCTGCAGGCCGCTGGATTCGCACCCAACTTCTGCCGCTGGATTAGCCTCCTGTATCGCTCCCCCAGTGCTGTGGTACAAGTGAACGAAGGGTTGTCGGACGCGTTCGTGCTGTCTAGGTCGGTTCGTCAGGGTTGTCCGCTGTCGCCTCTCTTTTATGCTTTGGCGTTGGAGCCTCTCCTTCGCCGGCTGAAGGACGAAACCGGCAGTTCGGCCCTACGTGGAATCGCCGTTCCTGGAGGGGCTCGAGCCAGGGTTTCCGCGTACGCCGATGACGTATCTGCTTTCGTGTCGTCCCGCAGCGACATTGAGGCGGTACAGAAGGCGCTTAATCGGTACGAGAAGGTGACAGGGGCCAAGATAAACCGCGACAAGTCGTCCGGCTTGCGGTTAGGTGCCTGGAAGGGGGTCGCTCTTCCGGGCCGCTTCGGTTGGACGGACGGTCCTGTCCGCATTCTTGGAGTGTGGTTCGGGCCTGACCTCCAGCTAGAGAAGAATTGGTCTGAAGTACGAGCAAAGGTCGATTCTGCCGGTCAGACTTGGAATCGACGGCGGTTGTCTGTGAAGGGCAGGGCGGAGGTGTGTACTACATACATTTTCCCCCTGATTCTTTATCGATTGTCAGTACTTCCTCTCTGTGAGACCCATCGGAATGCGCTCGAGCGATCGCTATCCTCCATTTTATGGAGGGGACGCGTGAACAGTGTCGACAGACGAGTCTGTATTAAACGTCCGTGTCATGGGGGTCTGGGAATGCCGCACCTGTTGATTCACATCCGTGCCTCTAGGTTGGTATTCCTACGCCGCGCATGACTGGAAGAAATCCGATTCTGGAGGGGATTGTTAGGGACGCCTTCCCTAGCCTTACCTTCAGTCCCCCCATCTTGAGGGTTGAGTGCCGTCGTAAACCCCTGGACTAGTCGGATTTTCTTCGCGTGTGTCGGTCGGCCTTGAGGGCTATTCCCTGGTCCAGTGACCTTTCACGGCCTAGGAAGGTCTTCTATCGTGGTTTAGTGGAGGGACCCGCGAAGGATTCCCTACGAGATACGCTCGGCTTGTCGGAGGAGAAGTATCGCTCCTACTGGTCTCCTACTAAGTTTTCGCTTACCTGGCGATTGGCTCGGAATCGGCTGCCTCTCAACGACAAGGCTTTCATATGGCGGTTGGAGGTTTGTTTGGGGATGGACGAGTTCTTGCGGTGAATGCGTAAATTGTAATGTATGAATGGGTCGTGAATCTGATTAGCTAGGTATAGGATAGTTAGTTTGGACCAGCTTTTACCCCTCCCCTTCATCGGCCACGTGCCACAATTGTAACTTTTATACAATAAATCCTCCAGAGACTCTGCCCGACTGCGACTCAGGCAACACATTCTCCAGGAACGGTCTTCCCAGGAATATACAAAAGACTATATCTAAATATTGTGTACACTTTCTTGTTTAAATACATTTTGTTCTAAGTACATTTTGTATTGCATTATTATTCCATGCATTAGTCAAGTTTCAACAGTTATTAAGTTTAAAAGATATGTTTGACGCTCTTAAATCTACAATCCAAGATTTTTGGGAGCGGTTTTCCTACACCAAAACAATTTCAAATGTAATCAAGAGTGACGAGACAAATAATACGATAAACCATCAGCAACATTTCTCCCGTGGTGAGTTATCAGATGGTGAAAAATGCTGTACACGTTGCACCTGATAACTGTTCTTGAGGTACCCCCCGTCAGATCATATCAAGTGTAGTTAAATAGTAACATAAAAATAAAATAAATTCATATTTGTGTGTGTCATTTTTTTTTAATTCTATGGTTCAATTTCATAACATTTTAATTTTTCAGTGTGTTGACTGATGGGATGTGCAGCACCATCTGGAAAGTGTATGAATATTTATAAAATATTCTTTTTCATTGGGTAGTTACTATTTACAATAGACAAGGTCCCTTCTTGAGCCTACCCCAACCCCCGTGGTTAAATCCACTTTTAATGTGCGATTGATATCTGCCTGGAATTAGTAAATTAGACCCAGCAATTGATATGTCCCGGAAAGGGATATATTTGTTCAAAATAGCAAAGTGGTTGTTGACTACTGTAACCGGGTAGAACAATCTAGCAGGTAACCGTAATGAACTGGACCTCGTCGTAGTTGTAGTTCAATAGGCGAAGGCAATAGGCGTAGGCAATAGGCGTGGTTCTGTACCTCCACATCAGTGTGTATTTATGGCTGACACCAGCCAGTTATATTACAGTGAGGGGGAACCCAGGTGTATGCATATTCATTACATCAGCAATGATGTCCACAAAGAAACTGGCAGAGAAATTGTCACATCATTCTGTTTCCAGCATTCATTATATAAAATACCTATTCTCACAGGATTGAACTTAACAAGATCTTTCGCTAACAATAATGCTATTTCCATGCTAAATATTCAGATGACCTCTATTCTTTTGTTCCACCAGTTGGGAACTAGGACAGTTAGTTACAAAAAGTTGAATTATCTCCATTTGTCTTCGTATCTTAAATGTAAGAAAAACCTTTCACACAGACCGCTATTTTACACATATTTGTGTAATTTTTATTTAAACCGGAGTATTTAGTTGATCAAAATTTAATTAAAGACCATAGGCAAAGAATAGTCTTTTAAAGTTTTTAAATTAAATTTTCTTGTTTACGTAAAATGTTCTAATCTGTTTAGAAAACAGTTTTCTGTACAAGATTAAGTCTACTTTTGACCACCTATGTCGGGTCTCTGCACACAGATATGTATGTGCTGACTTCATTTTTTAATTTATTTAATTTTTGCTACTTCGTTATTCATTATTTATTTTTTTAAATATTATTTGTATATATATATATATATATATATATATATATATATATATATATATATATATATATGGAGAGAGAGAATGAAAATGAGAGAGAGTTGGGATCATATAGAAATTAAATATGGATTGGAATCTGAGGGAATGATAAAATCAAGTACAAATAGATAAGTTCTAACAAATAGGAAAGCTGTAACATGTTTCACTTTTAGTAAAGCTTCATCAGAGTTTGAGATATGGGGAAAAACCATAAATGCGGTATTTTACTTTTACGTTTTTATGTTTTTCATTGGTTAATTATGTTTCATGTGCTTTCGACTTGTTACCCAAGCGTTTGTATAATTTGTTGCGTTCTGAACTCAAGGAGAGTCAGTTTTTCGTAAACCCGTTAATAAAACCGATCTAATTAATTTCTATTCCCATCACATTCAAGAAATAAAATCAAGATCATGGACATGATTCTACTTCAGACTAATTCGGTTATGTAGCCATAATATCTAAGTGAAGAAGAGAAATACATTGAGAAAACATTTTAAACTGATATCATTTACTCCTCAACGATCGAAAACGATCCTACAAAATCCAAGAATGCAAACACTAGACACGAACACGTCTAACTAAAACACACAATTCATAACCCTGCCTCTGTCTTTCTAAAAAAAAATTGTAAATAAATTATTTATCAATGAAACTAAAATCTTTACCACCACGTCCAAGAAATTTGGAAACATTTAAGAAGAATACATTCAAGACAAATTCAGAAGCCGGTACTTATTTAGGTTAGTTTCTAACTGGAGCGGTGGGGGAATCAACCGTTTCCAAAGTATGTTTAGCCATATATCGTGTGTACACGTTCTACTTTAGGTCTGTGTTTAGCTTAAATCTGAATAGACTCTCAAAACACTGGTTCTTCTTAAGTTCCTCGCGATAAGCGAAAATCCAGTGTCCGCTGGGTGATGATGTAACGTTACGTGTTTGATTTTAGAAAAGACTAAAGTAACTTATAAAATATCACGTAATGAATATTGAATTATGAAAAACATCATAAAAGATCTGAAAGTACACATGTTTCTCCTTCGTTTTTTGGCTGATCATGTTCTTTTCGTTTCATAATTGACATGTCAGAAGAATGTCTGACATGCTCTGCTTTTACTTGCTTCGATGGATTGATTGTTCTCTAAGGACCCTGTCCCGTCTTTAAGCAATTAACGACCCTACCAAGTTTAAAGCAGCAATTTTCCAAAGCGATCAAATATCTATGTAGTAAGAAGGCTTATCGTTCTTTAACTTCAGTAATCAGACGAGAACTAGTGTTTGAACGAGATATGACCGTCACTAAACAACAAATACAGGCGTGATTAATGAAATTGGGGAATTTAACTTCCTAATCCTTGTCTCGAATGAAATGGGAAGTTCAGGTAAGAAACCCGTAGACAAAATGAAGCCTTTTAAAAAACGGAACACCTTATCAAATACGGATATCTACTAAATAACGGTTGAAATAATAAAAATATATTACATTAAAAAATGAAATCCATTAATATATATATAGAGAGATAGATAGATAGATAGATAGATAGATGAAGAAATATAGTTTTAAAGTGTGGTATATTTATGTGATAAAGTGCTCAAGATCAGAAATATACATAAAAAAATTATTTTTCTTCTGAAAGAAATGGAAAAAAATAAAAGAGACGTTTCACATACGGCTTGCCTATAAGCGGGAATGTTCATAACGATTTTCGATTCTCACCCGTCGAAGTGCAGTTGAAATGCACTGAAACCAAGTTTCATCTTTGAGTAAAATTATTTTGGCTATACGATAAAATTATAATAAATAAATAATTAACGCTCTCCTATCGGTATCGAGCCCTCTTTTGGATTAATGCTGTGGATGTTGGAATTTATGTATTACTTTCTTTCTCATCGCATCGGATATATATAGTTATTTTTTACAGATTATTTCTATCGCAAATACAAATAAAGTTATAATTTTTTTAAAGTGCACACGAACTTTATGGACACAGTGGAATCTAATTATCTTTCGGGAGAAAATTATTAGCAACAGAAAGAGAAAAATGGCGACGGTAAAATCTATTTCAGAACCAAGTTGAAGCAAGACTATCACTAAATTGAGAAAGGTATCTGAGTGGTTCACATAAAAGGCTTGAACAAATAAGACTGCAATCTAAGAAACGTAAGAAAGGAACTGAAGAATTAAACGATTCATTTTGATCGAGATATAATTTTGTTTAAATGCAGATAAATATTTTATTTATATAGTTTATTAAAACGACCACGGGAAACAATCACTCATAGATTTAGTAAATTGTGTCACCTTCCTTCGCGTTACAGATGGGGCAGGGAAATTACAATGAAATAAGGCAAAAATGCACTGCAACAGTGAAAATCACTTTTACTTCCAATGTAGTTTCGATCTCATTCTAAGATCATCATCAGGTGGTGAAAATGGCAAGACAAATATGCCTAATAGAGAATTTACCGATAAGACTGAGCAAAAATGCTTCACAGTGTCCAACCTCAAATGTGACAAAGTTCAGATCACTACTAAAGTTCCGCGACGCGGTGATCCGCATGCGATCTGAATATATAATATAAAGGTTGTTTAATTTTACATTTCGAAGAGCTTGTCTAACATAAAAATTAATAGCCTGTTTCACGTTTACAAATGTTGAAACGGGGTACTATTTTATTTGTAAAGCTCCTAAAACAATGTCTTTTTCTCAGTTATTTTTCAAACAGAAAGCGTTATCGAGGCAATAGTTATATATATTATTTCTGTTGATAAAATCATTCACGATTTATATCGGAGTAACTAGGAATAAAAGAATTGCAAACAATTTGCTGTCATCCAAATGAGAAATATACTTAAATACCACATGGGAATTAAAACTGAAAGATAGAAAATGAAAAATAAATTAAGAGAAAACATTATTAATAGAATGATATATAATGAAATTGAATGATATATAATAAAATTGAATGATATATAATGAAATTGAATGATATATAATAAAATTGAATGATATATAATAAAATTGAATGATATATAATGAAATTGAATGATATATAATAAAATTGAATGATATATAATAAAATTGAATGATATATAATGAAATTGAATGATATATAATAAAATTGAATGATATATTATAAAATTACGAAATATATACAAGGAGCAAAACTGACAATAATAAAATGCACACAGTATGTTGCTGTGTGTGTGTGCGCGCGCTTGCGTATGTGTGTGTGTATTACGTAAATCCTCACTCACCACCCATGGTTGTCTAAGTGGTTGGGTAAAATTTTTATTAATTCATTGTCTCAGAAGGAAAATTGTTTTTGTGGTGTAGTTTTCCAGAATGTACACTGACCATTCTTTTCTCGGTAAAACTTTGTGACATGCCAGTAACCAGATACTTTCTCGAGATATATGGCTATAGGACATAGTTACGGGAAAAGAGATGCATACACTCTTTTAGAGAACTATTACATATATATATATATATATATATATATATATATATATATATGTGTGTGTGTGTGTGTGTGTGTGTGTGTTTATGCATATATATATATATATATATATATGTGTGTGTGTGTGTATGTGTGTGTGTGTGTGTGTGTGTGTGTGTACGTCTGCACCTAGTGTGAGCCTGTAAATCCATATATCCTGAATATATTGATAGTTCTCCAGTATAATTACTTAGTAAAAAGGAGACTGCTGTAATATTATCTTCTTTTCCAACTGATAGGCCGCTCTCTGACGTCATCCCACAAAACTTGTTTTTTTCCTTCTCTGGCTTTATTGGCTCAGGCTCCTTTTAACTACTTGATATCTTAACTGCCAGAAGCCAACTTATTAACATTTGCATATATGTATACATGTGGACACTATGCCAAATTTTATTACGTAAGTCAATGATTTCTCTATGATATTCGTACGAATGAAATAATGTTGGTAGTATTTTCAATATATAGTCATATGAATGAGAAACGGTATAAAGAATTAAACAATATAGTTCCTCATGTCCGAATTTAAGAGGTAAAATTATATGAGAGTATCGGAGACACGATCTAAAAATAATGAATTGAATTGTTTTGTTTTAATGTAGATGGCCTCCAATATCTGAAGTTTATTTTTGTTTTTTTTTAACTGTGAGTATGTGTGATTATTGTTGTGTTATCAACTAATATCTGTCTAATATTATGTACATGTCTATATTTCTTCTAAAAAAATATTGTTTGATAGAACTAAGATCAGAAAGGTGTCAGGTAAGTCTGCGGGCGAGCGTGGTTGTAGTAAAACCAATATATGTAGTTGGTTTATTATTAGTATCAGAGATACAATTTCTGAACTAGCATATAAATTGATACACTACATTGTTTTTTTGTAGAGGATTTAATTGTATGGTTGTACGGTTATTAGAGACTATAAGGTATTTTTTTTTTTAATTTTTTATAATATACAATGTGCTTAACTTTTTTATTATTACGAATGGGTTTAACATTTGTACATATTATGTTTTTGAGTGTTGGTTTATCATGTTTGTAATAATTATTCATTTGTTACAAGTGTTATGTTTGTTTTGACGTACATTATTATTATTAATATTTTCAATTTTGGTCGACTATTATTAAGTTTATTGAGATACATTTTAATTTGTTGATCAATCACAGAATTAGGAAATCCATTATTAGCAAGTGTTTGTATAATATTATGTAGATTTGTATAGAATATGTTTTTGGAAGAAGATGGCATTTGTGTGTTGGATTTTTTTTAATATATATATATATATATAACGGCTAACTTATATCGTTAGGAGCATTCACTATTATAATTAAGAAGACACTAGATGCTAGTTCTAATGTAAATTTGAAGACGGAGTGAATTTCAAATTTGTTTTAAGTTGTGTAATGTGAACAATATTGTTAGCTAAAACGAAAATGTCATCTATGCATATTACATATATAGGGGATGTATTTGGTGTCATTAAATTAGGAAAAAGGGGGCCTACAGGAGATCAAGTCGCAGTACCATCTATATGAGTATAAATATGACCTAGGGGGTCATAAATTACTTGAGTTGTACATGCTAATAATATGTTTTTAAAATAGTGAGTTTAATATGGATGGGTAAAAAAGAAGGGTGGTTGTATACATCACGAATAATGATGTCAATCGTTTCATGGAGGGGGATATTAGTAAATAAATTTTGAACATCCAAAGATGCCATTATTTGTTTGATTGGTTTTACAGCATGAAGAATTTGTATAAATTCATTTGTGAAGTTAATACAATATTTACTTGTGAGGTAGGGAGTAATTAATTTGTTAAAAGGTTTCTGAGAGGTAATATACTCGTGTAGATATTTGTGAAAAGATATATTGGAGGGGATTACCTTTTTTATGGATTTTTACATTTCAATAAAGTTAGACAGGTTGAAAGTCACTTATAATTTTTTTGAAGTTGAAGTTTTGATGATGCACTGTTAACAGTAATAAGTTTATTGATATTTTTTTTAAGTTGGGAGGTGGTGTTATTGGTTAATGTTTTAATTTTTTTATGATTGTCCAAAATGACATGTAATTTTGAGTGGTACTCAGGTGTGTTTAAAAAAACGAAAATATTAGTTTTATCAGTACTTCAGATCACAATATTGTTGTTATTTTTCAGTTGTGTGGGTCTTTTTATTAGAGTCTTTATAATTCTTATCGGATTTTTATGATAAAAATGTTTAACAGATTTGGCTTTACGTAATTCTTTTAAACCTACCTGTTTAGTAATATGGCTATCTTGTTCGCATAGTAGTATTTGTTAGTATAAAGCTTCATTTTGCCTTTGTTTAAACATTTAAATTAGGTTTCTGTGCGACATGAAAATGTCGTCCAAGATTAATGAATTCCATTTCATTTAGAGTGAGTTAGTAATACGATAGGTTAATGAAGTTGTCATTGATATTTTGTAAATGTATTTTTCGTTTATATAATTTGTTTAGCTTTTTTTGAATTATTTCTTTTTGGGTACATTTTCCTTTTGTGCTACATAATATAATAAATATAATAATTCCTTGAAATCTTTAGTTGTGGTAAAAGATTGTAAGATTCCTTTAATAAGTACAATTTCGGTGTTGAGTCGTTGTAATTCCTGCTTGGGTGTGTTTAATTGTTGTTTAATGAGGTGCTATGGAATCTTTTGGTGTTGGGATTGTTAACGCTGCGGCATCATGTAACTTGAATATATATATATATATATATATATATATATATATATATGTGTGTGTGTGTGTGTGTGTGTGTGTGTGTGTGTGTGTGTGTGTATAGAGAGAGATGATATATTTATTTTCGTATCAGACACATGAACAAGGTAATATTAAAACAATGTTGGCTTTTCCAAAACGATATTATTTTTTAATCTATACGCTATATTTAAGATGTATTCGTGTAGGAGTAAACACCTGCATTTCTTAAGTATATATATATATATATATATATATATATATATATATATATATATATATATATATATATATATATATATATATATATATATATGTATATATATATATATATGTATATATATATATATATATATATGTATATATATATATATATATATATATGTATATATATATATATATATATGTATATATATATATATATATGTATATATATATATATATATATATGTAAATATATATATATAAATATATATATATATGTGTAAATATATATATGTAAATATGTATATATATATATGTAAATATATATATGTGTGTATGTTTTTGTGTGTGTAAATATATATATATAGATAAATATATATATTTAAATATATATATATAAAAATATATATGTGTGTTTGTGTGCGTGTATATACATATATATATATATATATATATATATATATATATATATATATATATATATACAGATAAAACCCAAAATATATAATATATTAAGGAAAAAAGTAAGAATGCTGAGTTTAGTAAATAGAAAATTAATTAAATTTTCTGTCTGCCATATTTAGCGAAAACTGTTTGAAAGAAACATTATTTCTCAAATATACATCAATGTATATATATACATATGTGTGTGTGTGTGTTTATGCGTGTGTGGGCAAGATATACCAACAATGTACAAAATCCTCATTTCTATCTTAACTGAGATGATATACAACTTACTTGAGAAAAGCAATTTATTCCCAGCTTAGCAGAAGGGATGTAAAACATGAAGTTATGGGTACCAGGACCAACTAATTATCGATGAAGCAATATTGGCAGAGGTGAAAACACAGAAAAGAAACTTAATGATAACATGAATCGACTACAGAAAGTCGTTCAACATTCAACGTTCTACATTCATAGATAAATAAGACAAAATTACAAATAAACAATCTATGCCTCCTCACAACAATCAAATTCATAATGGAGAGCAAGGAAGACTGGAAAACTACACAAAATCTAAATAACCATACAAATGGGTCATTAAAATCGAGACCAAACACATTAAAAGCCGGATTTTCTAAGGAGATTCATTTTCACTACTACTCTTCTTCCTTGAATTAACGGCACTCAGCTGTCTACTGAACAGCAGTAGCTATGGATACAAGTCACAGAATGGCCAATTGAATCACCTATGCTATATTGATGATCTTAAAACGTTTGCCAAGGATGAAAACCAGCATATAAACCTACTCACCATTGTCAAAAGGTTCGTCGAAGACATTAGAATGGAGTTCGGAATCGACAAATATACTAAGGCCACCTTCAAAGCCGGAAAACTAACGAAAACTACAGATTTAAACTTTGATGCCAACAAAATTAAGGAACTAGTCCAAAATGGTACATACAAATAGTTTGGAATTAATGACAGAGACGAAATACAATATTCAAATATGAAGAAAAATATCCGAAAAGAATATTATAAGAGAGTGTGTTTGATACTAGAAAGTGAACTTAATGATTCCAATAAAATGAAGGCTATAAACACCTTAGCTATACCCGTAGTAAAATACAACTTCAACATTATGAAATGGAAGTTGAATGACTGCAAATATTTGGGCGCCAAGACCAGACAAATGCTTACCCAAATGAGGATGCACCAACCGAAATCAGATGATGATAGGCTGCACGTACCAAGGGCTTTAGGAGGCCGAAGTCTAATCCAGCTTGAACTATCTCTCTAATCTTCAGTATTCGGATTGGAAGCCTACCAGACAAAAACTAATGACCTTCTCCTACAAATAGGAAAACACCAAATCCACTCCATCTACAAAGAAGCACTATTCAGCAAACAGCTTAATGTAACTGAAATCCTACCAGCAAAAACAAAGGAAATATTTAAATCAAACGACTAAAACAGAAAGCAAAACAACTTGATCAAAAGGAACTGCAAAGATTCTGAGAGGACAAGGCGTTTCATGTCAAATATCTAAAAATAACGAAAGAAGCAGATGTGAACCAGCAGAAAACACATCAGTGGCTGTGAAGCACCGGATTGAAAACTGAAGAGAAGGCCTAATTATTGCAGTTTAGGACCAAAGCCTCACAAACAGATCCTATCAGTGTCACATAATTAAGGATGGAACTAATCCGAAATGCATTATCTGCGGAAAATATGAAATAATCGACCATATTATCCCAGGATGTCCGGAACTGGCAAAAAGTTGAATATACCCCCAGACATAACAAGGTAGTGACATATGTTTACTGGAATATATGCAAGTACAAAAACGAAAGCATTGAGAGATGATATGAGCACTTACCAGACGCAGTTACCCAAAATAACGATGTAACTATCCTCTAGAACATGCCAATTAATTCTGACAAGGAAATGAAACCACCAGACACGATATTATCATAAATGACAAGAAATTCAGGAAGTGTGTGCTTATTGACATAGCAGTACCATCTGGAGGGATCATCTCCATAAAATTTATCGAGAAATTGTCCAAATACGACGACCTGTAGATCAAGATTAACAGGATCTTAGGAAGGATAATTGAGACTGTACCAATAGTAATCGGAGCTCTGGGCCTCGTGAGAAAAAGAATGGACAATTTTAGTAACAGTTTCCCTAGTAACATCAACATACAAGTTGCTCAAAAAGCGCCCAACTAGGAACATCCGATATACTAAGAAAAGTGCTATCAATACTCCTATAAGGCCTAAGGACCATAGTTTGAACACGGCTCTATATGATACAAAGCAGGAAACATAACATACCCAAATAGTAATAATAATAACACATACATGCATACATACATACATATTTGCACGTGAGTGTATAGGCGTCAGTGCTTGCGTTTACATGAAGGTGCTGAGTCATTTGCATCGGAAAAAGGTGTTTTTTTTCCCTGATACTGCCAGTCAGTTTAAGAGCTTCGGCACAATGCCAGAATTTAGAATTGTGATTTTAAAGACAGATTCACTCTATTGGGAATCTTGGCTCAAACCTATCATTCTCTAATTATTCCTTGGCCTTCAGCTTGTGTCAGAGTAAGCCAAATTTAAAACCATTTATAATTTTGCCCGTGTATTGGAGAGAGTCTTCTTTACTTGTTTGATGTTGCCATTAACAACTACAGAAGTTTAATTGTCTGCAAATTGTCTTACCAGGTGATTGAGAATTCGACACATATATCCGATCATACATTAGATTTGTAAAAGATGCTTTCCAAAAGCTAAGCAAAGAACTAACAAACAGGAAAGTTTCTTTAGAAAAAAAATAAAAAATCCTGAACTATTATGTTATATAAATCGTCTTGTTTAGACAAGGAATGCTGGAAAATCTCCTCTGATGTGAAAGAAAAATAGGAGGTAACAGAAATGTGTTTCTACAGAAGGATCATGAGGATTCTATGGATGGCGTGTGCAAGAGAAATGAAATTAAACAAAACACAAAATACGAAAGGGACAACTTTTAAAACATAATGAGGAATGAGGGCTTTGATAATTTGTTACTCCCAAGAAACACCAAGGGACCACAAAATGCATCGAGCAATCTCGTGTGAGCCTGTGCAAATGAAAATGGGAATAAGGGTCGAAATGCTTGTCACATGACCAAACCTTGCAAAGAACTATAAAGGTTAAGATGTTTACCGCCCACGTCCTGAAGAAACAGTTGAGTTCACGTGTTTTGTTTTGTTTTTTTCGCATGTTTGAGGGTATATTTATGTTTCATTAAGAATCTATACTAGGGTTGCCTAGCACAAAACACATACCAAGAAGAGGGAGAAATACGACAAAATTGAATTTATATTATTTTTTTTATTTTGAATAACGTACAAGAGAGCATATGTTTGACTTCAGTAATTTCTACATATTTTCCGGATGTTATTTTAAAAAAATTGAATCAGATCATTTGAAATTCATTCAAAAACTGATCGCACATTTATCACTGAATAGCAATCATGTCTTTGACGTCTACATAATGTATTTCAATAAGCGTGTAAATTTGGAAAATAAAAGGACAGGTCTTTGTAAACCCAGTTGTAAATAACCAGACGCGCGCAATCTTAAGCATTAATATAATATCTAGATACAATCATAGTAGTAGTTCAGACGATTTTTAAAGTTTCGCCTCTAGCTATGAAACTAAAAATGCAAATATTTTTCCGCAATTGACCTGTAATGTTATATTCATAATCTAAATGATATCAGACGAACTGCATTCCTTGGTGCCACCAGTTCAGACCTTCACACATGGACCCGCTATTCCATATAAACTGAGATAACTCATCCACATTCCTTAACATTTCAAATTCCATTGATAAGGAAGAAGTTTCACTCGGACAGATACTTCTCAAGAACTGTTGCATTTTGGAAATTATATCCAATATCTTATTTTCTTCAGGTGGAGAGTCGACCGTTTTCTAACTTACATATCTTCATAATATGCCCCTCTTGTCTCCTCTTACAGCAAACCCATTTTAATTCTGTAGCTTAAGTGACTTTTGGGCATTGTATTGTGTGAAAAATGATTAAAAAAAAAACATTGTTTCCGAGACTTCGCAAAAGTGTATAAAAAAATATACCAGAACAACTATTTTAACTGCTAGAAAAACTTGATTTACTTAGGAATGATATTACTATAGAGGAGAGCATTTACAGGAACATATAACCCAGAGGTAGACAGAAAATGAATTCAGCAAAGATTCACAGGAAGGGTCGTCGTCTCAGTTGATTTCTTCAACTCATGCAACTAAGCTTTACTAGGTGAGTTAGATGTATTACCGTGATTTATTATTGACAGACAGACTTTTAACAGCCTAAGAGGCGTAGATAATTCATTGTTGACAGCAGATATAGAGGGAAAACTTCAAGAAAACAAAAAATATTTGGAAAGAAACATTAGAAGAAAATAATAACAATCAGTTGTAACGAGACAGAATGTATATTGTTTTTTTTTACGAAGATAATCATCCCTAGAGGCGAGGTAAAAATTGCAAAGACAAGAACGTACGGGAAATCTAGGAAGTCTTTTATTGGACCAGGGGAAAGAGACACCGAAATCTGTACGACACTACTAAAGATGCCATCCAAAAGCTAAGCTATTGAGAAACAGGGTAATCTCCTTAGAAAGAACGAGCAAAATTTTGAACTCATGAGTTATATCAATCTCCCTATATGAGAGTGAATGAGAGATAATTTGATCATGGCGCAGTAGAATAATTCAGCGAATAGAGATGTGATCCTGAAAAATAATTCCATACGCGAAACATTAGAACAATGAGAGAGTTTAGACAATTAGAGACTCACAAGGTAAAATCCTAAAAGGCAAAATCCTAAAAGGCAAAAACTGAACCGACAAAATCTTAAAAGACAAAATCTTAAAAGACGAAATGTTAAAAGACATAATCTTAAAAGGCGAAATCTGAAACGATGAAATCTTACAAGGCAAAATCTTAAAAGACGAAATGTTAAAAGGCGAAAACTGAACCGATGAAATCTTAGACAAAATCTTAAAAGACAAAATCTTAAAAGGCAAAATCTTAAAAGGCGAAATCTGAAACGATGAAATCTGAAACGATGAAATCTTAAAAGACAATCTTAGAAGTCAAAATCTTAAAATCATAGGTTCTTTTATCCAAACTGCTCCAACAATCTCATACTCATCAGTAAACAAAATCACAAACTATATTTCACTCTTGGCTGAAGATTTTTCTCCTGTTTAATTTACCCTTCACTATCAGAAGTTTGGTCATTTGAAATCAGTTTTCCTGATTCTAAACCCCGGAACAAATAGGAGCCAATTCTATGTAAGCCGTATCGCGCCTTGGGGTTATTTTTACCATTTGGGTTAGATTGTATTTGTGGGTTTTGCGTGCGAGCTTCCGCAAATTTGATTCACATATTAAGCCCTAATTCTACGAGCGTCATTCGACTACCCGTCCTCTTTCCCCAGCCTATTCACGTTTTGAGAACAACACTTCACAACCTTTCCAGTTCATCGCATCTACTTCCATCCCGTCACAAAATTTTCATACACCGAGATGTGCCAAACCCCACGCTTGATCGATCTTTCTTAAGAAAACAGAAAAGTGGAAATTCAAGGAATCGATAACAAATGATATCAGAAGGTTCACACATATTTAATGATTTATTTGCTCCTTCTTGCCTTTTATAGTTCACAAGATAAACAGTAAATGGTTTCATAACTTTCCCAATTTGGATACAAATTATGTATAAGCCACAGTGCTTGTGCATTTTGTATTTGGCCTGGATAGATTTAAATCGATGCGTGCTTCACTGATAGTAAACCTTATAATATTTGCTACATTAATAAATCTATCTATCTATCTATCTATCTATCTATCTATCTATCTATCTATCTCTCTATCTCTCTCTCTCTCTCTATATATATATATATATATATATCGAATTAAGTCGACTCCTTATGAAAATTATTATCTGTAGAACAACATTTCCACCTAGGAAAACAAGATTTTAAAACCCATGACAAATTCACTATAATTGAGATTAGAAATGTTCAGAGTAGATGACTTTAGAAAGATTTTAGAGTTCCATGAAAATAAGTGGATAAAACGGTTAAAAAACGCACTATACAGACGGGCTCAATCGCACATTTAACAATATAGATAGCATTAATATATAACCCCACAAACCAGTGCCTACCCACATTTCTCACACACACAAGACAGACATGCTTACGGAGGTGTTGAGGCATCAAACTTATACACACACACACACGAATGTACACACTTACACATGTGTGTAAGCGTAAATACATCATACTCACTCCTTAAGAACCAAATAACACACACACAGGTGACAGAGACATATCCCCTTTCTAGGAACCAATAAAACTGTCAAAATGACCAAGGGAATTTAGAGCAGCATGAATCAATCCAGCTCTTATCTTAAATAACAACTGAAAAGAGACTGTTTGACCAACACAATGCTGACCAAAATTCATGTTTAAAATAAATAAAAAAAAAACAAATGAAAAATACAGACAAAAGTTCATTTTCTCCATGAAGACATTCATTTCTCTAGTTCACTGCAACAAGCAAGCAGATTATATTTTTCTCCTGATAATGGCGACATGGACGAAACTTGTCGAGGAATCTAAATGAAATAATAATAATACCGAAAGAATATTAATACACAAGCCACTGTGTGTGAAGATTTTAATTTTTTAATATTTTTCATTGTTCAATATATATATATATATATATATATATATATATATATATATATGACGTTGGATTTCTGACAGTGATACGAGGGTTCAAATCTCAGCATAGTTGATTTGTCAGAAAAGAGACTTCCTGATGTTATCGATCTTGAGGGGGAGGATTACAGCGTGCAGGACCTTTAAAAAGTGGCTGAAAACCATACCACGGATTGACCCAACCCTTGTGAGTGAAATTGGGTAGACGGAACTCTTGGGTGATAGTCACTAGCTGTCCTAGGACATGTCGTCTCCCTTCCAGAGACTGTAATTGCATAGTTGAATTATAAATAATAGGTGGGCTCTGTGGGTATTGAACAAACATAAATGTGCCTGAGTGAGCGTCTGTAATAGGGATTGGATAGGCTAGTAGACGGGTATCCTCGAATACAAATGAACAGCTATTACATATATATATATATATATATATATATATATATATATATATATATATATATATATATATATATATGGTTTTAGTCTATGAATGTATGTCATCGAACTCCTACAAGGATTTTGCAGATAGAGCACCATAACCATATATATTCAGAAACTACATTACCTAGTGTACTTGGATAAGTATATTTCATTTCAAAGGCGATCGGGGGTGGGGAGCACCATTCACTGAACTTTTTGTCCCTTTGATTCAAATTAAATTTAAATTTTAAAAAAGGAATAAATCCTATCCAAAATATAGATGGAGAAAGCCAGAAGATGGAGGTCACAGCGACAAGATCATTGAGTAATATTGAAATGCATTATTTTTATCCCCAAATTATAACAATGATTTAAAATCAATCATCATTTTCTTACAAAAAACTTATCTGACAAAACAAGGTGCGGATGTTTCGGCTACTATATATATATATATATATATATATATATATATATATATATATATATATATATATATATATATATGTGTGTGTGTGTGTGTGTGTGTGTATTTAATCAGTAATCCTTTTTTCATGCACATTTCATTCAATACGACAGACCAGGTGATTTTATTTAGATTTTATTTATAAATGTATAGCCGAAAGCGCTACTATACAAAGAACATTAGGAAAGTTCTTATATAATTTATTATCCGAAAGGAAAATAATTATTTGATCCAATGAGAAATTGTATAAAACTAAATAAAAGCACCTTGTCTGTCGTATTCAATGAAATGTGCATACATACATACATATATATATATATATATATATATATATATATATGTGTGTGTGTGTGTGTGTGTGTGTGTGTGTGTGTGTGTGTATGTATCAATCTCGGTCCACACGTATCTATCTATCTATCTATCTATGTTTCACAGTCTACTCTATCTATCTATCTTTGTATGTATGTATGCATGTATGTATCTATCTATCTATCTATCTATCTATCTATCTATCTATCTTAATTACTAATTAGAATGGAGATTTTCTAAGGAGGTCCTCTTCAATTTCAAGTTTGTCAAAAGCACAATCATCTTAGTCCCTTTTACACTCATTTGGATCAGGACCACTAAAAGAAGATTTTTTTCACTGATGGTTAACTCAATACAAAGACCTGAAGGCCCTCAAGGTAGAGGAATGGCTGAGTAAGACTGTAAAGGAGAGGATTTAGGAATTTAGATCATCAGAAGGACGATTTCCAGAGATATCGGTTGACCTGAACATAAAAATTACAGGAAAGAATTATCTGGTAATGTTTTTCCACGAAGTAAGAATTAGATGAATCCTACAAAAGAGAGGAAATTTTGGAAAGGCATGACCGCTAACGTCTTGAAGGTACACGACACATAAATTAATAATGATTTATAAATTGTAATTTCTGTACGAAGTAGCTAAAAATAGCGATTGGGTCTTAGAGATCAATGATATATCCCGATTAAAAGATATAATTTTCAGAAACGTTTCTCATGGTATGTGGTCGGTCGCCATTGAAAGACCAATTTAGCAGAATATCCACTTCCGTGCAATTGCTATAGTCACGGTTGTAAAATCCACGTTGGCATCATGTTATAAAAGCTAAGCCTCACTCGACCACACCCTATTTGTGTCTGTCTCCCTGTTTCTCCGCGTCTGTTTGTTCAGGAGTTTTACACAGGAATGGAGCATTCAATTGCTGAAACTTCCGTAATTCCAATACAATAGACGTCTGGAAAGCTTGAATCGCAAAGATTCTGACAATTCACAACTTGTATTGACTCTCGGATTTTTTTCTACTTGGTTACATTTGCATAATAACGGATCTAAAGTATTTGCTTTGACAACTTACCGTTAAATCATTTTCTTTTACTTTCATTGACAACAATCATGCTCAGTTTCTTTCGGCTCCAAAACAGACAAAAATACTCTCGCCTTACGCATTCTCGTTTTCTTTCTGTCTTTTTTTAAATTATTCTCAGTCACGCCTTTTAATGTTGAATGTGTGAGTGTTGTAATTGAAAACGGCTCGAAATTCAGTCGATTTTATTAAAATCACTTAGTCGCAAATAAGTTTAGAGAGTATGGACATGCGTTTAATAATCAGTCAGTTATGTGCCTTGCATAATATACTCTTAGGCGATCATGTATCATTCTATAAATGACTGACGAGGTAGATTTTTCCCGCAGTAGGTTGCCATTTCTTTCTGCGGTAGACCAGTTGCCATCCAAGGCAACAGAATCCGGTCTGTCCTGCTATTTACCCATAGCTGGGAGGATAAGAGGAGGATTCATATCATTTCCAACAGTATTTATTAGCACGTAAGTGAATTTAATGGATTCGACTGGAATTCGAACCCAGCTCTTCGATTCCTCAGCCCGAGCCGCTATCCATTATTCCATTGTACCTCCTTGAATTTAATAATAATACATAAAATGTTCAATACAATTGAAGAAAGATGTGTACCCCGGTTTTGTAGATTACGCAAAAGCGTCTGATAAAGTACCTCACAAAGAACTGTACAAACTGCTAAGTAACCATGTCATTTTTAGGAAAGAAATTGTTCTATAGAACCCCCTCTCCACGTGGTTCTGGGGAGGTCTTGGGCGACGGTAATCGTTCGATAATAGTTTCATTCTTCTTTCACGCCAAAAAAAGTTCATGAAAAGAACTTCAACACTGAGAAATTTTTTAACTTAGCTAGTTTATTAACGTCGACGTATATATCTTTTATTTATCCAGTGGGGTTGATATCTTTCCACTGGGGAACAGTTCCTGACACAAAAGGAAACACGTCTGCATTGCTCGACGGCTAAAACCCGACACCGTGAAACCTTTTCTCTATCTATCGTTCTCACGCTGGCTCAGCCAATCAAAATCGACTTCTTTGTTTTGTCTTCCATCTGACCTCAAAGGACAACTTCGGGAAATCGGAGCAGCGATACCCTTTCCCATAAAATTAATAGTCTGCTAAACTATTATTTAACAATATTATCATAGTACAGAAACTAGACTGTCAGAACTAATTGCATATTTATAAAAATACATTCAGTAACTATTCGGAAATAGAAATGGATGTGAGACAAGGCTGTGTCATATTACCGGACTTATTCATTTTCAGGGATTCATTATTGGCAGTCACCAAGATATGCAGATAGCACATATGAAAAAAAGAAAAATAATTTTTATTACATTTCAAAGGAGTTAAACTAAAACATTTTTCAGTCTGCATAACTTCAGTTTTGATTTTATAATAAATCCAGCAATTTTAATAAATCATGTTGAAATTACCTACAGATTTAACTCAAACTTGCGTTGATGTCTATATTAATTGTTTAAAATTTGACAAAAATATTTTAAATCAAATTGATGTTATTGAGATTATTCGAGATTATCATTAATAACTTCAGACAGGCTGTATATAGATGCACATTTATAAGACAAGCTAAATTCCACATTATTTATATTATTCGGACTATTGTCCTCATCTTTGTCGCCATATTTATTACAATGTTTAGGCCGTTGTACGATCCGGCCTTCTTCAGGTGGTTGGAAAGTCGAACTGAACCTTTTATTTCGCTCACTGTGGTAGCCTGTTCAAGTTCCACGTGCCATGTTTAATGGATGTCATTTATCAGTTATCTCCTGTTAATTTCCCTCTGAAAGTTCTCCACTGCCTTAACCAGGTATTGAACTCTTTGGGTCCTGCCACTGGATCTAACTAACGCCTTTATACACTGTGCTATGTGTCCTTGAATTCCAACCACCTAGAGAAGGCTGGAGCATTCAACGGCCGAAACGTTGTAATAAATATGGCGACGAAGATGAGGACAATAGTCCGAATAATGTAAATAGTGTACATAATACCTCAGAAATATAGACAGATACTGAAAGGCCGAAACGTTGTAATAAATATGGCGACAAAGATGAGGACAATAGTCCGAATAATGTAAATGGGGTACATAATACCTCATCTCAGGAATATAGACAGATACTGAAGCTAAATTCCAACTTAAGAAGTGTAAATGTAAGGGTTACATGGTGTATCTGTATAAAAAACGATTACATAGTATATGTATACAAAAAGTACATATATATATATTGTTATGTACTGTTACTGTCCAAGTAATTTGGAAAGGTTTGGAAATATATTTTCCTACATTTTGTGAACAAGACAATTGCTGCTACGAGATTATGAGTTCAGTAAGTATATATTTCTTGTTAAATACGTAAAGCATCTCTTTGTCAGGAAATTACCTGGAAATACTTTCTGTAACAGTTTCTACTATTCTGCACAATTGATTAGATTATGGGAAAATTTTGAATTCCATTAAATGCTTTTTGAATAATTGTTTTCGGATATTTTTTTCGAACAATTCTTTTCGAAAAACATTCTAGATATGATTAATTATTGTTTATTGTCCCATCGTATTCGACGTATAAGAGACAAGCAGCTCAGGGTCTAGGAACCAACAGTTACGTGATTTGATTATAATGGTGAAGGTTTTGTGACGAACCATCCACACTTTTTGAAGGACCGAGACAGAGACCTGACGCACTACGTGCCGCAAGGTCACCAAACGACCCTCTGCTGGTTTTGAGTTCAGAGTTGTCCTACCCCTAGACCAGTTGCCATCCGAGGCTATAGAACCCATTCTGTCCTGTATTTTCCCATAGATGGAGGGAGGATTCATACCTTGGGAATGTAATGAATTTGACTGGAATTCGAACTCGCCTCTCTAATTCCTCAAACCAGACGCTATCCATTACTCCCCCGTGCCTCACACCCACACTAGGCACATACATACATACATACATACATACATAAACACACACCCATATATATATATATATATATATATATATATATATATATATATATATATATATATATATATTCATGAAAGCTAGTCTACCCTTAATCCGTTGGGTCGCTGACAGCTCAGGTTATAAAACATTGAAGTTGATTCCAACAATATAAAATGGTCTGCTTGAAGAAAGTTGAAATAAAAATATTTACTGAATAGACAACACGTAATTTTAAATCTTATTCACTTAAAAATACGTACCTTCACGAATTGGATATACAAAAGGTCTAAAATAATTTTTTAAAATGAAAATATTTTCCTGAAGCTTTCAATTTAGCTTTAAATGAAAGCTAAAGGATTAAATTTATTATATTCGGCAAACAAAATACGTTGGTGCATTTAAGACAGTAATTATATTGATTGGTATAGTGGTGCATTTTTTCTGTAAAATTGATAACGTCAGCCATTTTTTAGATATTTGTAAACAAAACTTAATTTTCTGTTTTAAAAATCTTGCAAAAATAAAATATATATTTCTGAAACATTATTTGGGTAAAATTAATCTGAATTGAATCAAATATTACTTACTCCTAGCATAAAAAGTTGGAAACAAATATGTCCCAACCATGGGTCTTGTTTTTCTGACGTGATAATCAATTTTTTACCGGTGGTTGACTGTCGAACGCTTTTATAGTTAGTTATTCTGTAGAGTTTTGTTTTCTTTCCCGGAAAGGGAGACAACCCTTAGAAAACGTGATTTTTAAGAATAGATTTATAAGTTTATACATTCATGCATCATAACTTCTGCATTTATATACATATATAAAAACAAATCGAAATTCTTTTAAAAATAGATTCAGATTGTAAGCAGCTTTAAAATGTATGATTAGTAAATATAGTTTTACTTAACAAAAATATTCCCTTAAAATTATGTCACTGAAAATGAACTTTAGAAGAGTCAAAAACCTTATAAATTATTCAAATTTAATTTGTAAAAAATTGTAAGACAAAATCTTTTAAAAATTCATTTTTCATCAAAATTCTTTTTCTTCAAACAATATCCTCTTTAATATATATTATTCCTAAAAGCAGTTAAACTGTTCTCTAATTAAGTAATGTCTTAGCTTTATTGCGTTTTTTTTTATTTTTCGATTCAAAAAAGATTTTCGGTAAGAAAAATAAAAAACACAAAAAACGGTGATTTCAATTCTTCAAACAACTCTGCCTCTAAGAAAGTCATTAAAGTCATTAAAAAATATTGTAATTTCTTAAGCTTTCATAAAATTAAATAAGGTGGGGAAGATTTTTTAATGAACAAAAGTTAAAAAAATAATTTTATTCGTTTGTTAATACATCCTGAAAAAATCCGACAATTATTTGATTTTTACAAGAATTGCTTAATTACAGTGTCTATTGCCGTAAAAATGAGGTGAAAATATCGTATACTAAAAATTAGTACAATAAAAAAAAAGAAAGGTTTTTTAATCAAAATTTAGAATTTTCTGAAAAAGTGTATAAAGTTTAATTAAATAATCAAAAAATACTTTGATCCTTCCCCTTAATGATAACATAAACGATAAAAATGTCTTCATTACGTTTCGATCATTTTTTCATCACGGTATGCTAACTTTTTAGCGATCGCGTGGCGATACCTTTTTAAATCAGATTAACTTAAAAATATTTTTTAATATGCCATAAACTATTTTTAAATCATATTCATTTGAAAATATTTTTTAAAAATGGCAAAAATATTTTTTTAAATATTTAAAATATTGTTTGTTTAAAGAAAGCTGAAATATAAAAAAGAACGCACGCAAACACAGAAAGGTGGGGAGAGAGAGGTAGAAAAGGGAGGTAGAAAAGGAAGGTGGAAAGAGAGAGAGAGGGAAAAGAGAGAGAGAGGGAAAGTGAGAAGTATAAAGAGAGAGTGAGAGAGAGGTGAAAAGAGAAAGCGAGGGGGAGAAAGAGATGGAAAGAGAGAGGTGTAACTTAAATCCTTATTATGCGCCGGACGGACGCACCACAAAAGCAGACATGCACACACGAATCACATACTTTTAGTCTAAAATACATACATACATACACACACACACACACACACACACACACATATATATATATATATATATATATATATATATATATATATGTATGTATGTATATATATTTAAAAGTGAACATTGAAGTTAAAACTTAGAGGCGACAGTCTGTTTCATGCTAGACGCAATCGGCAGGCCTGACGATTGCGTCTAGCAGGAAACAAAACAACACACGGGGCCAGAGGATTGCGTCTAGCATGCAACTGATTGTCACTTCTGAGTGTTGACTTCAATGTTCACTTTTATATTTACACACGCTCTATCTCCGATATTGAGCACTTTATCCCATAAATATAGCACTCATTAGGACTATATTTCTTCATATATATATATATATATATATATATATATATATATATATATATATATATATATATTCCAAGGCTTCAATAAGCAGCTCTGAATGCCCAAGAGTAGACTTCTGATATAAAAGTGCTCTATGCCATAAAAATGACAGTGTATGAATATTAATTCAATAACCAGGTCGACAATAACTGGCCACTACTTTAAGTTTCATGATTTTGCATACAATCTCCAGATAGCCAGTAATATATAACGACTTCCCCACGACGTAGGATGTAGCAGAAGGCCAAATTTAATGTGGGGCAATCCGAGCACGTAGGCTCGGCCAAAAATTTCCCATAGACCCGACATAAATGGCGTCGTGTCTGTCCGACTTCCAGGTCGAGACTCTGCCCTTCGGCTTAGCCTCATCCGGGTTCCTCTGTGCTTTCGGGCAGAGATTTTGACAACAGCTAAGAGCTGAGCACACGGCCAGATCCCACTGCCTAACTACCTGATCTTCATGTAGCCAGTAACTTGCAGAAGTAAGGGCATTATCCTATATACCACCGGATGAGCACAATTTGGCGAGCAAACCAAACTCGCACAGTTGGGAAGGTAGAGCATTTAGCCAAGATCTAAAATGACAAAAAGTTCAAACTGAAAAGGCTTGCAGTATAGCAAAGAGCGCTCAGTAACAAGAGAAACTGGCGTCACGATACAGAAGCTGAAGCATTAAGCCAAAAAGTTCTCAACAGGACTGAAAAATCAAATTTACGCTAGAGCATATATGATGCCAAGGTTTGAATAAACATCTCTGAATAGATTCTACCCAAAAGTAGCCTTATGACATAAAAGTGCTCTACGCCACTTTTATGTCAGAACTATCCACACACACATGCACACACAACTTTCTCGTTCATTTTATTTATGATATCATTATTATAATTATTAAGACTTTATTATCTTTATTATATTATCAATGCGATAACCTGACAAAGCTACAAGTTCAAATAAAATTACTTATTTCTATTTTGTCATCACCATAATACTAGTTTTATTATTATTAATCTTTTTACATAATGTTATGCTATCCTTCACATTCCTTCAAAGTAGAAAACGCTGAAACTACCCCCCACACACACAAAATCCGTCAAAATTTAACCATTTGTGATTGCAACTCAGTACAATAAGACTGAAGCACTTAATTCTTTGAATCACTTGACACTTGAAGTTGGCATGAATTACTTAATCTTTGTTGTCATTAGCGACGTTCACTGAACTATCACACTCCTAACATTTGACAACAAAATCATGAGATCATTAGTTTTGGGCGTAAAAATTACTATGCCTGAGTATGTGATCTTCATCATCCAATCAGACTGCATATCAAACAGAAAGCAATCGGAACCACATTTTTTCTGCATAAAACGAAAATAATTCTTCAACTTCAGTCAGATGCGAAAACGGATCATAACATAGTCCTGAGGCTAAACGTCTCTCCATCTCAATCTAACTTTCAAAAATCATAGAACCAGTAAAGTTACTCTAATTAAATAGTATTAAAGACTCCATATCAATAAAGACTCCATTTATGTGTGTGTTGCCCGTATGTGATTTGCTAATACGGTAAGTTTCATATCTGTCTAATACTCTTTCAATGTCTCTTGCTATCTCAGTCTCTCACATTCTCTTTTTCTAAACTTCTCACTCTTTTCATAAAGATTTATCATAGATGTGTCAATTTCTCAGCACCGTAATTCTTTTTTGCTAACACGCTGTTTCTACTTTTTACTGAATTGCCTTTGCAGTTTTTAATATTTAATTGGGTGTTCTGTTTTAATTCCCACGTTGCATAAATTGCAGTTTAATATTTGATATTTGTCATTTAAACAACTAACGTTGAGTTTCATTTAAAGTTGTTTTCACTGGACAAAAACTGGTAAATCAATTATCGATATGAGATCTGACTTCAGTCACTTTTATTCAATGATTAAATAAATTTATTTTTTGTTTCAAAAGAATGCTGTGTGTTAATATGTTTATTTTTTTTAAATAATGTTTTCCTTTCTTACAGACATTTAAAACAATTCTAAAACAAATCTTTATCACTAGGTTTGAAAATTTTATGCATTCAATCAAGAAGGTTTGTTTTGGTTTGTTTTACGGTATATCAACCTCAATGGGTTATTTAATATCGACAAAATTTTATGTTTTTCTTCAAAAATCTATTTCTGGGAATATTTTTCCTTGAATAAATCTATAGCTGGTAATATTTTTTCAAAGAATGTATAGTTGTTTATATTGCTAGTACTTTTTAAAAATATTGCTGATAATAATTTTTCTTCAACAATTATTGCTGGTAATATTTTTCTTTTTATTACAAAGTATTTCTGGTATTAAATTCTATTTTTACACAAGTTTCGGTGTCAACTATTTACCAATAGCTGGGATCCCAACAGTTGCTACCACTGCGGGTCAGAGAGGACTTGGGAACGCCAGCAATTAAGAGGTGGTTCCAAGCTTTTCAAAGCCTCCTGATCAGTGGCCTTGCTGTTGGACGTAGTTTATCGTCTTTCCCAGGACGCGGATGTATTTTGTCGTCATACCCAGTATGGTCAATCAAGATGGCATTCAGAATTAAATATTAATGTATGGACTTTTCATCTGATTTTCACAAGTTTGTTGACCCGCAAATTGTTTGTTGCGAACGAATCCCCACCATCATATTTAATAAGCTTCAAAAAGAGTCTTGTCACATTTTTCGCATGATTACGTTGAGGATAATTTATCAATAATTCTTCTATGTTCTATGTCCATTCAAGACATTGGCGATCATGGCCGATAACTTCATCGTAAACAAAAAGGGGCTTGTCACAGTGTAAAGAAAACATTTGTTTCAAATGGATCGACTGAAAGAAAACGAAAATTTTAATAAATGACCGAGCAGAGTCATTTTGATCCAACATAACTGGCGTTGCAAATATAGTAAGTTGAGACAGATGTTCACTTCAAGAATCAGATAAGCCAAACAGAATATTTAGCTTGCATATAGTGATACTGCTGATAAATATAATTTGTGTATTTTCCAAAATCATATCACAAATTAAGGGAGGCGAAAATATTGAATACGAAAAATGAACTTATGTCTAATTACAGTATTAGATTAACTTTCTGAGAAAGATATAATCCTGGGAAAATTTAAGGCGCCTTTTACTGGTTTTCCTTTACGTTCCACATTTTAATAATGTAACCCCATGAACTAAGGCCTACAATTGGGTATGATACAATAGCATATAACACATATGTCAATCCAATAGCTGTAGGTAGAAACTACTTCACAGTTGACATTCATTCCTCCCCCACTGTATAGTCCACCTGTTCTTTTGGCTTTGTAATATCTGTTCTTCATCACTTCATGATTGTAAATCTGCACATGAAACATTCAGTAGCTAATTAATTTTTAGATGCTTACATGAAGTCTGATATCTATCTATCTATCTATCTATCTATCTATCTATCTATCTATCTATGTTTCATAGGCTGCTCGTTATCTATCTATCTATCTATCTATCTATGTTAGTCTAGTTATATCTATCTATCTATCTATGTTTCATAGGCTGCTCATTATCTATCTATCTCCCTATCTCTCTCTCTCTTTATCTATCTATCTATCTATCTATCTATCTATCTATCTATCTATCTATCTATCTATCTATCTATGTCACTCTGTTCCTATCTATCTATCTATCTATCTATCTATCTATCTATCTATCTATATATATATATATATATATATATATATATATATATATATATATATATTAGGTTGATGCAAAAATAATGACGTAATAATGTCGTTTCTTGACGTATTTTAACGTCAAAAAACGACATTATTGCGTCATTATTTTTGCACCAACCTAATATCTATCTATCTATCTATCTATCTATCTATCTATCTATCTATCTATCTATCTAATGGTTATGTGTCTAATGATAATTGTGAAGAATGATTATAATCTTTGCAAAAAACTTGTTTGTAACCAGGTAAACTCTAAAGTTCAAACAAGTTTCAATTAGTATCGACTGACTGTTTTTTTATGGCTTATCAACATTTTGCAGGTTTCTGAAAGGCAGGAAATATATTTAGATTATATGAATTCTGTTTTAGATAATACGGATTTACTTATACAAGTTATACTAAGTAACTTATTGATGGCTTTTGAGGAAAAAATATATAATGTTTCATTGTCAATAATTGTGATTCATAGTTTATTATCGTCTGTAAGATACGCTTCCAGTCGGAATACAATATTGATAAAAAAAAGTAAAAATACGTGTAATTTTCTTCCATAATCTCATCAAATCGAGGCTTTAACATGGATGTCATGCACGTTGCTAATCTTGTTCAGTAATATCTAAACTATCAACTGTATTCAACCGCTTTCTCAGATCAATTATCAAATATGGCTTCCGGCTAATTAAACATGTAGGTCCTAACGAGGACTATATTATTTGCACCTCGTGGACTGGTGCTACATAATCACAAATTGTGTGGTATAGTAAAGACCACATTATTCGCGGACGTTCAACAACAAAAAACGGATATCACATGAAAGTCAAAGAGAAAATAATAGACTATTTACATTATTTGCAGGTAAAAGAGGAGGACAAAAACACTCAGAAAATAGTCTGCCTGCCTTATGTGAAGGAGTTATCAGAGAAAATACAAAGGATCTGCGGTTCATATAACATCAAGACAACCTTCAAAAGCTGGAAGACCCTTCATAGATATCTCCCCCGGATACCCCTCGCCATAGAGGAGAATATGACTAAAGACTGTGTGTACGCTATCCCGTACAGCTGCGGAAAGAAATAAAAAGGGGAGACAGGACTCCCACTTAAGATATGGCTTCAAGAACACAAGAAAGCTGTAACACGAGGTGAAGTGGAAAAATCAGGCGTGGCTGACCACATATGGAGAGAAAAGGGAGATCACCGCCCACTGTGGGATCAGGTTGAGATCATAGACAAGGGACACCATTGGAAAATTCGTAAACTTAAGGAATCATCCCATATACTAGGACACAAAAATCCCCCTGAGCCGAAAAGGCATAGAATACAACACGGGAACCAGAAATAAGAAGTGCCAGAGAAAAGTAATTAATTAGAAAAATTGCAATATGAACTCTGGCAAAAAAAAAAATAGTGTACATATTACCTCATCTCAGAAATATAGACAGATACAGAAAATAATAGCATAATATGTTGAAGATCACTATTTCTAGCAAAAAGCTAGGAATCAAGCCCGAATTAATACGTGAAACAGCAATAATAGTTAATGGTTTTGAAAAACTGTTTCCCTGAAAAACTGTTTCCCTGAAAAACTGTTTCCCTGAAAAACTGTTTCCCTGAAAAACTGTTTTCATAACATGTCAAATATTTCTTTATGAAATAACGTCCTATATCACCATTATACAATTTCTAGTTGAACAATTTTTTTGAATAGTCCAGCCAACATTTATGAAGGAATATAGTTTCTTTAACTTACTGTTACTATTTCTTCTTCGCTTAGCCAAAAATAAAGCATTTAATTTTATGATGTCAGCCTCACACGTCCAGTAACTGCTTATCAGAAACATTAGCGGCTTCCAAGGCGGTATATTTGGTAGAACATCGGATGACACCTCTATGAAAACTGAAATTAGAATAAAAAATATTTGGTTGAAATTTTTCGGCCAAACAAAAACATATTACTCCTCATAAACCCTTGCTCGTTGGAAATAGAAAAAAAAAAATGAAAGTAATACACGAAGAAGCTAGATGAGTAGAAAAAGTATATAGATTGTATATCATTATTGATTTAATGAAAAACCTTATAGAACTGCCTAATGTCTCCAAAGCAAAAAGGAAATGAGTATAAAGGATGATTTACATTATGTAGCGTCAGACTGGTATCCTTTGTTATTATTATCACAATGTTTCGGTTGATAAACTCTAATCTCTTTTCTGTCGATACAAGTAACCCTTAGGGAAATTCAAATTTGACCATTTATATAATCAACGGGATTATATTGATGTCGATCTGCTGTCCAAGTCCAGGGATATACATCATGTTCTTAATTAATGCTACTAAGCTATCGCATGCTCTGTTTCCACTCACTCTAAATCGGTACTACTTGGCTCAAGGATTGAACCAACAATTACTACGCCTCCATATTCATGAAACCAGCGCTTTTTTCCCTCTCTGCGGTTGTCGCGTCGGATTATCCTGAATCTAATCCTGGGATCCTTAGACTTAATCCTATTATTGCCTGGCTGTTTCTACTGATGTATTCTCAATTCTTCTCTGTCTATCCGAGTGACCCTCAGGGAATTTCGAATTGAAATATTTGTATAACTGAAGGAAGCTGACTCTTCTTGTTCTGCAGTCCATATCTAGGATTATCTCGTTATTTGTCTTACTTCATTTATTATAAACATAAAGAGCTTCAACAGAAATTCGGACCTAAATAACCAATTTGTTTTTCCTTTTAGCCTGGGAATGCGACATCCAAAATCGTAAGATATATCAGACAAGCTTCTCTTTCGTTAATGGCAACGAAATCCAAAACGAATGGGAGAAAATTCTTAGCTATACATGCTGCAAAGCTAATTTGAAGTTAGTTTATTTCAAATAAGGAGGAATTTTATGATGATTACTTTTGAAACTTCCGAAATAGTTTTCTGCTTTAATTTCTGAATGAAAAGTTGCAATCGGAATAATGTATATATCTTTCTTATTACTCGCATAACGTTTCGACTGTTGTATCTTCTGCCTTCTCCATCTCTCTGTGGAATTCCTATTTGTTCTTCTTTTTCTTGTGAAAACGGGGATACTTAGAAGACAAAATATGCGTTTATTTTTTTTTTAAGCACAGGACGTCATCATTCAGTCGTGCCGTACGTGATACACGCTTGGGCGATCATGTCTCTATCCATTCATGACTGACTACGCAAAAGACTTTTCCGGAGTAGGTTACATTTTGTTTTCTGCAGTGGACTTCTTGCCAACCAAGTATATAGGATTCAGTTTGTCCTGATATTCAACCCTTTACTGGGGGTGTAGGGGATGGATTCATAGCTTTCCTAGGAGTATTTCCGCACAAATAAATGTAATGAACCCGACTGGAATTCCTAGACGTTATCCATTACCCAGCATTTTCGGTACTGGAAGAAAACTACTGAGGAGTCCAAAATAGAATGAAACAACCGCCCTGAGCTTTCTGCATTCTGTTGAAGATTATTCTAGACTCGATGAATTGCTCAATGGATTACTATCAATGATTCTTCAAATCCACCCTATGTCATTCGCGACAGTACTGTTTCGCTGTATCACAGCTCCTCAGTGCGACTAGACATCCGAATACTTCAAGCCCGGATGGAAACCCAACTGATCAGTCAGAGTTTTTACCACTGAGCTATTTTCATTCGACAGGAAGAAATAACTAAATCTAGCATATTGTTTTTACGAATTTAAACAAATGCCAATCATCCGGAGTGCTCCAATTCATTTTACTGAAGAGCTTTGCATTAACGCAGGTGGCTGTTGTTTATAGAATTAGCTTATCACTCAACATTGTTCAATTGAAATATATTTTCAAGAGATAAAATCATATATATATATATATATATATATATATATATATATATATATATATATATATATATATATATATATATGCAAACGCACACACGCGCGCACACATACATACATATCGCATTGAACGTTGTTGCTAATATTTGACTCAGAATGATATTAGAATCAGATTGATATCAATTCTTGTCATATATCCTTAATTTTTTTTAAATATATATCTTAATTTAATAACATTTTCTTTGCGTTCATATTTAGTTATATGTTTGTATATTTACACGTATGTATGAGTATATGGCTAATTGCATTCATATGTCTATGTTCTTTATATATTTTTATGTATATGTTTTTGTTATGACTTCTGCAGGATAAAAATGTGTTGATATGAATACAGGATGTGATGATTAAGTTGTCAGCACTTTATATTCTTAATTTCGCGTTTTTGATTGTTGTTGACTACACAGCAGAGTAGACTGTTCGCAAAAGAGTACAATGACGGAATTCACTCCGCCAGAAATTTGGAAACGGTATGCTGTACTGCATAGCCTTCGCGGCGGAAGCTTCAATACGAACTTTTCTGAGGACAGTGCAGAGGATTTGGAAAGAGCTGGATGATATATTCAGTCAACATCATGGTGTTTGGCATGATCATTAGTGATGACAACGATATGCCCCCATTCATCTTCCGACAAGACCTCAGACTCAGTGCTGCCCTAAGTCAATAGAGTGTGTCGAGGAACGTGTGCATTTACGTGTTGTTTTAGAAATACGTGTGTAACTCCTGGTAGAATATTAAAAAGTCCAACTACAAGAAAATGGCTGAACTTATATATATATATATATATATATATATATATATTAACAACAAATTGCAAAGCACATAGACATTAATACTTGTGTGTATGTAACAATTTTTATTTGTTCGTTGGTGAATGTTCGTATTTTGGTGAATGTTCGAACGTACGTGTATGTGTGTAATGCTTATAGGGTCTTCCCAGAAGTGGGAAACGCTGTCTTTGTGAGAGCTCACATTGTAGCGGTGTTCTCTGAAATTAAGAAATGAAAAAGAGGATTTACCTCACCTCCACGCGAGGTGGGATGCGGCACGAGGCCTGAAGAAAAGAGAACGAGGCGAGAAGTCGCCCAGTATTTATAGTATAGGGAGAATGCCTTTAGTGAATAGTTAGGAAATTAAGGAGGAGGTAACTTCGACAGGTGTCTGCTGGTAACAGGACTCTGCACCATGCTACACAAGCAGGAGAACCCAGTCATGGCTGTCAGACATGTTCACGATCATATTACCGCTTACATCTGGCCACCTGCCTCCCCAAACTGCAACCCTCTTGATTATCATGCGTACGGCGTAGTTGAGCGAGAGGCCAAGAAAATTCCTTGTAATACCAAAGATGAACTAAAGGCGAAGATTACGGCAGCATTCACCAACTTAGACAAAGAGATCGTCCATAAGTAATACTGTAGATCTTAAAGTCATCTGGGGGTCGTGGTTGAAGCCAATGGCGATTTTATTGAATATATGTCCTTATTAGTATTTTAAGATATTGTTGTGTAAATTTGGTAAATATATCTGTTAAAATGAGATATCAGTATTATTTTTCATTTTTGCGTAAATTAGATGACAATTTATCCATCGCAGACGTTATATTTACAATTGCGTGTATGATGTTTATATATATATATATATATATATATATATATATATATATATATATATATATATGCCATTATGTTACGTGTCTATAAATTGCACTTAAGATATGTATATAGGAAGTTGTATGTTCACATGTATGTGTGTGTTGCTGTCAAGACAAATATAATTAAGAAAAAAGATGTTCCATTTAAAGTGATTTTTAATGTTTCTTTTCCGAATTTAGTACAAACCGCAAATCACAAACCAGACTTGCAAATTTCAGCTGAAAACTATTGCCTAAGTTACTTAAGAAGTGAAATTTAAACCATATCGTTGGGTAGAGGACAGCTTTCCAATGTCTATATCTCTATTCCAATCGCTAGATATTGTATTAGGTTGAGTATAAACCTTTGTAAACATAATTTGCAATTTAGATGGTTGTATATGATCTCATTGATTCTTGACATCGGCTATCGTATTTATCTGTAATAGAAGAATAGTTAATGATTGCATTGCAAGTTTGTTTCAAACTCTGTCACGAGTCATTGGCATCCTTCCTCCAATTAATCAAACACTGATATCATCTTTATTCTTTTATCTCAATGTGGCTGTTGCTTCTCTCGCATCTGAAACAGAAAATAAAATACTAGAAAATATTGAAGAAGTCTTTTAAAACAAGGTGATAAAATTACAGAGAAGCAATTTTGATTGATTCGTTTTCTCTGGCTTATAAACTATTTGATGGTTATTTAAAGCATGAAAAAGGCTGAAAAATATTTTTAGATTTTAAGAATATTTTTTTTTTTTAAATAAAAATTGTTTAGCGATAGTAGTGTTACTTAAATCTATAGGAAGAAGAGATGAAATCATAGCTTTCTCAACGATCCCAAGATTGGGACTCGGCTGTCCACTTATTAATTCTGATTCATTATCCATTATAGTACCAGCACATCCAAGCAGCTGGTATTCTAAATATGTCACCCATCTAGCTACTGACTAGCTTTGCCGTTGCTTAACTTCGGTGATCATATGAAAGACAGTATTTGAACGTGATGTGGCTGGTAGATTTAAGTAGGATAGCAGTCACTGAAAAATGCACACAGGCACTTGAAGACTAAATAACCCGCTGGATTAAGGGTGGATTACAAAGACTGCTCGGAGATGATGTGTAGATTTCTACAGCAATTGTTTATAAAAAACAAAGTATTCAAGCCATAAGATCTGTTAAGATTTGATCTCAGACAGATATTAGTCGATAATACCGAATACTATACCACAGACAAAGTGTAGATAAAAGCCAAACTATACAAAACTACTATTATACAAAATAAAAAAAAGTCCGATTAAATAAAATATATTTTAATATAGGAGGCATTATTTTAAAAAGTTTATGGGATATCTATGTTTTTTGAAATATTTGTATTCTCCAGTATTTACATCATCTTTGTCGCCATATTTATTACAAAAGTAATTATAATCTCTATCTATAAAAGGCAGGTGTGTGTGTGTGTGTGTAACGAATGCACGGTCGCAATTTTCGACGGATTTGCACCAAAATTGACATGCACATGCTCCAAGTTATTTGAAAGGCAAAGACTGACTTTGCATTTCCCACCTCCTATCGATAGTGGAAATAATCGATTTTTTCATGCTTCTACGGCAGTTTTCATGTAGCTTGCGGCCATTTTCTACTGGCCAC
Organism: Acanthosepion lycidas; assembly: GCA_963932145.1. NCBI lineage: Eukaryota > Metazoa > Mollusca > Cephalopoda > Sepiida > Sepiidae > Acanthosepion > Acanthosepion lycidas. The sequence continues at coordinate 6,718,710 of OZ010592.1, read as the reverse complement.
GGTGAGAACCTATAGCTGGCTGCCACGAATAGGCAGGAAGATTCTATTGGCCAGCGTCAGAGCCAACAGCTGACTGACACGAATGTTAATTAGCATGCTAGCATGCAAAAACATCGATAGCTGCATTCGTCACAAGTGGGAAATATTGAAATCTGCATGGCACTTTACTCAATTGGCTCATTCGCTTGCTTAAACTAAAGTTTGATTCTGATTCCGCAGAACTGCGTTTGGAGTGAAAAAGTATTTGTTGTTAACATTGTTTTTTCATTCGGTTTTTCCAGTTAGGAGTCCTTTTTTAAAGTTGATCGTTGTGTGTTCATTTTTTTAGTTTGTTTTTCGTAACAGATTTAATGTTTAGTATAGAGCTTGGAAAGAAATTCGCAGTGTGAGATAGGCAAGAAGTAAGGCATGTAGCAACATCAGCACAGCAAAGGGCACTCCTTTAAAGGCAAGGAAGGGCAAAAATATTTTAAGTCAAGTGATAGCGATTACTGTATGAGTCGTACGATTTTTTAATCAAACACGGGCAACGCCGGGCCAGGCTGTTTGTAATATAATAATAATTGTAATAAATATGGCGACAAAGGTGAGAGCAATAGTCCGAATAATGTAAATAGTGTACATAATACCTCATCTCAGAAATATAGACAGATACTGAAATGCCTAAACGTCGTAATAATTATGGTTACAAAGACGAGGACAATAGTCCAAATAATGTAAATAGTGTACATAATACCTCATCTCATAAATATAGACTGATACTGAAAGGCTGAAACTTTTTAATAAATATGGCAACAAAGATGAGGACGATAGTCCGAATAATGTAAATAATGTACGTAATACCTCATCTCAGAAATATAGACAGATTTGTATTCTCGTTATGAGCTATGATAGCATTTAGTTTCTGATAATGAACAAGACATTACCGACCGAAACAAAGAACTATCGACCCGCTGTGCAACAAATTATTCGAAAAGGGGAAAATGCAGTATCAAATAAATAGACACAATTTGTTTTGTGAAATTTATCACAGCCCCTTTATCTATCTATCTATCTATCTATCTATCTATCTATCTATCTGTCTGTCTATCTATCTATCTATCTATCTATCTGTTACGGCGTAATATCTATCTATCTATCTATCTATCTATCTATCTATCAAAGCGTAATATCTATCTATCTATCTGTCACAGCGTAATATCTATCTATCTATCTATCTATCTATCTATCTATCTATCTGTCACAGCGTAATATCTATCTATCTATCTATCTATCTATCTATCTATATATTTATCTATTTATTCCTCGCTTGATGTCTGTCATTTTAATATTTTATCTAGTATGCTCATTATTCCTACCATGCCATGTTGATTTCTTTGTCTACAAATGATCTATCTCTTATGTTGTATTCTTTGGCCATAAATATAAGATATTTGCAGCAATTAATAACATGAATACACACACGCACACACACAAATTAGCACCCATACCCTTGCGCACGAGCTCATAAATATGTCTCTGTTTTTCTTAATATTATAAATGTTTCATTTCTACGATGTTCATGCTTGGATAGAAATTCTGATTTGTTTTTTAAGCATACAAATTAATATGCAGTGGCTAGAGATTGAATTTGCTTTCACTGCTTACAATAAAAGTATATCTACTTAAGCACGTGTATTCACGAAATATCTGGGCATATTTTTCGGATGTGCTCAAATTTTCTGATGTTCATGTTTGTTAATATTGAGAACTGAAAGCCGTAGACAATTTTTTTAAGACGTTATACACAAGCGCGAAAACGCGTGCGCACAGGCACATAGAGAAATTCCTGCTACTGACGCTTTCTCTCTCATGACTCATTAATTAATCGAAGGATGTACAAGTGACTGTTTTTTTCTTCAAGCTAGTTTACCCCTTGCAGTATTTCTACCATGGTGCTATGACTTCAAATGCAAGAAGGGGCACTCCCCGTCTTGCACAATTTGTTGCATTGATTGCAAACGAAATCAGGTTTCAGAGTCATAGAGATAGATTTTTCTGCCTTTAAGGCCACATGTGTGACTAATCAAGTCAGCCTTTGATAGACAGATGCAGGCACGTTCTGCATAGGATCAAGTTTTTGGGCACCATTTCCTGTTTATAGGCTTACATTTCCCATGTAGCAACCATAATACATACGCATATATATATATATATATATATATATATATATATATATATATGTATATAGTGTATTATTATATTATATATATAATATTATTGTGTATTATATATTATTTTATAATATATATATAATATTATTATATTATTGTCGCCTCTGTGTGCTGACTTCAATGTTCACTGTTATATATATATATATATATATATATATATATATATATATATATATATATATATATATTGATTCTGTCTATATTAGACATCCGACAACATTCAAATTTTTGTCACTTAAGCCGTCTTTGACTCACCTCTCTAAAACTTCTTTCTGTTAAGTTTTAATCCCCAACCTTCTCTCGTCTGTTACCCATTTCCTTAGCTTTAACATTCGTCCCACACGCTCATACTTACACTCTCTCTAAATTTTATTTTTTATTTCCGGAGTTGTTTTTTTCTGTTTTCTTTTTGAATTTGTCTGATGAATTGGATCGTATTTACGATTCCAATGGAATAAATTATGACCATGCAATATTAGTGTTTAAGCCTTTTTATTATTATATATATATATATATATATATATATATATATATATATATATATTATTATTATTATTATTATTATTATTATATATATTATATATATTATTATTATTAGGTTGGTGCAAAAATAATGTCGTTTTTTGACGTTCAACTTTATGACATACGACATTATTTTTGCACCAAACTAATATTATTATACTCTATCCAAACATATAACCGTTTCTCTAAATGCTTTTGTATAATTCTAAACATCAAGAGAATCCTAGTCATTACAGCCGTTTGTCATATATTGTACACTAGCCATGAGTTTATCAGTCATATTCTTTATTCTTTATTCTCTTATTCTTTCGACAAGTATGGAGCCACCTCTTAATTGCTGTTGTTCCAGGTCTATCTTCACTCGAAGTGGTACCATCTGTTAATCTCCTAGGTATGGGAAAATAATGAACTCAAAAACTAGAGTAAACAAACTGAAAACATAAAAATAAGTTTTCATATTAAAAAAATGGCAAGAGTTATTTTTTTTAATTTCCAGAAATAGATGATTGTAAAAGAAAAAAAATATGGCAGCAATAGATTTTAGTAAAAGTAAAACAATACTGAACCTTCCAAGAAAATTAAATTTCTATATTAAGTGACTCATATTAGGTTGATATGTCGTTAAACAAACAATTTTCAAGATCTTGGAACAATTTGCACATGTTTCATTTTAGCCACAATATAATTGCTAGGAATAAATCTGCACCTGGCCCTAACGGAATACCTTTCCTTCTGTACAAGAAATGTCCTACTCTTCTTAAATGGTTACATACTAACTTAAAATTAGCATGGAAAAATTACCATATCAGCCAAAAGTGGATGATAGCGGAAGGGGTGTACATACCCAAAGAAAAGAATTCCAAGGACATCAGTCAATTTCGGCCAATTTCGCTTCTCAATGTAGAAGGAAAGATATTTTTCGCAGTTTTGGCATCGAGGTTGACCAAATACCTTCTCGATAATGAGTATATCGATACATCAGTACAGAAGGGTGGTGTCCTAGGAATAACTGGTTGCTTAGAGGATGGAAGCATGATCTGGGAGGCCATTCAAAAAGCAAACATTAAAAGGAAATATTTGGACGTCATTTGGTTGGATTTAGCTAATGCCTACGGATCAGTACCTCACCAAATGATACAATTATCATTACAAATGTACCATATTCCTGAGGAAGTATCTATTATACTAGGAACTTATTTTGATGGTTTCCTCATGCGTTTCACTACAAAAGACTTTACGACTAAGTGGAACAGACTTGAAGTTGGAATTACGATGGGATGTACAGTGTCACCAATACTTTTCGTTCTAGCAATGCAACTGATTCTCAAAGCGACAAACAACAAGGCTGATGTTGTTGACCTTGGTGGAGGTTGTCAAATGCCACCAGTGAAGGCGTTCATGGATGACACTACAATCCTCTCAGTAAGTTAAACTCACAAGATATTAAGCTTGATGGACGACCTGATAAGTTGGTGTAGAATGAAATTTAAACCAAACCAAAGTCTTTCTGTTAGAAAAGGAAAGTTGAACAAAAACATAAATTGTGTAGTAGGTGGCCAAAGAGTCCCTACTGTATCAGAAAAATCAGTGAAAAGTTTAGGTCGGTGGTACGATCAATCCTTAAAAGATACCAACCAAGTAAAGAAACATCCAGGTCATTACAAGAAGATCTCCATAAGATAGAGCTTTGTCCTCTAAAAGGAAAATACAAGGTATGGTGCTTAGAGCATGTGCTCATTCCAATGCTACTATGGTCCATACTTGTGTACGAATTTGGAATGAGTACAATTGAGTCAATGGAAAGGAAAATAAACAAATATATCCGGAAATGGTTGGGTTTGCCTCCAGGTTTGTCTGATATCGCTTTGTACTGCAGACAAGCAAAACTAAAGTTGCCATTTAAATCGATTGTGGAAGAGTATAAATCCGGAAAAATTAGACTTCAAATGATGTTGGATGATTCCAAGGATAAAGCAATAAAAGCTTTAAAACCTACGTTAAAAACAGGGAGAAAGTGGAAGGTCAGAGAGACGATAACAAGTGCTAAAGACAATCTAGCTTTCAATGAATTCATCGGATACACTCAAGCAGGGAAACAAAGGTTAGGATTAAATGAAAGGCAATGGTAGTCGAAATCTTCTGGTAAAGATCGCCGTGATATGGTCATCGAAAATGTGATGAAAGAAGAAGATAAAAAAGACTCGTAAAAGGAGTGCAACAATCCCAACAAGGCCAATGGGAGGAGGCTCTTCAGAAATCTATTACTTGGAAGGACATTTGGCAGATGGCTCCACTTAGGTTGAGCTATTTAATACCTTCCACGTATGACCTGCTACCATCTAAGAACAATCTTGTTAAATGGAAGAAAGAGAGTGATCCCACTTGTCCCCTGTGTAAGGAAACGCCACAAACATTAGAACATGTTCTTAGTTCCTGTAAAACAGTCCTTGTCAATGGCAGATATACATGGAGGCACAATAGTGTTTTGGATGAGCTGGTCAAAATTATAAAGAAATAATTCAAGTCTGAGTCATCTAATTCAGACCAGGAATTTGTTGCAGAAGGAAAAAGATATGTTGGCTCTAAGCAAACAAGCTAATGTCATGCTATACCCGGAAAAAATCTCCTTAGTTCTGGTGGCATCTGGGAGGTATCTGCAGACCTTCCTGGTTGGCGTAATGATTACCCCAAAATAATATCAAGTAAAGGTCTGCGACCAGATATTGTTCTTCTGTCAAGGTTGAACCATAAAATCATCCTGGTTGAATTAACAGTACCATATAAATGCCGGATGGAACAAAACCATGATTATAAAACTAATAAATATGAAAATCTAAAGTCAGAGCTAATAAAGGAGGGGTATAATGCAATTGTTAGAGCAGTGGAAATTGGAACAAGGGGTTTCGTTTGAGGCACTCTGTACCAATTTATGGGCCAAATTGGAATCAAAGTAATAGGGCCAAAAGTATAAAACGCCAAATAGAAGTAACAGAAAATAGTTCTATGTGGATATGGAAAAAACGAAATACTCCGTGGAGTGTTTCAGCGAACATGACGGCATGACATGACTGATCGTGAATGCGTAATGAGGTTCACGTTGCATTCTCAGAACGCGAGGTTTGCCGTTTTTCGGAATTTTCGTAAATTTAATTTCGCCGATGACCCCAGTTTAAAATTCGAGAGGAACACATCAAATTCAGTGAAGTCATATGCCGTAGAGAAGCTTGGTGGAAGTGTCATTGGCATGAGGAGCATTACACATTCAGCTCGCTTCAGGTGAGTTTCAATTACTTTCCAGTAATTTCCTTCTTCTAGGCTTATTTTATTTTTCATTTGATATAAATATTAATTCTGACTTAAATAGGACCCTTTTCCGGTTTCGTATTTACTAAGGTAAAATTGTAAATTCATTAGCAAAGTTTCATACTCCGGCATTGTCTTTTTTCTCCCTGCTCGTTCACAATGTCTGTGTATAAAATAAATAAGAACTCTACATGCACACCAAATGAGTAAAATTATTTTAAGAGTAATTCAACTATGAATTCAACACATCTAAATACCGAAGTGCGCATGAGTTTTAGTATACGTCTATTTATCTTTTGAAATAATAGTATTGTCCATTTTACTCAAAATTCAGTCTTTTGGTGTTTAAACTGGAACGCCAGGACGCCAGCTTGGACGATGGTATGTGTAGCGCGTGGGCTGGGCAAACCGCATGACCCTCCCCTCGGCCGTATAGAGAAGATCCAAAGAAGTAAAAGGCATTAAATTTGGGACTGCCTTCGTTGTAGTAGTTGCTGTAAATTTGTTAGTCTTGACAGCCAAACGCCGAAGGGTCTTCACCCCGGTGTTTCTGTCTGAATTTACTTCAAAAGCCTAAAATATTTTTTTTTAAATTCAATTTCCCGTTTGTAGATGGCTTTTATTGGGTTTAGGACTAAATACAACATTTTGAAAAAGGTCAATTGGCAGAGGGAAAATAGTAATAGAATTCTTCTCAGCTGAGATTTTGTTAGTCTGCAAATATCTAAATCACAATGTCTCATGAGATTCACACATGACATGAGTTGTTTCTTTCAGACCACATGACGCTCACTCTTCGCCCTCAGTAGGAATAATAACCTTAGCCCGAGATTCACGTGTGGTTTTAAATTCAGAAGCCAGAGTTTACAAGCCATTCCGTTCGTATCATTAATAACCATATCCAACAAAACTTGATTGGTTTGGTTGATTCTTTTTTAGCTGCATGTCAACCCCTATGCATTATTGAATGCCGAAATCTAAGTATTTTGCATGGAATTTTATGGATTCAGCTACATATGTTTTGAACGCAATTTTATGCTTTCAACTACAGGGTGTCCATAAAGTTCGTGTGCACTTAAAAAAATTATAACTTTATTTGTATTTGTGATAGAAATAATCTATAAAAAATGTTATAAAGTTTAATGTACCTAGTTTTTAAGTATAGACAAAATAACTAATGTGATTTCAGGCATTACTGTAAATTAGTTGCAAATGTTTTCCGAGAACTGCAAAATCGTATTACCCTTTGCATTGCTAATGATGGAGGATATGTGGAAACTTTAGAAGATATAGATTTACTTATTTCTAATCCTTTTTACAAATTATTTCTATCGCAAATACAAATAAAGTTATAAATATTTTAAAGTGCACACGAGTTTTATGGACACCCTGTATATATTTTTAAATAATGTTTTCCCTTTTAGTACAAATGTATGTTCTTTTAGATATAAAATTTGTAGAAGATGAAAGTGTATTGCTAGTGATTTTACTATGCGAATGTATTTTTATACTTTTAATTTTGCATTTTCTTCGTCATTTTATTTTAAAATGTATTGCCGGTTATTTTACTATTGTTGGTAATTTGATTACAAACATTTATTGTTCGTATATTATTTAAAATATGTATTGCTGATATTTTATACCTTCGTAGTGTAATTATTTTTCTTTCGATGTTCTCTCTTTGTCCTTAGCTTGGACCATAACAGCCGGGATCAGGGTGAACCTGAGAACAGTTACAAGTAAACAAAATATCCGATCTTCCGATCAGAGGCCTTGCTGCCGGATGTAGTTTATCGTCATACCGAGGACGGTTATTTTTAAATGCCATGCCCCTTCAAATCGTAAGTGGTCATGGCTACAAATGTTGATTGGTTGATTTTGTTCGGTGGCATTTCAACACCTCTATGGGTTATTTAATTATGCAATATAAATATTTTGTAGCCAATTTTATGGCTTCAGCTACAGATATTCTGTACATAATTTTATACTTTCCAGGCAAATGCTAGGTCAGCTGCTAAGAAAGTTGGTTCACTGCATCGTGTGAGACAATTTTTCTCTCCAAAATCTATCATACATATCTATAAATTCTACCACTCGTTCATATTTAGGATATTGCTACCGTATATGGTCCAGTGCCCCTGCCCGTCCTGGGTATGACGATAAACTACATCTGCGTCCTGAGATGGACGATGAACTACGTCCAACGGCGGGGCCTCTGGTCGTGGGGTTTTGAGAAGCGTGGAACCGCTTCTTGGTTGTTGGTATTCCCGAGGCCACATTGACCCGGGATGGTGGCACCTGTTGGGGTCCCGGCTGTGGGCGGGTGGTGGCTGGTATTTTTATACTTTCCTTGTGATTTTATTTTATTTTATTTTATTTTTTGGTTGTTCTCTTTGTCCTTAGCTTGGACCCAAACAGGTGCTATAATCCGGTGTCGGGGTGGACCTAAGAACAGTCAAAATTAAGCGGTGATTCCACGCTCCTCAAAACATCTCCCGATCAGTGGCCTTGCTGCCTGATGTAGTTTATCGTCATACCCAGTACTAACAGAACTTGTTAGTCGTGTTCATTTTTTGTGTGAGTAAACATTATTCACCTTTCAGAATGGTATATTTATAGGAACATAAATTACAGAAAATATTTGTTTCTTTTTAATTTTATTTGCTTTATCTTCCCAAATAAACAATACAATAACTGCCAGTAAGGAACAAAAGGGTTACTGAGAGTATGAAAAGAAAATGAGAGAACATGATTCAAGGTGATATATGGTGATGTTTTAATATATATATATATATATATATATATATATATATATATATATATATATATATATATGCTCTCGTCATATATTATGAATGGGAGTGTATATATCACTGCGCAGGTGTGTTTAGAGGGAGTAAAAAGCAACTTCAGTT
>OZ010592.1:6637257-6702257 GCA_963932145.1 Acanthosepion lycidas | reverse complement strand
TCACTGTCCAAATTTTCATTTACATATCTCTGACAATGACCACTTTTACTCATAAAATACCTTAAAACTATATTTTTAACATCTATCTATCTATCTATCTATCTATCTATCTATACATACATACATGCACACACGCATATATCATTATTATTATTATTAAAAAAAAAATGTCATATTATGGAAGGATATGGAAAGCCTGAAAATAGTAAAATCATAAATTGAAAGAGATCGGCTCTCAGCGTTACCAGAGAGAATGTGGAAGACAAAATGATACCCATTAAAAAACCTAATTGAACAGTTACATACAAAACACTCAATGATTTAAACATTTCCAGTAAAAAAAAAAAAAACTAAGAATAGAGCTAATTTCCTATTAAACAAACCGCCAGAGTCTAAAATTTCAATATGATTTCGTTTCATGCTTTGAAGTCATGCTCAGATGATTCCTCAAACAATAAAGAAAGAAAGAATCCTACTATAAAAAAGCGAAAAGTGAAAAAAAAAAGTGTAAACAGAATCACTCACACAGAAAAGGGAAATAAGGAATTAAGACACAACAAAGAATTGAACGGTTTATGTGAATAACGAGAAAAGAAAAAAGGAAAAATCAGACGGTAACATTATATATTTATTTCCAAGTTTACTTTTGGTAAACCAGTTCCAATCTTGTATCCAATAGCCTTTCATCCATATCCAATTCCAACATTGCTAGTACTGATTCAGTGTATAGCTTACACGTTCCAGTGATGCCTCTACATCTGAAAGTCTTTTATTTATTTATTTATTGTTTTAATTTAACTTCAGATATCCTTCTAAATTCTTCCTAAGCTTTCCAATAATAAAGAGATAATGTACCTTGGAAAATATGTATGAGAGAAAAACTTAGATGGACATTAGGAATATGTAGCGCGAAAAGAGCATTACTTGCACCGGAGTTTAGTGTGCTCCTCCACCGTGAATATCCCACCAACGATTCTTGGCTTACGTTTGGCGATGGATTCTGGCGAAGAAATTGTGGGCGACTAGAAACTGTGCAATGCAATTACACACTTATATTCATGCGCATAAATCATTATCCCCCTGGGATGGATGAAGATAATAATAATGGCTGTTCACGACAAGACGTGACGATGCGATGGTAACACACACACACACACACACACAGATACACACACACATATACACACACAGGAGCACATTGTAGGAGATGGTGAAAACTTTTCAGTTCAACCATGAAGGAATTGTTAAAATGTTGATAAAAATAACATATCAGCTTATGAACTTTACATTCTAAATTGTGTGTGAATTTCGTATATATATATTATATATATGAGAGAGAGAGAGCGATAGAGATAGAGAATATATAACATATACAATATGTATTATATGTAATATATAATATATAATATCCACATATAAAAGGCGCTGAAATTTTCTGTCAGTGAAGTCACTATTCTGATATTTACTCATTTAGAAACGTAAAAATGCGTCAAGTTGACAGCCTTTTTGCTTCCATTCTATCTATCTATGTATCTGTTTATCTCTCTTCCTCCTCTCTCTACATATATACGTGTATATATATATATGTGTGTGTGGGTGTGGGTGTGTGTGTTTGTGTTTGTGTGTATACACCCCCACACACATACACAGATATATCAGGTGTGTTAGATAAACTGTAGTCTAAATTACGCAAAAATGAATATAAAATTGACATATATTTTTACCAGAAGACTGAAGAGTTGATTTATTCAATAAAATCCACATTGGCTACAACAACGGCCTCGCGACGATTTCGGAATATCCTGCATCTCTTCTGAACGGATTACGTTGGTAAATGCTGCCATAATCCTTGCTTTTAGTTCATTTTTGGTGTTACAGGGAGTTTGTTTTATTTTTGGTCTCTCGCTCAACTGCGCTTCATACATAATATTCAAGGCGGTTGCAATTTAGGGAGTTATGTGGCAAAATGTCATGGGGGATGTGGTCTGGGATATTGTCTGACAGCCATGACTGGATGCTCCTTCTTGTGTCTTGGCACAGAGTCCTGTTTCCAGACATAGTGTCATCCAGCAGCTACCCAATTGACCTAGGTAAGCACTTCCCCCTCAATGCACTTAATGTAGGCTTCCGTGTTGAGTCTGATGCCCTGTGGAAAATTGCTATCACCATTGATCACTCCGAACACCATGATGTTGACTGGATATATCATCCAAATCTTTCCGAATCCTGTGCACTGTCCTCAGTTGACATCCAGACACACGGAAATTTTCGTATTGGAGCTTCCAGCATGAATCCAAGTAGTTCAGCATACCTTTCCAAATTCCTTGCAGAGTTAATTGCATCATGTTGCTCTTTTTTTTCTCACAAACGGTGCCAAACAGACCATACTATATTGTGCAGTTGACAAAATAAAAAACAAACAATGCGATTGCACGAAATTAAAAATATAAAATGGCGACAATTGACCCATCTCATCCTTTAAAAGTTCGTTCCCGATGTTCCTTGTTAATATAAAATGACTAACTTGACACTGGTGTTATTTCTTTGTTAGTACCGGCTTCTTCTGTGTTCTAAACTGGAAACTTTCATCGTTCAGTTGCGTGACAGACATTGTTGAATGTTAATGCTTTGTTCTCAAATTTACGCCTTAAAGATGGATGACGAAAAGCGACACTTTTACTATATTATGCTCTATAAATTTTGGATAGGAGTAATCTTCGGAACTGCAATAAAAATATTCAGAATGTTTATCTGCATTGTCCGCCATATCTTAGGATGATCAAAAAGTGGTTTGGCAGAATTCATCAGAGAGATTTTAGCCTAAATGACCTACCATGCTCCCGGCGACATTTCGAAGTCAATGAAGACGCTCTGCTATGTATCATGGAGAATAAAACCAATAAAACCAAATATTTCGACATAAGACTACTTTGCTAATGGTTTGAAAATCGATATCACAACTGTCTTTTGCCATTTTCCACTACGATAATGCAAGACAGCATGTTGCAAAACAGACCTAACAAAAGCTTAAATCGTTGAAATGGGAAACTCTCCAGTAGCTACGATATTCTGGCTTCTCCCCTTCGAATTTTCATTTTTAAAGTCTCTACAGTACAGTTTAAATGAGAAAAATAGCCAGTATATTCAATCTGATATTAGCTTTCGTTCTTCTTCCAACAAAAACAAAACACACATTTTCTACAAAAATTGCATCAATAAACTTTAACAACGATAAGAGATAGTTGTTAAAAAGAACAGAAACTATGTTCTTGACTAATAAATGTTTTTTTTGTGAGAATGTATAATTTTGTTTTTAATTTTCAAATCGGATACGAACATTTGCAATGATCTCTAACATATATACCATTATCAGACACCGCTGAAAATTCCTGAAAACCATAACAGGCTTTGAGCCAAGTTTTGCGAATCAAATTAGTTTCGAAGCCATCGAGAATAGAGCTAGTAAAAAGTTCCAAGTCAACGTAACCGAGGTCTTAGCGTACTGTATTTGTTCAAATTGTTTATTACCGAATTATGCGCTCAACTCAAGAAATCATTAGTATATTTGAGCAACAACCATTTTTTTTTTTTCGTTGAAGATGACAGCCAAGAATCTCTATCTATAAAAGTCAGGATATGTGTGTCTGTGTGTAACGAATGCACGGCCGCAATTTTCCAGGGATTTGCACCAAAATTTACATGCACATGTTCCAAGTTAGCGGGAAGACCAGGACCGACTTTGCCTTTCCCAACTTCCATCGATAGTGGAAATAATCGATTTTTTCATACGTCTACGGCAGTTTTCATTTATTTTGCAGCCATTTTGTACTGGCCAGAGTGAGAGCCTATAGCTGGCTGCCACAAATAGGCAGGAAGATTCTATTGGCCAGCGTGAGAGCCAACAGCTGACTGACACGAATGTTAACTAGTATGCTAGCATGCAAAAAAAATCGATAGCTGCATTCGTCACAAGTTGTAAAAATTTAAATCTGCATAGCACTTTATTCCAATTGGCTCATTCTCTTGCTTAAACTCAACGTTAATTCTGAAAAATATTTGTTGTTAACTTTCTTTTTTCATTTGGTTTTTCCAGTTACGAGTCCTTTTTTTTACAGCTGATCGTTTTGTGTTCATTTTGTTTAGTTCTTTTTTCGTAAAAGACTTAATGTTTAATGCTTAGAAAAAATTCGCAGTGTAAGAAATAAGGCATGTAGCAACATCAGCACGGCAAAGGGCACTCCTTTAAAGGCAAGGAAGGGCAAAAATATTTTAAGTCAAGTGATAGCGATTGCTGTATGAGTCGTACGATTTTTGAATCAAGCACTGGCAACTCCGGGCTATGCTGCTAGTTATTGTCTAGTTATTTTAATTCTTTTTTATCTAATATCATTACATTACATTTTTATCTAATATCATTACATTACATTGAATTTTTAATTCAACGTTACTCCTTAATACTATAAATGCTATTTTATTTGGTGTACCTGTTTGATTTGCTACACCTTTTTTTTTTTCTTAAACAAGGGAATTAATAACAACTGATCGAGAAGTAATAGTCGATAAAACAATACCTCGCTTTGTTTAAAAAAAAGTCTCCCGTGTCCAAATTGGTAAAGGCGCGCATTGTCTGTAGGATTGAAAACGGGATACAAGTTCGATTCTTCCCAGCAGGCATATTTTTCATTACTAGGACTATATGATTTAATCATGTTATTATTTTCCCTGTTTAACAAAATATAACATGGTTAGTATATCACTTACTTCTATCCAAAAAAATAACGTTTATATTTGTAAAAAATACTAATGGACTTAAAAAAGGCTATTTTTTTACATTTCGTGTACGAAAGTGAATCTTGCAGATATCGATTTTTGGATGTCCTAACGAGTGATGTGCGGTCCTTAAATAAGTAAATTGAACAGTGCTTTATCAAAATGGATTCCCATTGCCAAACTGGTAACAGCACGCTTAGGTTAAATTGATTTGTTTATTTGATCGAAAGCAGGATGCATTTTTATTCTTTCCAGGTAACATATCTTTCATTACTTAGACTTATCGATCTCAGTCGCTTGTTATTAATTTCAACCTCTTCGGGACGTTATCGATCATGTCCTTTGTAGCTCTTAGTAAATTTGTCCCTGTTCTGCCATACATTTAAATAAGCTCATTGCGTAGTTTTCCTTTTTCTCTATTACCTTCAAAATGTCCTGTGACTGTCAACATTTCCAAGCCGTCTTTCTTCCTGATCCGCCTTTGAGATTTCAACTATCTCTTTTTGTTGTTAATTATAAATGTCGTTTTTCTTTCCATTTGAAATAAGTATGATATTATGTTACGCACATTTTTACAGGAGGCCTGGTGGAGTAATGGTTAGTGTCTCGAGTTGAGGGATCGGAAAGCTGTGTTCGAATTTACGTGTTAATACCCTTGCGAAAGGTATGAATCCTCTTCTTCTCCCCTAACTATGTGGAAATAGCAGGACAGACCGGGTTCTATATCCTTGGAGGCCAACTGGTCTACCGCAGAAAGAAATGGCAACCTACTGCGGGAAAAATCTGCCTCATCAGTCATGTATAGAAAGATACATGATCGTCTAATTTTGGCACATGATCGCTCACGCTTGGTACATGACTGACTAACTGACATTTTTACCATCATAATATTAGAATATGGCTTGTAAACAAAACGAAAATGATTGTCTTCGATATAAGAAATGATGTCAAGCAAAAATGGCAATTGCGGTTCTGCACTTATCGGAGAAGTAACCGGACATCAGCTGCATTGGAACGAAAGAATGGAAGACAATATATTTCAACTATCATAGGATATATGCCCACGACTGATTTACAAGTGATGGCTGAATCTTAGAAGAAACACGACTAGACGTTGTCAGGAAATTAATGGCAACGTTGCTCCGAATAAGTAATAATGTTTTAAAAAGAATTCGTTTACTCGACTCGTGTTTAATAAACCGAAATCACATTCCATTCCAGGCAGCTGCGTCATTCGAACTAATGTACTTGGGAAAGTTATTAATCTGTCACTTCTTTCTCTAGTTATGGCTTAAAAAACTGGGTTCATTTCTCAAGACTTGGATGGCAGTCAGTATGAGAGCAGGTAAATATGTATTATAGCTATTAAGGAAACAAAGTAACACCAATTAACACTTTTTCAAAGAATGCTGCGAAATTCATGCATATAAAATGTAGAATCTCTAGAGAATCTTGATTGCCTACCTACTGAAAACATAATATTAAAACACACACATACAAAATATATTACTATACCTAATATATCGACGAGTCATAATAATTCAAAATGTGCTTTAAATGAATAAAGTTCATGATATGAATAAAGACAAAATGAAAATGTAGACGACACAAGGGACATTATCAAGGCAAATGTAAGGATTTTATGTTGTGACAAGTATTTATATACAAGAGCCACAATGTAATTGGTTTTCAAAAGATTTATGCATAGCAACGCTCATATATATTCATCAGTTTAGCTGAAAAGTCAGGTACAATATGGAAGACATGAAGTGACACCATTGAATGTCTAATAACCGAAAATGAGTAAATATAAGACAAAATGCTTTAAAAAAAAATATGGCAAGGTCCTTTCGTAGTTTTTAAACCATTATCCGTGTTTCCAAAAATTATTCCTCTCTGTCTCTCTAACCTTCTATCTATCTATCTATCTATCTATATATATATATATACATATATATATATATATATTTATATATATATATATATATATATATATATATATATGTGTGTGTGTGTGTGTGTGTGTGTGTGTGTGTGTGTGTGTGTATAAATATAAAAGTGAACATTGAAGTCAACACTTAGAGGCGACAATCTCTTTCATGATAGACGTAATCATCAGGCCGCGATCGGTGACCTGACGATTGCGTCTAGCAGGAAACAGCCTGTCGCCTCTAAGTGTTGACTTCAATGTTTACTTTTATATTTAAAACACGCTCTATCTCTGATATTTATTTCGGACAAAAGTGATACTGACCTTGATATTATTTCACAACAACGAGAGTAGGTTCTGAAATTTTAACCTTACGAAACAAAAACACGTGACTTTTCCTAGATACAATATAACATCTTACTGTTAATGTCCTAAAACTAAGCGTCAGTCGCAAATCATATGAATAAAAATTCTCTCATATTTTTCTTTTTCCACCATAATAAAAATATAAAATCTGAAATTATGTTCGGATTCTATTTAAAGATATATCAAAAAAAATTATCCCTCAATATTTATATGAAATGGAGAAAAAGTTCTAAAACCCTATGCCATATTTATATCATATTCAACGCGAAACCAAAGGGTCGTAAAAAGTTTCAAAATAGAAGAATGAACCATTCTAACAAAACCTAACGATTGATACTATATTATTGTACACACCAAATCTATCACAACTCTGAAAAGATTTGAGGTGCGTTAAACAAAGAAATGTAGTAAAACTACTGCTAAATAATAAAATACTCAATGAATACATAAGAAAATTATAATTCTGAAGGACAATTTTACTCAGTGCACCACGCTTGTGCCGCACTCTCGCTCGCCGATTCCGAGCGAATGCTGAAGAAAAGCAAAGGTTGTAACACGAAGCGCGTTCAGCACTTAAGTCAGGCCGGGAGACAAGCGAGAGGCAGGCGGACCCAGACTGATATACACCTAAGGAAGGCCGAAGAACACAGCGGCTGAAACGTTGTGATAACAACAACAAAAATTAAAATAATTGTCTAAACATAAATTGTGTAAATAATGATTTTAAAAAAAGGCAAAATGGTGGTATAAATGGTTTGAAATGTTTTATGTACGGATAGGTATTGTTCGCACACTCAGTTATTCAGAAATTAGTATATATATATATATATATATATATATATATATATATATATATATATATATATATATATATAAATAATAGGTCCATTCAAGATGAAGGTGATCGTGACCCAAGCACCTGTAATAATAACTACATGAAATACATTGTAGAAACCTCAAGAAATTTAAATAGAATTTAATATGAACACAAAACGGATAGTTTTTAAAACAACACATTAAATGCATTACTTGCTTATTATAATGTGTTTGGCCAGAATTTAGATTTAAAATGCTCCATTAATAAGAATCAATTTACTAAGGAGAAATTGTAAAGAAACTTTTTTAATCTCTCGATCTTTCACAGTATATGTAGGTCCAGGTTCCTACAATATTACACGTTTCTTGGCAGATCTTCTATTGTCCTAGTGTGGAATATTCAATAATAAAATTGATAAAAACTGATACAGAAAGAAAAATGAATTAAATGAGACTGGGTAGAGTATATACCCATAAAATATTATTTAAAAATCAAAAATTTCACTTTTCCATCTCCTTCGTTCGCACGTGTAGTCACATCAACGTATACTTAATTTTACTTAGTATTTCAAAGTATACAGTACCTACAAGACCACAGATTAGTGAATTATAGCGTTAGTTTTTTTTTTGTTTTTGTTTTTTTTTTTAAATTATTGATATAGTAATTGGTAATTCAATCCAGTGGAAAGAGGGAGAACAATGGCTGATAAGTAATAAAAATAAGAACTGAGCGTGATATCCTCAGAGGTGGGCAGTGGAACGAGAACAGTCTACCCTCGGAGTTTAAATAAAGAGTTTAGATCAGAATCCTCTGTAGGTTACCCGAATTGCTATACACCTATAGAAGGCCGGAGAGCACAGCAGCTGAAACGTTGTGTTAGCAACAACAAATATGAAAACAATCGTATAAGTATAAATAATGATTTTAAAAATTCGCAAAATGGCGGTATAAATATTTGGAAGTGTGTTATGTATGGATAGGCATTGTTCGCATACTCAATTATTCAGACATTAGTATATAAATATTTTTAAAATAATATGTTCATTCACGATGAAGGTGAACGTGACCACGGTTTCGAATTAAGAGATCTTTTCGGATATTGCCTGCCACCCAGGTGGGGATAAATCAGTCTGCATCGCTAATTAAACACAACAGGTGGTGTGGGAGATTCAGACTATTCGCAAGGGCATCAGACAGGTAGAAACCTCAGCTCAACCACTTCCGCTTTCCACACCGATAAACTTGTGTATATCAGGGGCTGTACTGGGTATGATGATAAACTACATCCGTTGGCAAGGCGTCTGATGGGTGAGATTTTGAGAAGCGTGGATCCTATTAATTGCAGTTGTTCCCAGGTCCATTGTGATCCGGGGTCCTAGCATCTGTTAGGATCCCACCTATAGGCAAATAGTGGATCCTTAAAATGGGGTCAAAACATGAAAATATAATAATATTTTACAAAAAATGACCAGTAATAAAAATTAAAAGTTAGCAACGCTTACTAGAAAATAACATTTCGGTATTAAATGACACATGAGGAGTTGATGTGCCGTTAAACAAACCAAACGAAAGGAAATATAACAAGGATCTGTCTCAGCGTTTTCTTGACGACTAAGTTTTAATGAGAAGCTCTCGTTCAAATCGAAAGTAATTTTCCTGATGTGGACTAATTCCGTGAATATGTTGGCATTTTAATTAATGTTCTTTGTAGTAGCAAACGACAATAAGAGGTAACAAGAATATATATATATATATATATATATATATATATATATATATATATATATATATATGTATATTAATAATATATATATATATTTATATATATATATATTATAATATATATATATATATATATATTAATAATATACATATATTAATAACCATATATATATATTAATAATATATATATATACATATATATGTATATTATAATGATATATATTAATAATATATTTATATATAATATGTATTAAAATTAAGTTGAATTGAGGTGTTTACTCTCGTTTCACTAAAATTTCGCTTGAAGATGAAACGAGACTAAACACCTCAATTCAACTTAATTCTAATAATTATTTGGATGATTTCGGCTCTCGTTTTTGAAACATGAGAACTCTTATGTAGCGAAGGAATCATATTTTTAAACAAAAAATATTATTATAATAAAGCTCGACTTATGTATGGAGCACTGTCTTCTTAAAAATAAAAACAAAAATACTAAGGAACTCCGGATTATGCACCCAACGTGATCTTTTCTATTTTCTGCATACATGCGCACTTATACATATTAATAATACATATGTATATATATATATATATATATATATATATATATATATATATATATATTAATAATCATATATATATATATACATTAATAATATATATACATATACATTAATAATATATATATATATTAATAATATATATATATATATTAATAATCATATATATATATATATATATATACATTAATAATATATATATATACATACATTAATAATATATATATATATATATTAATAATATATATATTAATAGTCATATATATATATACATTAATAATATATATATACATACATTAATAATATATATATATATATATATATATATATATATATATATATATTAATAATCAATGATAATCGAATTCATCACGACTCGTACAAAAATTCAGTGGCAGATATTGTGCTTCTTTATATCAACGTTTGAATTTTGCTTTTAGCTCCATCATTCTTTTCTATCGCTTTCGATTCAAAGTACTTCCATTATATAGAACTTGCTAATCATTCGCCATCTTATCAATTATCTCCGTGGTGTGATATCTCACTCAGTTCTCGGAACATGACTAGCAGGATTATAGCAGACAAATTTAAGAAGGATTTATCCCGCACAGTAGGATGAACTAAAGAGGATTAGAAGACATATTAAGACTTATGCTCGGCAGACATAATCTTAACCATATACGTTTGCGACCTCGTTTTGATGAGAGAATGATAAAATTGAAAGGAAATAAAGAAGAAATTAAATTAAAAACAAAAAGGGAATATATATACCTTTCATCGAAAGCGATATTTGAAGATATATGCACCCCGCCAGGTACAGGAAATATCAAGCAAATGCGGAACTTTTTATGTGCAATATAGTATATTGTTACAATGACATTCCCTTAGTACAAGGACCATGAACCATTGGAGATAGAGGGTTACAAAATATGAGGTACAGTTTATGGGGATATGTTGGTAAGATTAACAGTTAACCCTAGATTTGATCATGTTAAGATGGTAGTGATCGGGAAAGCATCTTCTTGGGATCGGTTATACAAAGCACTGGTTCGCAGAAAGAAACTGCTTGAGTGGAACTTACATCTCACCAATGGAATACGAAGTGAATCAGGGTGATTCACTACAGTGTCCGTAGAATGGCGAATCTGAAGTTCAGATCTGTTGGAACTAAAGAATGTAGTTCGTCTGAGCAGTTCCCATTTAAAAAGCGATAGAACAGCAAGATAATTGTGACGTTTTGTCTTTCAGAAAGGGATTGCAGGCTGGAAAATGATTCATCACCCACAAGGACGTGAAGACGTTTTTGGACTATCGGGAATGGAAAGTGAAGACCGGGTAGTTTCTGTCCCATATATGACATCAGTACTCATCCTTCGGCTTGATCTCGCTCTTGCAAAGGTAGAGGATAGCAGGAAGTGTCAGGATCGGTACAGGGAACCGATCTTTTTTTCAGCATCTTTAGTAAGAGTTTACCTCCCAATAGAGGATAAACAGAAGTTGGATCCCCGAGACGATGATTAGTGTGACAATGAAATTCAAATGCGCATACGTATAACGAAAGAGGCTTTTCAGAAACTGAATCCGATATTAAAGGGATTGGAAAATGTCATTAGGAACAACATGAGCGAGACTGATTTGTAAAAATAAATCTCGGATATGACAGTGAATGCTAATTATTTTCTTCACGGATGAAGAAAAGTTGAAGGGACTGATATGTGTTTCTATTGATGGATATTGATAATACAACACAGATCAGATGAGAAACGTTCAAGATCTAAGGAATATAGACGTAAGGGACAGCCTTTGTCTGAGAGGAGCCAAATTGTCCTTGGATTCACCTTAGCTGACAGAAGCCATTTTCATTTTTCAGAGGCCACAAATATTTCTGTTCATGGAATAATTTCATTACCACATAGTTAACGTTAAAAAAAAAAACAAATTATTGCAACACACTCCGAGCGGTTATAATATTTATGTTTTGCTTAGGTACTCGCTTTTACGTCACACCAATTCTCTTCGAATGACGCTACTCAGACTGGTATTTATCCAGTCACCACAATGACATGAGATGTGACAAAAGGTCAAGTTTAGCGTGAGAAATCCGAGTGTATTTACTCGGGTGAATCATCAAAGTTTAGCTAGCCCCTGCAACCCCGGGATCGGGCATATTTTTTGCCTATTTTTCTCAGCCGAGTCTCCGCTCGTAGACAGATCCACGACTAAGTCGCTATTTGCTCGAAGACAGAGGCCCGGAAAATTGTGATCCAGTCAGCAGACTGCCCGACTCCGACAAATTGGTATTTACTACACCCTCACTAGTATGACACAAGTTCGAGATTTTTATGGGAAACTCGGGCCAATGGACAAAATTTATGCAGCCCTACCAATCGCAGTACCGGTTACATTTATTGTGTGTTTTTTTTTTTTTGTTTTTTTTTTACCATGTTACCGCCCGTAGACAGGGCCCAGACTGAGTTGCCCTCTACCCGAAGACAAATCTTGACAATCGTGAGCCAGGCAGCGGGCTGTCTGACACCGACGTGATGGTATTTACCGGTCTTTCTACTGTGAGCTCGATGCAACACAAGGTCAAGTTTACTGTGAGGGACCCGAGCGTCTCCACCGGGGCCAATGGTCAAAATTTATCCAGCCTCTTTAAAAGCGGACTCGGGTACAGTACTTGTTGGCTTTTCTCAGCCGAGTTTCTATTCGAAGACAGAGCCTGGCTGTTTCTATATCTGCCCGAGAAGAGGTGTCTCGTCAGTCATAATGCAGACAGCGAACTGCCTAAACCGGTGTTTTCTCTGTTTCTCAGCCTAGTCTCTATGCGAAGAGAGAACCCCGACTGAGTCACTCTCCGTCCGAAGACATAGATTATAGTCGCGCTCTGCTTGAAGACAGAGGTCTTGTCTTCCACTGACACCCAATGAGTTCTTTATTTAAGGCGTCTTGCCTAGTTCATCTATGTTACCGGGAGTGTCTTATTTACTCCACAACATACTCGCTTTTGAGATTCTTTCCCAGTACTTATTTTTTATTTCTTAGTGTTCATCCCCTCCTCGTTCTGGAGAGTTCGCCAACGTACTGAGCTTTGTATTTCGTTCGATATGGGTCATTCTCTAGTTTTTATATACGTTTCCTTTTTTTTGCAATCATACTTATAGCTTCAACCAATTCTTGGGGTGATGGTTCGTTAAAAATATCATACAGTACTTGCATAGTTCGTTTCTTTCTTGCAGCCTTTTCCTCCAGCAAAACATTCTGTCACTGATTCCAATAACTTTTTTTACACGATCTACATTATTGGGACTATTGTCCTCATCTTTGTCGCCATATTTATTACAATGTTTCGGGCGTTTTACTCTCCAGCCTTCTTCAGGTGGTTGGAATGTCGAATAAGTTATCTCCTGTTAATTCCCCTCTCCAAATTCTCCACTGCCTTTAATCGGGTATTGAACTCAAACTTTTTGGGTCCTGTGACTGGATCTAACCAATGCCCTTATCCACTGTGCAATGTGTCCTTGAGGATAACTGACATCCATTAAACATGGAATGCAGAACTAGAACAGTCTACCCCATTGAGTGAAATAAAGTGTTCAGTTCGACATTCTAAACACCTTATACATACACTGCTGATGCTTACCATTTTCAATGGTCAATCTTTTCAATTACTTCTTCTTTTTCAATTTTTTCTAATTCCTCGTTGACTTGATTCAATGTTGCGAATGGTACACTGCGTTTTTTACTTGAAATTTAGCTTTGTCTGTGGAACACCAAACAATTCATCCAATAGAATGCCCGGAAACCCTTTTTCAATTCTTCCTTTAAATTTTCACACCATTTTTATAAACTGGTTGCTCGTCCACTTACCTTTTAGCAATAGATATTTATGGTCTGCCTTTTAATCTTGCTGTGTTTATAACTACCCTATACACCAAAATAACTTGGTGAGAGAAACAGTTAATCAGAGATTACCAGACCATACGGCAGGAAGTACCGTGTTATTTGACCCAGTAGCACTAATAGAATTTAAATAAGGTTTAATTTAAAATAATGATGAGAAACTTAGACAAACTTATTCACATAATAGGTATTTTAACTATAAAAAAAATTATACCTATTTAAATTTGAATATTTCTAAGCCTTGCCCTGAAAAAAAAAACAGAACTAAATTCAAATGTCTTCCTTGCCTCATAATTCATAATTATATTTATTTCTGATTCTGTGAAATCTAATTAATCATCGAACGAGAGAAACCTACCTCAAAGTTTATAGCCTTAATTAATGCATCTCAGTCTTTGCCGAAGTTTGTAAAAAGATTCTTAAATACACCATAGTCATAAAGCTCGGAAATGAAAGAAAACTTTAAGCAAATCAAATATTAGTCCGCAATTTATTCAAATTATCGCTGAAAACTAAATAGATGCTTCCAGTGGCGTTAAAACAATATCGATTGCTTTTATCTTCAACTCATCGTGCTAATGGAAACGCGAATTATATCAATATTTTTAGCCCGTTTGAATATCAAGGCGGAAAGAGACAAAACTCGTGCGAAGAAATCAATAAAAGAAAATCCAATGACGTAAAAACTTAATCGATTTTCTTTATCGCAACACGATCTTACAGATCGAACTGATAGTTCTGCCATACTTTTTGCCACGGATAAATACCCGGTTTATATTCAAAGTGTTTCTTTGTATGATTTCCTCTGATGTTTTTACTATGAGGTTGGTGCAAAAATAATATCGTTTTTTGACGTTAAAAAATACGTCAAAAAACGATATTATTTTTGCACCAACGTAATATCTTAATAATTCTCCAAAAACTGCACCCGCTCATACCTACATATCATCTATGTCATACGTAGTGGTGGACGAAAGATTTTCTTTTCGCAATGATCTCACGCTTCACTGGTTGTTTGTAGTCTTGTTCAATATAAATCTTATCAACTTTGGTGGCAACGATTGTTAGATTGTTCACTTCGACCAAAGTCACCTTGTGGGTATGACAATAAACTACATCCAACAGCAAGTCCTCTTTTCAAGAGGCTTTCAAGAGCGTACAACCACCTCTTGGTTCTTTGTATACCCGAATCAACTCTGACCATGGTGGTAGCACTGTTGGGGTCCAGGCGTAGGACCCTCTACCCGAACTGGGGTCAAAACGTGTAAAAATAGGTTTTAATAACAGTAATACATTTTTGTAAAAAAAATACTACCAGCAATAAATTTTAGAAGAAAAAATGATTACGATTGTTTACATTATTCGGACTATTGTCCTCATCTTTGTCATCATATTTATCACGACGTTTCGGTCGTTGTACGCTCCGGCCTTTTTCAGGCACGTGGAACTAGAACAGTTTACCCCAGCGAGCGAAATAAAGGGTTCAGTTCGACATTCCAACCACCTGAAGAAGGCTGGAGCTTACAACGGCCGAAACGTTGTGATAAATATGTCGACAAAGATGAGGAAAATAGTCCGAATAATGTAAATAATGTACATAATACATCATCTCAGAAATATAGACAAATTATTACATAGCAATAAAAATCTTGTCGATATTAAATTACATTAAAATTAATGAGCCGTAAACCAAAACAAATCAAGTATAGTAATATATTTAAATTGTGTATCACAATGATATATTAAAAACTGTCTGTATTCTCTCAAAAATTATTAGCTTTGAACTTAAAAAATCTCTATAAATTGCCTCATCCAGGTGTGACCCGTCCTGGATAAGACGATTAACAGCAACCGACAGGAAAGCCTCTGATCTGTTTTTGAGGAGCGTGGAATCATCTCTTAATTGCTGGTGTTCCCAGCTCCACCTTACCCCGGGGTGGTAGACTCATTCAGGGTACCTGGTATGGGCAAATAGTTAACCACAAACTGGGGTCAAAACACTATGAAAGTGTAAAAATAAGTTTGAATAACAGAAATACTTTTTTGGAAAAAAAATATTACTAGCTATAAAAATTTTGTCGGCATTTAATAACTCTAATAATGATTTGGTATGCCCTAAAATGAGCCAAACCAAACCAAATCGACCAGAGTTGAGGCTGGACAGAAAATAGGATTTGAAATGCTGATGTGGTGGTCTACTATTCATTATCTTCATTTTACCGTTTTGATGATATATGAATATGCTTAATAAAAATCTCTTCTGCAGGGTGTCATATTTATTGATGTTAGCACTTGAACGAAAACTGGAAAAATCTGATAGAAACCAGCAAAACAGTAATATTAGGTTGGTGCAAAAATAATATCGTTTTTTGACGTATATTTTAACGTCAAAAAACGATATTATTTTTGCACCAACCTATAAATTGCTAGTATAAATCCTCCTATATGTGAAAATTTGTCATTTTCGTCATAGATGAAGAGAAGATATGAGCCAACAAAAATGAAGATCTACCTGAGGATGTTGAGAATACCATGGGCGGAGCGTGTAAGTAAATCGGATATCTCAAAGAAAAGGGAAACAAAAAGAACACTTATACTCAGAATCAGAAAAAGTAGCTACAATTTATTGGTTATATGATGAGAGAAATGGCTTGTAAAAATTGACACTCACATAGATATATTTTACGATCCACTCCATTCATTTTAGTGTCATCCATTCATATAAACTTTTTAGGTAGGTTGCCCGTTGACTTCCCCTGTCACTTTATCATTTGAAATCTCCTGTGAATATGAAAGTTTCCAAGACTTCATTCCTGGTTATATTCCTTGGGTTCTGATATTTTCATTTCCATCTGCCTTAAAACCTCAACGTTGCCCACGCATTCCGACCATAGTATTCTCAGTATCTTTCTGTAGGAATGTTGTCTCTAGTGATAACTTCATCTCTGAAAAAAAATGTCCAGCATTCACTGCCAAATAAGGAACTTGATTACTGACAGGAAAAAGACAAGAATTTTCTGAGTTACATGATGAGAAAAATATATCTGTGGAATTAAATACGCAAAATACATATTCAAAGCGAAAGAGGTGAAAGTAACCGTGTGGATTTTTTTTTTTTTTATGAATGGATGAGAGAACAATGGAAAATTGTTATAGCAGATGTGACACTATTTAGGGTTGTTAGAAAGAAGGAAGAAAAAAGAAAAGGCGAGAATTAAATTTAGGTGATAAGAAGCAATCACGAACAGGACACTAAGCGATGTTATTTTTCTGACAAAGAAAAGTGGTAAGATTTTATTTTCATTAGCGAAGAAAGTAAGGTCGCGGATCTGTCGCGTTTGATTTATGACGGCGCACCGAGTACAAGATAGCCATCTGCCCATGGCAATAATGAAAGTTTCAGGTTGGTCAAGTGACCTACGAAACAGAAACTGAGAGATAAAAATTAATTAGGTCATGCACTGACCGAAAAAAAAAATCCGTTGGACCACCCAAGTTACAAAGAAAGAAAGACTGACCCATTAGCTATCTACGGAGATGTCGTTTGGAAAAGGCACCTGTTTTGTGTCAAGAGCTGGCCATGATAGCAAAATTATTTTATCAGAACGAATAATTGACTGGAACGTGAATATCGCCGGATAACCACCCACTTGTTTGGCGAAGTTCCCGAGTGATGAATCCCAGGTGACATTCAAGATAAAATTGAGATTAAGAGACCACATTACGGGTCGTATTGGTTTGTTGTCGGGCAGAAAGGAAAGGAAAGAAAGAAGGAAAAGAAAGGAAAAAAATAGGAAGATATTTTTATTTTTCTTTGAGTAAGATTTTTTAAACCGATGCTAGTCCGGCCACACTGAGCGCCCATTGGCTGAATGATGACGTGAGCGGTAGGCGAAGGTAATCATGTGAAGAATGAGGGGAGGCCTGTTAACGCCCCCTGAAGGGATCGGTATGAGATGCCACTGTGAGAGAGAGGGGAAACCCGTTGACACCCTCTGAGGGTATGGGTGAGATACCAATATGAGAACAGAAGGAGGTGGGAGGACGATTCCCCACCCTAGAAATTAAAGACCTCCAAAAATGGAAATTAATAATTTTTCCTGACCAAAAACAAAGAAGATTCTTAATGCGGATTTCGAATTATCAAGGAACCTCAAAACCCGACAGGCCCACCACAGTTTTGGTCGGCGTCCATATAAGCAGAGTCACAACGAGTTGCGGCATTTGAATTAAGGAGTTCGCAGCTGAGTTGAATTGGGTTGGAGTTGCAGACCCGCCTCGCAGGAAGCTGACTGAGATCCACGCAACCACGACCTCAACTTTTAACCAAGAACAATTTATTTTTGAAGAACGACTTAGACTCACACCACCAAAACAAGTTTTATCGCCTGAAGATACACCAAAACCAGTTTCTTAAAAGAACAATTTAAGATGTTAAGACTCGCCTAACAAACACAACGAATCCATATAAGCGGGTTGTATTCAGAAATCAGATATAAAATATTGTTATCCTTTTTTAACACATTTGAACTTTTCGAGTTGTTACTTTATTTTCTTTTGCATATACTTGTGCGGTATGCCCTTGTTCGGACTCGACTTGCATTAAGCCCCGGCGACTGATTGATTTCGTCTACCTAAGATCAAATCATAACGTGGATAGGTTAGACTAGAAATCAAAACAGATACTTCGGTAACCAGACGTTGGATGCGAGCTGGGAACGACAAGGCTGATACCGATTCCCATCCGAATCAGCAAAAGGTTAGAACGTCACATTTGGTGCCGCGACCAATACCAAGTCACATTGGTCGTCACAGGACATGATAGGACGGCGACGGCGCGGAGACAGACGGGGTGACGTCACAACTGGCGCCGCGACCTGGACAGCACGGCGAGCGCGGCCAGGCAGACGTCACATTTGGCGCAGCGACACCGGGGGACGTCATCTGATGTAATAGTTATCTGTCGGGAAGCTGAAATCGACCTGCAAAGTCGAAGTCCAGGTCTACTCTGCTCCATTCCTTTTCAAATAAATAGCATTGACAAATTAATTTATTTATGTTCTACGGCTCATCAACTCTTTTCAATTATTTAAAGCCAGAATATATATATATTTTTTTTAAATTATTAGGATTTCTTTTCTAAGGATTTAGTGATGAAAGTGTTACTAATGAAGCCATAAATTGCGAAGAAACGGTAGATTCACACCATTCCCAATGTTATTTGCACGTAAGTGATCATAACAAACACAACTGAAATTGGAACTTGGTTCCCCGATTAACAATTCTGAGCCATTATCTATTACACCAACCGCGCATCCACGCTAACAGTACCTGCTATTCCCAAGCTGTCACTCATCAGATGCGAAATTGCTTATCTTCGATGATTATAAGGAAACCGGTGTTTCAACGTGATGTGGCCTTAAGCCTGACATGGTAAAAGGCATGAATACATTTCTTCTCCACAGCGACTATATGTTAAATAACCCGATCAACTTCATTGGCAACCAGTCCAAAAGAAGGAAACTCTGAATTAAAAAGTCGTATAAAACGAAACTTGGAATCCCTTCCGTACTTTTCCGCAGAATGAAAAAGAATATATGGAGAACCGTAATCTATACATCCTAAAGAGACCTAACATTAAAAAAAATCGTCAAAGTTTATAAACATCAGCAAATAACAGGAAGATGTTGAGGGCCATGATCTTCTACACCCTGAAAGGACAACGAACATAAAATAGAAAATAGCAGTGCTCAATGTTTCAAATAATTTAAAATCCTCTGATAATCATAAAACATTTAGTATACCCAATGGCAATAGAAAAACAGATCTTAGGGTGATACGTCCATTCTTATCAGGAGTACGGGTCAACTCTGTGACTCTCTCCATTTAAGTTTGAAAAGATTTGATCATACAAAAGGTAAATTCTGAATGATTTGTCTATTACATGCTCGCTTGACGGAATGCTATGTGACAATAATAATAATAATACAATTGCCTCCTATGGTGGCCCTTCGGACTGCCGAGTACCTTTGAAGATCTTCAAAAAGCCATCAAAATAAAATGACCTTGAAATCGAAATTTCAAAAATTTAGCACATGAGAACGTCAACAAACCCCTTTGTAGTTGTAGCCCTCGGATTGGTTGGAAAAGATTCCAGTAGACTTAGTGACGTGATTCATGGAAGCTCATGCCTGAAAGAAATACAGAAAATTGTTCTCACGACTAAAGCACACACCTTCCATAGGGCTTTATCTATCTAAAAGATTTTTCAATTGGTCAGAGGAAAATGTTTTGATGACATTTCTGGCCCTAGGTCTCCGAACGGGACCCAAAAAGAAATCAAAGGAAATAAAACAACAATAACAACATCAACATCAACAACAACAACAATAATAATAATAATAATAATACTCACAGTTTCCTAAAATTCCTTTTATCTTCAAATTCTTTCTCTTCTTATGAAGAAACATTAGATAAATTGTGCTATAAAATTAATTGTAAAGTAAAGAGAAACAGGAAGATTAGTTTTTGGAAAGTTGTCTACATTGTATAAACAGCGGGCCAGAGCAGGACAGTTTATGGTGAATTTCTAAGAGTAACTAACATCTTCTACAAGGCCGAATGTATGGTGAACCCCTCATTATTCAGTTGTAAGTGATCTAGTGAGACAAGTGTTCTAACTATTACACTTGATCGAATTGCCCTAAATCATTTTCTATGCGCAGCTTAGATGTGGTACATAGCCGAAGGTCTAGAGCACCCGTTGTGGATTGAAGTCAGTTGTCAGTCGTAATGGATATAATGGAACGAGTTTGCTAATTATTGCACCACGTCGAAATGCCCAATCCTGGAAAATTGATGAAGAACCTATCGTCGGAAAGCACTTAAATTTCGTTTCATGTTAAAGATTTGGAAAAAGGGAATGGTAACTATGAAAAGCCAATTCCATATAAGACAACATTTGGTATTCATTGAAAGAACAGTTAGCTATATTTTTGCTTTAAAAATAATTATAATATCTTTCTCTTAATCTTCTTAGGAAAATAAATTTCCCACCTCCATTAACTTTTATCACTTTTTCGAGACGTACAGGGTATGACGATAAAGTACATCTGCGTCTTGGGTAAGACGATAAACTACGTCCAATAGCAAGGCCTCTGATCAAGAGGGTTCGAGGAGCGTGAAACCAACTCTTAATTGCTGGAGTTCCCATGTCCACCCTGACCCGGGGTAGTAGGACTGTTAGGGTCTCAGCTATGCATAAACAGTTAATCCCAAAACTGGGGTCACATCACTATGTAAGTGTATATATAGGTTTTAATACCAGAAATATTTTTTCTTAAAACATTATTACCAGCAAAAACTTTTTTGAAAAAAAAATCTCACCAGCTAAACATTCTTTGAAAAAACATTAGCAGTAATAGATTTTTGATGGAAAAATATTTTCTGCGATACATTTTTGGAAAAATATTACAAGCAATAAAATATTTTGTCAATATTAAATAAGCCATTGAGGATGATATGCCGAAAAACAAACCAAACCAAATCAAATCAAAATCTGTCGAGTACTGATGAGAATTTCCTTTTTAACATTTTGCCTAACGTACTAATGAATATCAACATCTTAAATAAATTTTTCCGAGATACATGCGCTCGTATTTTAGTAGTTGCTGGAAGTCTTCAAGCGATGAAGATTTTAAAAGTTCTTAGTTTGGCTCTAGCTGCAGTCTGTAAAACCTGATGAGATATAGTCTTCTTTAAGATCTTAATAATGCATACACACGATGCCAATTTTAATCATTGATCTCGGAAAACGATTGGATATATTTTTTAATCGATTTCACATTATGCAATGTAGTAAAACGACTGTGACTCAAGGAGTTACTGAGTGTGGAAGAATTCGAAACAGAATAATTGCTTAGGAGCGAGAACAAAAGAAAAATAATCAAGATGACAGTAGACAGTGATTGGCATTGCATTTAAATCTTTGCAGATTAAAGAAAGCATGGAGCCTGGAGTGAGTTCCACTAGAGAGAAGTGCAAAATATGAAACTGTTACAGTTACATCTAGCCAAATCAACTGTAAATTGATGAGTCTGGTACTGCGCTTAAATTGAAAGAATCTCGACATGGTGGCGAATAGCCCATCCAACCAATTAACATTAAAGTAATTAATAAAGGCAAAGGGAAGCAACCTTACGGCTGTGGGAAAGAGAATGAAGCCGAGCTGCCATAACAGGGCCAATAATATTGCTGATTCTTCTTTGAATGTTATCAAGAAGCTTTAGATATATAGCTGAATCACGGGACCATATGTGGTAGCAATATCCTGGAGAAGTGGTAGATTAATAGATATGTAGATTCTGGAGACAAAACAAAACTGTAGCACGAAACAGTGGACCAACCTTTTTAGCAGCTGACCTATCAATAGATTCAATATAGTCTTTCCAGTTTATGTCAGCCGAGAATGTTAGCCCAAAAAAGCGCAGCTAGTCACTCTCGTAGTGTCCAACCACAGCTATACTGAATGAAGGCAGAGAGGAGTCTCTCAGATGATTAATAGACATCAGTTTAGTTTTGGAGGCCTTAAAGTTAACAAGTCATCCTTTGCTCCAGTTAACAACAGACTGAGTGTCCTTTTGGATATCAGCTGCCATTTTGGACCTTTTAAAATTGATCAGACATATTGTCAAGACAGGATAAAATGGTTGTCATCAGGGTCGATATCATTTTGAGAGCTGTTACCATCGTGAAACTGATTAATGCTAATTAAGGATTTTAATCATTTATTAAGGATTTGCACGTAATTCATGGCATCCATATGAAAGATCATATCTGGTAAGAGTATTCCAGAACATCATTCCTGGTCTCGTGTTAATATTTTGGTTTTGTAGTATTTTGTGGCATTGGATGAAACTAGATCTAGCGCAGTTTATTGTATGTTCAGTGTTCTTTATTGCCCATACTAAATTTGATATAATTATCAAATTTCTGCGTAATCTTTGATAATTATTCATCAATAAATCAATATATTTTTGAAAATACTATTTTGCAATTTTTTTTTAAATGTTATATATCTTTCTATTCGATGAAAATCACTTTTATGTAATCTCTGTAAAATCTAAACTATACATATTCCTATAAAAGATAGATTATCATGGTATTTGAATTTGTTGCACTTCTGAGAAAATTATGCGTTTAGTATAAAAATTATGTACGGAATCGTAAAAGAAAAACTGGTAAAAAAAAATGAAAGACATTGTTGCAAATTTTTTATTTCTTTAATTAAAAAAAAATAGCGTTCAAAATATATGCCTTTATTTCGAAGATGAGGTATTTAGACTATTTATGCTATTTACATTGCCGGACCGGTGACGACAACACTCCGGACAACCTAAAAAGTGTAAATAAAATACATCCTGTAGGAAAATTACCAAAAAGGATCAGTTTTAAAATGTATTTAAAAAGATATGTTCATTTAATTTACTCAGTAAATGCATTATAGAGCAATCGATTTCCTAATATTTTTGTAAGTAGGTATCTCAGAATATTAAAGATGGAGTAAATTATGGGAATACATTAATGGACTTTTGGCGGATTTTCCAAACACCCGGTAGGTGGCCTTTCCAAGATGTCGTATAAAAGAAAAGGGTAAAAAATCTCTCTTCCCCCACAAGTTGCCGTAAGGACAAGACGTACCTCTACGTGTGACGTATAGAACATAAGAAAAGATATTTAAAAAAAGTTTATTATTTCAGCACAATCTACCAAACCATTACACACAAAATAATGTTTGTATTTTACAACTGGAAATCTTTCTACAAACTGTTATAAAGTGATACCTTTCGCAAAATACCTTTTCATGTAGATACCATCCTAAATGAATACAACGAAAATCAGGCCAATAAAATGATCCGATTTTCCAGTGATATATATTTTTTTATATTAATCTAGATCTTTTATTAGTCACAGCACGTAAATCGAGCAAATAAAATATATATTTTGTTTTTGTTATTATTGATTTTCTGTATCTGAAGTTATCAACTGTAAATGCCTTAATTATCTGTCCCTATTTTTTATTCCGATGGTATTCTTGGTCCCTTATGTACAAGGACCAGGTTGTAAAGATTAAAACCAAGGTCGAATCAAGAAAAATTCTAAAGCAACTGGCTAAAAACAAATGGGGTGCCCATGCGGGTACAATCCGCATCACTAGGCCTTTGTTACTCCACAGGAGGATATACCTTGTCAGTGTCATCACACGGATCGGTCAGTGGGTGTCTCAAGCTAACCAAAGTAAATGACCCTAACTTAATTGCTGGCATTGCTCCCCCTTAAAAATGAAGAACAGTCAACCGCCAATTCGAGAAGTTGAAGCAGGAAACTTACCCTCACCATCCGTTCCAAGTCTGTGAATCAATGATAAATAGATTCAACTCAATTTTACACTCAGCCGAACAAATGAAAAAATATATCTCCTAGTCAGAATCTGTCCTTTTGGCGTAGCCATACTTAACTCTCAGACATACAGATTCCCACCCCACTGTCTCATGTGAGGCCTGATCATTCAGGTCCTGCCTAAATCGCTGTTAGTCGCTGTAGAGCCAACCTTCGGAAATCGTGATATGCCACCAATGTTGACAATTCCAACTGCCAATGCTGGCAATCGCAAACTATGGAACATTTAGTTTGCTCCATTCTTTAATTTCCAGCCATATTTAACGATATTGAAACCGTAACACCCTGTGAAAAGCTCTGTGTGGTGGAGGGACACGATAATAAGTAGCCTAATATAGTAATGGAAAAATATACGAGCAAAAATTATAACATTGAATCTAAAAGTAAACAGCCCTTCGCAGCGAACAAATGTATTTTTCCTTATATTTTAAGCGCAAAGTAATACTTTTTAATTTCTTGTTATTTAATCATTAAATTAACTAATTTTCTTAGACTCGAATTTCGATGGCAATTGATTTTAGGCAGATCTTTAAAAAATTACTTTAATTTTTCTGTTTACTTTATGGCGTTTATAATATTTAGTTTGACTTTTTTCTTTTTAAAATAGAATAAAACTTCCAATTGAATTCCATCTAAAGGCAGCAAATATACATTTGCAACATTTATTATTAAACATATGAAATTAATTTTCAAAATTCTACTCTGTCCTTGAATACATTCTATAGTTTTATGTTAGTTAATTTAAATGACTACTCCAAGCAAATTATAAACTTTGAGGTAATTTATTTTTGTGAATTTAGAAATCTTAAAATTCAAAATATGTTGACATTAATTATCTGAAATCAATGTAAAAATATACAATGCACTCAACTCCATAAATACTTTATTTATCATGTTTACATTTGGATAGGTGCTCCATTTCTTTTCAAAGGGCACAGATACAGCTAGGATGTGAGGAATAATTTCGCCTTTTCTACTAATATTAGAAGTGGGGGTCCAAATCCAAGTTAGAATTTCAAATTAAAAATAAAGAATTAAACAGGAACCACGAACCTGAATGAAATGGTATAACGTAGTTTTCGGTATGTACCCGTCTAATTTTCATATATATATATTTAAATTCCATGAAAGTACCCCGGACAATGAACAGAGAATGCAACGACCGAAAGGTTCTGACAATAACAAGAAAGGTGAAGATATTAGAAATAATATAAATAAGAAAACTTGCGCGTCAGAAAAAATCGATTGATTTTGAATCTGTATGCAGAATTTTCGAGCAGATTTCAACTTTGAATAAAGATTATAGACTTCATTGTTCAGACTTTGATTTATATTCCTTAAATTCAGTAATAAAGACAAATACTCTTTAACTATTACTGTTATGGTAACGGACTCTACCAGCTATGAATAGGAGCAGGTACTGCCTTTTAGAGAGGGAAGTTTCAAGCAGTCAGCTCTGACAGTCGGGTCCGAACATACACTCTCGTTTGTATTACTGTTTCTGTTAATATATTTGTTTAATTCAATTCCTCTCTTTATGTCTTTATACCTGGCCTTAACAAGGCCACATCAGTTACCTAATTAAAGTATTCTGTACTATGTCTTGTAACTTAGTTGGCTACTAGCTAAGAGCAATCGATTAATCAAATTTCTGTGATCTAGAAAAAAATTAAAAGCAAGCTTGCATGTCACTCTTTTATTGCTATTTTCATGGGAAATGTTCAAAACAGCTACATTCCTTAAGTTTTCACCAGTTCAAAATTTTACAGCTAGGAACCACTATGCTACCTATATAGGATCGAATCATTCTTATTCTGTTCGTATTTCAAAGGTGAGGAGAAAGTTCCACTGAGCTTTTTACCCCAGATGTGTAATGATGTAGAAAACACTGCTAACAGGTTGCTTCTACGATCATCAAATTCTTCGAGTCTAGATGTGATGTTTTAATCTATCCTACGTAACCCTATAATATACATTCCTTATTTACTTTCTCTAAGCCATTTCAAGAACTTTGTTAAGTAACACTCTGTCTTAAGTGGCTCTTTAGCTTTGCACCGGGTGAACAATAGTAAAAAACAAACAAATTCCTAGATAAGTTCTCTAGATATCTCGTAGTTGTCAATTTATGAGTCAAATAAAAATGATGATTCGTTTCTCTTCGTTTGTTCAATGGTATCTTGAAAGACTATCATAATCTCGACATCTACTGACTTCGTGATTATGTTTCTTTTATTGTTTTTCCTCCTTAATAATGTTTCCCTTTTTTCTTATTCTTTTACACTCAGTAGCCCATTGTATCTGAGTGGCTTTAGTGCCTTGCTTGGGTGTGATAGGATTTTTAAAATTCGTTATATACCAAATCTGAGCCCATCAGTTAAATATCGCAAAAGTTTAGCTTCCCTTTCATCTGAGACACAATTTCCAGTCGATTCTTGAACGAAGATACGAAATGCCGAGCTTAGATGGGTGATCGCTTATAAATATCAAGTACTGCAAGTGTGGATGTGCGGGTGGTGTATTGAATAAGGACTCTGAATTATAATTCTGAGTAACGAGTTTTAATTCCAATGGGGTTCGTCATATTCACTTACTCGCAAATAATCTTGGGTAAGTTAACAATCCGTCTCTTTTCTCCCCCGCTATGGGTTAATTAGTAGAACTTGTATCAGTAAATCATTATTATTTTTGTGAAAATCTTTTTTACAATCTAGAAATATTTTCTGGTTTTAAATATCCTGCAAATTTTAATAAGTCATAAAGAAACAAACCATTGCATCAATTTTGAGTTGGTGTACGCACTTACGTAAACGCAACTGTTCCAAATTATTAGGTTGGTGCAAAAATAATGTCGTTTTCTCACATATATGTGAGAAAACGACATTATTTTTGCACCAACTAATGTCGTTTTCTCACATATGTTAGTATGTGAGAAAACGACATTATTTTTGCACCAACCTAATAATATTTTCCAGGCTCAGAGGCACTGCGATAATTAGTTGAATATCATTTTTTCTCTCGTTCTTAAAACCTTTAGATATAATCCACATACTGCTAACAATCAACGGTTGGCGTTGATATATTCAAACAACCTAATATTAACATTTTTACTGTCATATCACAGCGTTACGGCTGTTCTGCCTTCCGGCGTTCTTCAGAGGTTCGTTGATCCAGATAAACCAAATGAATTTCTCACTAAAAACTTTATGTAAGGAAATACGTTAGATGAGTCTCTTTCTAATGACTGTGATTCACTCTAACCCTGGGCTGATTGCAGCACCATTTGTGACGATCAAACCCTTGGCTGGTTCGGGGGGTATCCTGGTTTACCACGGAACCATGTGTAACACTAACCCCTCTGATTGTTTTCGTCGCGGTCGATGTCTGGTTAGATTCGATATCAGCTTTGTCGTTCCCAGTTCGCCTCCAACGTCTGGTTACCGAAGTAACTGCTTTGATCTCTAGTCTAACCTACCACGTTGTGATTTGATCTTAGGTAGACGAAATCAATCAGGCGTCGGGCCGTAGTGCAAGCTGAATCCGGCGCAGAGGTGATACCGCACAAGTGTATGTAAAAGAAAAATAATGAAATAAACTCAAGAGGTTCAAATGTGTTGAAAAAATAATAAGTGTCTTTATATCTGTCTGA
Organism: Acanthosepion lycidas; assembly: GCA_963932145.1. Classification (NCBI taxonomy): domain Eukaryota; kingdom Metazoa; phylum Mollusca; class Cephalopoda; order Sepiida; family Sepiidae; genus Acanthosepion; species Acanthosepion lycidas. The sequence continues at coordinate 6,674,082 of OZ010592.1, read as the reverse complement.
ATACATGAGTGCGTCTTTCTCCCAACCCGCTTCTATGGATTCGTGACACTTTTGCATTTCTTAAGCGAGTCATGATATCTTAAGTTGTTTTTCAATAAACTGCTTTTTTTTTGGTATCTTCAGCGATATTCATTAAAACTTGCTTCCGTGGTGTAAGTCTAAGTAGTTCTTCATTAAAAAAAAATTGCTTTTGATTAGAAGTCTAAGTCAGGATGCGTGGAAATCTTACGGTCAGCTCCGGCGGGGCTGGTCACCGAGCTCAACAGCTCTCTGGGACTCTTTCTGAAACTCTTTCCGTAACTGTCGGAAACTGTCTCTAACTCTCTGGGATGGTTCGTTTACATAGGCGCCGACCAAAACCTGGTTGGGGCCTGTCGTGGTTTGAGTTCTTCGATAATTCCAAATCCCCAATAAAGATTCTCTTTGTCTTCGGACAGGAAAATTTATCACTTCCCATGTTCGGAAGTCAATTACTTTTTGTTTTAGAGGGGTTCTCCCTCTCTCTGTGGTTGGGGTTCCTAAGGGAAATGTCCTCCTAAGCTATTCCTTTCTCATATTGGTATCTCATACCAATCCCTTCAGTGGGCGTCAACAGGTTTCCCTTCTTTCTCATATGTTCACCTTCGCACATCGCTCACCTCACCACTCAACCAATGAACGCTCGGCAGTGTGAGTGTGGCTAGACTGGCCTCAGTTTACAATTATCGCCCAAAGAAAAAAAATATCTTACCTTTCTTTCTATTTTTTCTCTCGGCCAGTATTCTTATGAATTATTGTGACTGTTAAACTCTTTTCTTAACTTGTGGTCACCTGGAATTAATTACCGGAATTCGCTAGTCAACAATTAATTGGGTGATTGTCACCATTTGGAGATTAAATCTCTTTGTCCTTCTCGTCTCAATATTATCGCATTCCCAGATGCGCGTTCGCAGTGACAGAATGTATGTCGTTAACAGTTTGAACATGTACTAACAATGGCTTTCTTCGTCGGTTTTTTTTTTTAAGATAACCAAATTCTGATTAATTCTGCTTTTATGCAGCTGACCGAATTGAAATTTTTATTATTGCTACATCTATCGTAGATTTTTATTCTTTATCCGTATTCTGTTTCTCTTTGTACTTCACTCTCTTTATCATGACAAGATCCGCACATACAACAGATGGGTCTCTTCGCTGGACGCAAGAACCAAAACCAAATGATATCTCCGAAAGATAATTAGTAGCTAATGTTTTAGGGTGGTCTCACTGAAATTCCTTCTCGGTCGCATACTTGGCCCAGTTTTGTTTATCTTTTAGAATTCTGTTTTTCTTGTCTCGTCATGACATTAATTAATTCTGACAGAATCCGTAACCTGCGTCTCTTACGAATTTTCTGTCTTCTGCGAAAAAATATCATTCTTCGTAAATGAAAATAAAATATTTACCCACATTTCTTTTGTTAAAAACAAATCATGTCGCTCGGTATGTCTTTCGTTATAGCTCTTTCCGGCCTTAAGTATTTCTCGTTTTTAATTTCCATGCTTAATTAGTTATCCAATTACCATAGCTAAATAGTGTCACATGACAATGATTATAAATCCTGCTTTTTTTATTAATATTTGTCAGTTATTATTCACCCTACATCAAGCGAATATAAGTCTGTAATACCTGACCAGAGATTGAACTCATAATTACTATGTGAATGAGGCTGAAAGGCACAACGGAAAAACGTGATAATATCGACAATGATGAGATAATTAGGACAACTGTAAACCAAATTTCTATTCATATTTAACTCGTACCTACATTAATATTCCGATGATATATATTTGTTTAATCTCGGTTCAAAACAGATAGATGTTATGTTCAATCCTAACATTTCAGCTTGAATCTTCAGATATATATAAGGCTGTTTGAAAATAATGGCCGACTTGAGAATAACCGTTTTAGTTATTACTTGATAGATTATTAAAATAGTTGAACAATCTAGAATACATATCTATATATGACCTGTTTCTTGCTCGAATAGTGAATTGCAAGAAGAACTGTATGCTATATAACAATCTTAAACGATCGTCTCAAATGCTTAATCATAACTAAGGACCCAAGTACTTTCCAAAATAGAAATTGCACCAACAGATTCAAGTGACTTCTTGGTGATCCGCCATAGTCGTTATCAATTACAGCTTTCTTGAATCTAACCAAGGCATCACTGCCGAATTTTACCGCCCGCAACGGCATATCCAATTAGAAAGAAAACGACCACCACTGGTTTATCTAGGAGATAAAAATCTGCTTCATCACAAAAAAATATCTTACCTTTCTTTCCATATCCATATGTTGCCCTTCAGAAGCTCACCGACTTGGGACACGAAACTTTGACACTCCCACAATATTGCAATATTCATCGTGTGTAGCCGTTATCAGAAGGAGACAAAAGGAGAAGCAGACATAGAGATTTGGAATTACTCTTCACTTACGACTTCTGGGAACTTACACTGTAAGCGTGTGTCCGTTCTCACGTGTGTGACATGAATGCCCACGTGGTGAAGGCAATTCCCGTAGAAGTCGAACTGCGATAAGAAACTAGGATGGTACATGGTGCTAATAAGACATGCTATGGTCATCTACCTTGGAGAAGGAAAGTGATATAAAACCAATGACTCTGGCCTTGTGGAAATGCCGAATAACCTACTGGAAGACCGCATAATATTTCCATCAGTGACACATCAAGACGTCGTCGAATATATACAGTAGGTATTTGGGTTATTATAGTCTCGAGCTACGACGATTCGTGGTTAAGACGCAAACTATATTCGACTCATGCCGCTTGCCTCGTACATAAGGCGAAGTGTGTGTCACTTCCTGGTTGTATGTCATGCTGCAATATGGCGCATTCGTCCACTTTGTTTATGTTGCCGTTGTGAAATGTATTGCACTTCATTATTGTTCCCAAGCGTAGAGTATCCTCATCTGATATCGGTGCTTCGAAAAAAAAAAAAAGACAAGCTATCATTATTGAAAGTAAAATTAGAGATTGTTAAAAGCTCTGTAAAGGGAGAAAAACGGCAAACATTGGACGGTTTTTTTGATTAAGTCTTTCGAATGTCGCTTAAAACATGTACGTAAGTGTGTACATATTGAGTTTCCCTGTAAGAGATAAGGACATTTTCTTGTTAAACTAAAAGATGGTGAATTCCCGATAAAAAAAGAAGAAATGTGAGTTTGTTTTTATTTCTTCCCAAGATTTGCTGCTGCTTCGGTGTTCTGCAAGAGAAAGAAGAGCTTACGCTTCGTCATCTTATCTACCGAGAGAAAATTACATCATCACTGGCAATAAATATACAAACAGCTTAAAACAATTTCCTTTCATTATTATATGCATTCATTTCATATATATTTATTTATATATTTCATATATATATGTAATATATTTACGTTGTTGTGAGGTAACATAGACCTAGTTTAAGATGTATGAATCATACGAAAACATAAAGCTAATTAAAGTTTAAATAAAACACAAATGTCTTCGTATAAAAACACTCATATATATATATATATATATATATATATATATATATATATATATATATCCGAATGTAATGGGAAGGAAAATAATATATAGATTCTAACGTTCAAAGCATCAATTCAGAATCGGGCTTAATAGCGACAGTAGAGCAATAATTATTTATTATAATTTTTTTCATATAGACAAAAACAATTTACTCACTACAACGATGCAACTTTGTTTCGGTGCATTTAGTTGCACCTCGCCTAGTGAGAATCAAAATGGTTATGAAAAATTCCATTTGAAAGCAGGCCACTCGTGAAACGTCACTTCCTTTTTTCTATGTGTTTGAAAAAAAACATTTTAAGAGGGGGCATATAAGGGTAAAGAAAAGATAGGACAAGCAAAACTGTGAGAGAGTGAGACAATAGTGTGTCGATATCAGTTTGGTGAAGGATTTTTCAGGCGTTAATATAAATCGACAGCAACGGTCAAATGTTAAAGCACAGCATTTTCAAGCTTCCCAAGAGTGGAAGTTGAGGGAGATAATGTGGGAATAGGAGAGAGTAAGACGACGAAGGAGGAAAGACGATGGCTGTAGTAGTAATTGGAAACGCTTATGGTAAATTTAAAACAAAGCCAGAGCTTAATTGCGTATATTTACACTTACAAGGGACCAATTTAAGAGGATTCCAGAGGCATTCGAACCCTGTCTCCTCTTAACCATACTCTTTTACATATCTTACGCTTTTCATAAACGCTGAACTCCTTAGTAAGCTTCTGTTTATCTATTTTATCGTTAGTATCATCTACAAGCAACTGAGGAATCGCTATATGCGTTCCTGTAGCTGTGAAGAAGGGTGACGTATTGGAAAAATGAAGTGCGGCACAAACACTCATTAGTATATATGGAAGGGCATCCAGACATGATTCATTTCTAGCTATTGATGCTGTCTTAATTGTTGTATGTGAACGTTTGACTATTACGTTAGCTTGACAATTCTAACTAGTCGTGTGCAACGAAGCCAACGATTGAGGATATCTCTGAAATCAATTCTTTCTCAAAATGAATACGACTCTCGATTATCACGTGAAGTGGAACACACCAACGTGTGAACGGATGCATTGGCTACAGATCATGCTATTTGATCTGTTAATGGTTCGGCGTCAATCCACTTAGTTGGGCGTTCAATACAGGTTAACACGTATCTGTAAGTATATGTTTCCTAGTAACAGGGAGTGGACCAATTATATCCAAGTGAACCGTATTAAAGTGATAATTAGGCAATTCACTAGGATGGATAGCAGATTTAGTATATCTCTGAATTTAGCATTTCTCGCAAGTTTCAAATTCATTACACATTTCTTTTATTGTCTTGTCTATATAGGGACAATAAATCTTAAATAAATTTACACAAGGTTTTAATTCATGGGTGTGATAATGCCTGAATACTATCGGAATTAGATTTTCGTAATACACCGGTTATATATGGTTTGAGAATATCGGTCGTATTATCACAGTATATAGAATTATAGGATATAGAATTATTATTATCAATATTAAAATTTTATTTTTTACGTCTGCAAATTTTCATGAGCTCAGAATTATGCAGCAGCTATAGCGGGCAAGTCACATAGTTCTATCGTTACTGCTAGGGTAGGTATAGACAAGTAATCAGTTATAACGTTTTGATCTCCCTTTATGTTTGCCTATATTTGATATATATTTTTGTGAGAATTGCTAATTTCTGTTCCGGTCTATCTGAACTAACAGGGATTAGGTAACGGAATGAGCCGCACAAAGAATTATTTCCTTTATTTTTTGCCTTTGATAATATGTTTAAAATATGACGTAGCTGAATATGCTGCAAACAGTTCCTTATCCAAAGTCGGATATTTAGTTTGTGTTTGAGTTAACTTTGTAGAAACCTATTGGAATTAGTGATCCCTCTACTGTTTTATATAGGTCTATACCCACTGCATAATTACTGCTATCAGTAATTAACTGATAGTCAGTGAAGTCAGACCGTTGGTCAGTTAAAGACGGCAATGCACTGATTCTGCTTTTAATATCATTAAATGATTACGATGCCAAGTCAGTTAATATAAATGTAATATTATTGCATATACGTACATTTCTGTTAATGGCATGACAATGTAGGCAAATTTTGGGGTTAATTTTTCATTAAAAACTTACTATGCCTACGAAACGACGAAGATTCATAATATCCTTGAGATGGGGAATTTTTTAATGCGCTAAATTTATTTTGTGTAGGTCTAATTCCGTTAGTGCTAATAATATAGCCCCCAAAAATTGACTGAAGTAGCATCTAATGATGACTTTATTATTGAAATGTTTAAATTATTATCACTTTGGATTTTTATAACAATTTCACTGTCTTAAAGAATAATTGCTGAAAATAGGATTAATGTCAATATATGTAAATACACATTAAACGTGTTAAAAGGTCTTGTCCATGTATGTTCGAAAAGTGGATGTTGCAATCTTTAATTCCTATGGCATGTATTTGTATTCGTGCATTCCTTTGAAAGTTATCCACTGCTTTAATCGGGTATTGAACGCAAACTTTTGGGTCCTGTGACTGGATCTAATTAACGCATTTATCCACTGTGCCATGAGTCCTTGAGGAAAAAGAGGAGAAAATTAACAGGAGATAACTGATAACTGACATCCATTAAACATGGCACGTGGAACTAGAACAGCCTACCCCAGTGAGAGATATAAAGGATTTAGTTCGATATTCCAACCACTTGAAGAAGGCCGGGACGTACAACGGCCGAAACGTTGTAATAAATATGGCGACAATGATGAGGACAATAGTCCGAATAATGTAAATAATATACATAATACCTCATCTCAGAAAAATAGACAGATCAAGCCAGACGTCATGTCTTGCAAAACGTAGGAGGGGATATAATGTTGGGATATGTTTTTATAAATTCTTTAATTAAAGCAGGTATATTATCAATTTATGACTAAGTTGATACAGTCGTTGAATGTTTTTTTTATTTTCTTTGAACATGGTATTGTAAGATCGATGGTCGATTTCTGTTGGCAATCTATCAATAAACCAAAATTGTTTAGGAAGTCAAATTCTATTAGATGATGTTAAATGTTCACTGTTGTTGTTGGCTCCGTAGATGTAAATACGTGGAATGATAGATAAACTGGAATCGGTAACTATTATGAATGAAAACTTTTTTGTCCCTAAAATTGCTGGTATCTGTAGTAACGGTAGACTTAATGTGATGTGATGTCGTGGTCCGCGCAATTAGTTTCCCCCCTTCATTTGGTGCTGGAGAAAATGGCTGCTTTATCAACTTTCTGTTTTGGTTTGGTCATTTTCACAACGGTTTACATAATTCGTTAATGTGTGCTGTACATATATTATACAATTGTCCCTTTTGGAAAGGTTTGAGAAAGTAAGGCATTGCATACGTTTTTGTAGGCATTACTTTCGTCTGAATTTGGTTCCACGTGCTTATTTTAGCAATGCCTTGTATTAAAGGGATTAATTCTTCCGCCAATTATTCCAGCCTAGTCAGGTTTAAATCTTTTGGAGTTGTTAACACAGGGGCGATGGTAAACCTTATAAAAATTTCTGTAAAACTATGTCGTTGGCTATCTCCAATCTTTAAGCAATAGACAACATTTCCTCAAGGTAAATTGATGGTCTACCTGTAATAATGGAGGTGAGCATTAATTTATCTAGCCGTTCTGCCTTTGTGGCTTCGTGCGTTTAAATTAAATTTGTTTTTTTTTTAACTCATAGTAATTATTTAACTGATAGTACTCATTTAACTCATAGTACTTATTTAACTCATAGTACTTATGTGTGCCCCAAAAGTTGTTACGTATTTTCGCCAATATTTCCGGAGGTAATGAGAGAATGACATTAAAAATATTCGTGATTGTGAAGTTGAGATTGTCACGTAGAACTGGGATTCAATAACTGTGAACAAACTGGTAATGTTAGTTTATATGAATTCAGGGGTCCTTACTATTGCTTGTTGGACAGTCGTCTTGTGGTGCTTTTGGTCTATTTTATTTATTCATTGATATATATATATATATATATATATATATATATATATATATATATATATATATATATATATATATATATATACGCGCGCAAGGGGTAGGCACGTTTGATTTATGATCATGTTCCCAGGTCGAATATATATATATATATATATATATATATATATATATATATATATATATATATATATATATATATACGTCCTCATACGTCGAAACCGACGGGAGAGTCCATAATTATTATTATTATTATTATTATTATTATTATTATTATTATTATTATTATTTTTATTTTCTTTGCTTTCTGGCGTTTACACATTTCTTTCCGGGTCCCACCTAGGGACCTAAGGTTAGAAATTGCATCATGACACTTTTCACTGACAAAAAAAAAAAAATAAATAAATAAATAAATAAAATAAAATAAAATAAAAATTACATAGATAAAGCCCTTCGTAAAGTGTGAGCTGTACTTGTCAGAACAATCTTTTGTATCTCCTTGAGGCATGGGCTTCCAGGAATCCCTGTAATTAGTCTACTGCAATATTTTCCAACCAGTCCTAGGGCTCCAACTACAACAGGGATTGTTGATGTTCCCATATGCCACATTTTCGAGACTTCTATTTCAAGGTCCTTGTATTTTGACAGCTTTTTGAATATCTTCAAAGATACATTGCAGTCAGCAGGGACTGCCATATCAATAAGGAGGCACCGTTTTTGTTTGTGGTCTTTAATAACAATATCTGGGTGGTTGGCCTTGATTGTTCTGTCAGTGTGAATTGTGTAGTCCCATAGAATTGTAACAGGTCCTATCTCCGTAACCGGGTCTGGGTGGTGTTGGTACCAGTTTCTTTCAGTTTCCTTCCCGTAGAAGTTGCAGATTTTCCAGTGCAGATATTGGCCCACTCTGTCATGTCGGGTTTTATATTCAGTGGGTGCCAACATCGTGCAACCTGATACAAGATGATCAATCGTTTCTGGATATTTATCACAGAATCTGTATTTTGGGCTGACACAATATTTTAGTATATGTGCTTGATAATTCCTAGTTAGCAAGCATTGGTCCTGCGCAGCAAAGATAAAACCTTCAGTTTCCGCGTTCAACCCTGCACTGCGTAGCCACTGATGGGTACGGGTTTTGTCTACATCAGCTTGTTTGATACGGGCAGAGTATTGGCCATGAAGCGGTTTATCTTGCCATCGCTTCTGTATCTGGTCGGTTGCATTCGTCTTTGCTGTCTTTTTCAAGTATTTTGCAGTTTCAGCCGGTGTATTATGCTGTAGTTGCATCTCTACGCCCATTTGAAGCTCCAGTTTGAATTTGTTGGCGTCTTTCATTACGGAGTAAAGACGCTTACTAATTTCATGTTCCTTGACGCATACCATCATCCAGTCTTCTGTAGTTTCCAAGTATCTTTGGAGGCCAATATTTGTAGTTTTGTAGGACAGTTCTAGTTGAACTAATCCTCTGCCTCCTTCGGATCTGGGCACATACAAACGATCAACATCAGCTTTGGGATGATGCATGCGATAGCAAGTGAGAAGCTTTCTCGTTTTGGCGTCCATTCGCTTAATTTCTGCTATGGTCCAGTTAAGGACATTAAAGCTGTAATGCACCACTGGGACAGCCAATGTGTTTATAGCTGATATTTTATTTTTTGAGTTTAGTTCAGTATTTAGTATCAGACGTACACGCCTGTAGTACTCTTTTCTTATTTTTTCTTTCTTTTGGGGGTGTTGTATGACATCTCCTTCGCTAATTCCTAGGTACTTATAAGCTTCTTCATGCTCAAATTCCCTAATCTTTGTGACAAAATCTAAATCTATTGAGGGTGTTTCTGTAATTCTACCTTTCTTGAATGTTACTTTTGCACATTTTATCTAATCCGAAGTCCATACCTATGTCGTCACTAAAGTATTTTACAATATTGAGTAGGCCTTTCAACTCATTGTCGTCTTTGGCAAAGAGTTTGAGATCATCCATGTATAGTAGGTGATTGAATATTTTCTTATTTATTTTGTAACCATAGCTACTGTTGTTCAGTTCATGTGTAAGGGGGGTTAAGGATAAACAAAACAGAAGGGGTGACAGAGAGTCTCCTTGAAAAATTCCACGTCGGATATTCAGACGGTTAGATATGGCAGTTCCCCCGGTGTGCCTAAGGTATAGTTTTGTGTTCCACATCCCCATGCTGTGCTTAAGAAAGTTTAATACCACAGGGGAGACTTTGTACATTTCCAAAGTCTTAAGGATCCAAGAATGTGGAACACTATCAAAGGCTTTACGATAATCAATCCACGCTGCACTGAGATTTCTGCATCGTCTCCTGCAATTTTCCAGGATCATTTTATTTATCAGAAGTTGATCTTTGCAGCCATATGAACCTCTACTGCATCCCTTCTGTTCCAGCGGGAGAATGCTGTTTGTTTCGAAAAAGGAATAAGTACGGTTCGTCAGTACAGACGTGATCAACTTATACGTTGTGGAAAGACATGTTATCGGTCTATAATTTTTCGGGTCGTCTGTTTCAGTTGTTTTTGGTATGAGGTATGTAATACCTTCAGTAACCCATTCCGGGATTTTATTGGAATTATTTACAAGCGTTGATAATGTTTTTGCAAGTATGCCATGGGTAGATGAGAGATGATACAGCCAGAAATTGGGCAACTTGTCATTTCCTGGTGATTTCCATTTTTGGGATTTCATTAGTGCTTGCCTAACATCATCTGTGGATATATTTTCCCATTCTTGCAGAGGTGTATCCAGCAGTCATTCTTCTTCACGCCGTATCCATTCTGCATTTGGGTTACATTCCTTAGGGTTGCTCCAAATATTTTCCCAAAATGTCTGTACATTATCAATCGATGGTGGCGTTTCGACATGTATAGGTGTTTTTCCAATTTCCCTTTAAAATTTCTTAAGATCTGTTCGGAATATTTTATTTTTGCGATAGAATCTACAACGTTTCTCGTATCGTCTTGTTCTCTGTGCTTTTAGCTGAAGTTTCTGTTTCAGCATTTTCTTGATCGATGGAATATCAATTAGGGATTTAATGCTATATTTCCGTTTGAACTTTTTGGATTTACGTGTGGACATATTAGGGTTTCTGGTGAGCTCATCTAATATAGACAGCTCACCTCTGATTTGTTTTATTTCTCGTATCAGTTTGGTTTTCCAAGCTGGTTCTCTGTGTCTGTTAATTTTATTTATTGTCTTGACACCAAGGTTCCGAGTCGCTGCTAGAGCTGTTGCGTATATGACGTTGTTAACTTCTGTTATGTTTCCCGGTGGTTTATCTGTTAACAGTGTTTCCAGAGCAGCATTGTATATTTTCACGATGTGCTTGTTGGGATTTGTCATATGGATTTTCGGGAGCTGGTCTCTGTCTGACAATTGTATGAAAGTTACTCTGCTGAGTACTTGGATGACGTCATTTTTCGCTTCGGTGATTTCAGCTTCGTGGTTTTCAAGGAATTCTAAATTAATGTACCTGGAGTCATCTTCAGTGACAATTTCTGGAGAACTAGAGGTTGTGTCTAAGGTAGAACCTTCGGTTTCATTTCCTGGGAGATTATTTCGTATTTCATTCGCTTTAGCGTCCACCTCATCCTCTGTCGCATTCTTTATTTCAACATTCGTCTCAACAGAGTTTGAGTGATGGGTCATAGTATTTTGTCTTATATCTAATTTTATCTTATCTATTTCTGCTTTTGAGAGTCTGTTGTTTCGCATGATATCTCTGCGGACATTGGCAAGCATGTTTGGATTGAGGTTAGGTCTTATATCATTTCCCACCATATTTCTCCCTATTTGGTATGTTTGATTGGTGGTGTTCTTTGCTGGGTTTTCGAGTGCAGTGAAGAAGGATGTCATAACTTTTCGATACTCTTCGCGGCTCCATTTCGTTCGTTTAATTTTTACTAGTCGATTTGGCATTGAGACACTTGGTCCAAGGTTGGCGATAATCCGGGTTTGGTGACCTAGTGTCTCTTCGTGTGTGGAAGAGTTTGTTCCAGTGACAGACTTTTCGACCTCAGACTGGTTCCTCTCTGAGGGACGCGGCCCTTGTTGTCCCGGTTGACGGCCGATCCGGTATGAGATATTATTCGTATTCATTGAAATTGGTAGAGATGCGTTTTAACCTTGACCGCCAAGGGGTAATTTTGTTCAGGTTACCAGCTTTAGGACGAGACTTGAAGAAGGTCCAAGAGCAAGCCCAGATTTGAGATAGTGGGTTTATTAATATATCGAAGTTAAAAGTTCATAACAGTGTATGGTATTCAGTTGGGTAGATAATACTAAGTTTTAACTTAGTATAAGTCCGACAGACACCTCCAAGTGGGATAATTAGATTTCAGTATATAGATATAAAACAAAACAAAAAAAAAAATGGACATGGGTGTCCGCTTAAGGTCTGGGGTGGGGATTAAAACTTGAAATACAAGTTAAAAAAAAATTATTAGAGGAGAGAAAAGGGAACTGAAAAGCAAGGAATTAACTTGAGACATTAGGATTTACAACCATATCAAACTAAAGGAAAATTATTATTATTATTATTATTATTATTATTTTTATTATTATTTTTATTATATATATATATATATATATAATTATTTATTTAAAAATATGATTCCAACTCGCTACATAAGAGGTCTCATGTTTCAAAACAAGAGCCGAAAACTTCAAAATAATATTTGAATTAACTTGAGTTAAAGTAGGCTCTGTTCCATCTTCAAGCGAAATTTTTTTGGGAATGACTTATTTCTGAAATAATAGTATGGTCAGAATTGAAATCAAAATTTTCCATGGTAACATCAAGGGCGGATTGTTTAGAATCGGCAGGGGTGAGGTGTTAATAATTTGTATCAGTATAGAGTTACTTTCATAGATGCCGGGTCACGGTAAGGTGGGGCTGGCCAAATTTACGACGGAGGAAGTTTTCGCATAGTCTGGCTTGAACGTCTACGGAGATTTATTTATTTATTTTTATTTTATTCTTTTATTATATCTCTTTATGAAAGGGATTTGTGTATATGAAAAGACCGTAACGTTTGTTATTTGACAACTTCATAAATGGTTATCAATTTTTGTAGGGTATTAAAACTATGTATATATGGGCTATGGATTTTAAAATTTATTTTATTGTATGCGTGTTTTTAGCTAGTTATTCAGAGCGTAAGTTCGGTTGTGTCGGCAGAAAACCGTTAATTCTTGCCTGTTGTTTAATAGGTTTTTATTGTTTAGAAACTTAATAATGTGTAGTTTCTCATGGAGGCACAAAGGGCATGGGTCATCCCAAGTTTTGCAAGTTCTAGTCCTGTTAATGATTTTCCATTTTACTTTAGGTGTCCTATTTTTTTTCTTTCAGGTGCCAAAAATATTTAGATAGAGAGGTCTGATGTCTAAAGTTTATGTTGTTGAAGGAGCATTTATGTTGTCTCCATCTGGTTTTAAAGGCATTTTTCGTGGACCCAATGTATATCATATTATTGTTAGGGTTCTCCGTGGATGATATAGTGCATTGGTATACCACAGATTTGATGCAGCACTTATTTTCTAATGGGCAGTCTACCGGGTTTCTACAATCGCATAATTTTTCCCTATCATTATCTGATTTAAGTGTAGAGTTATTAAAACTATTCAGGTAAGGGGGTTTGTTCAGGATATTATTATTGTGTCTTCTTATTATACCTTCTAGATTTTCAGTGCAGCAATAACTCAATTTTAGTGTGTTCTTATTGAATATATTACTAAGCCTACTATTGGTGGGAAAGTGTTTATCGATTAGAGCTAAGAACTTCTGTTCTAGTTTGATACTAACCATTTGGTTGAACGGAGGTGTATACCAAATGATGTTTCTTTTCCTGTTTTTTTTTCTTTTGGTTATTGCAATTGTCCCTATATTTAATGTTAGCATTTTTATAACCACTATTTTTTAGGGCAGTGTTGTAGAAGTCATTATGTTGGTGGAATATTACTTTGTTAGCGGAGTTACTGCTAATTCTATTTTCTATTGATGTGGGTATATGTTTAATTGTGGATGGAGGGTGGTTTGACTTCCACCCTCCATCAACAATTAAACATATATATATATATATATATATATATATATATATATATATATATATATATATATATATATATATATTAAGGAAATAAGACAAAAGCCAAGAGATATCCTATGAAGCGTTTATGCTGTTAACAGTTCGAGGTTTGAAGTAGACATGATTTCATATGCAATTGCGATGGAAAAGATTTTATCGTCATGTGACTAAAATGATATTACGTTTGTAAAATATTTCAACATGCAACATTAAAACATTTTATTGATGGCAGGTAGCCATATTAAGTTGTGGAGAGAGAGCGTCTAAAATTGTTAATCGTGTTTGTTTTTTTGTTTTTTTGTTTTGTTTTGTTTTCTTTAGTTGGATTGCTAGAGTAGTAATGAGTACAGCTGCGAATCTGAGAACTGACCATGAACATAGGTCTTCTATAAAAGCTTATATTCAGGATCAGCACGCTTTTACACCGTTTATGTAGACTTGTCGCAGCAGGAATTTACATTATTCCGAAGTGAGGTCTGTACTTGATAGTATTGATTGAAACTTCTGAGACATAGGTTTCTGCTTAATACTTTTAACTGTCAGGTACTATTTTTCTGCACGCAATATTGCACTCTCGATAAATATTTACAATGCTGAATTATTTGACATATCTTCGGTTTGACATTAAAGGTACTTAATACCAGTGTTTCTCATGCAATGTTTTATTCAATACCCACCACCATCATATATATATATATATATATATATATATATATATATATATATATACAGAGAGAGAGAGAGAGAAAGAGACAGAAGGAGAGCAAAAGATAGATAGACAGATAGATATGAACAGACTAAGATAGATAACATAAAAGAAATATTTTATATATATATATTTATATATATATATATATATGGAGAGAGAGAAAGGGAGGGTGAGAAAGAGAGAATGGGAAATAGGTAGATATGAAAAGACAGATAGATAACACAAAAGAAATAGTATATATATATATATATATATATATATATATATATATATATATATATATGAAGAGAGAGAGAGAGTGGGAAATAGATAGATATGAACATAGATGGATAGATAGAATAAAAGAAAAATATGTATAGAGATATATATAGAGATAGAACAAAAGAAAAACTATATATATATATATATATATATATATATATATATATATATATATATATATATATATATATATATATAAAGAAAGAAAGAAAGAAAGAAATGTATGTGGTGGTGTATGCAATAAAATATTTAAAATAATGTTTGCTTTTCATAGAAATGCGTTATGGATTCGTCATTTTAACATAGATATCTTTTTCAATATTCATTCAAATAATCGAAGTTAGAAGATCGAAAGGAAACACTCCTGAAAAATGAAACTTTTCATTATTTGACTGGTAAGAAATATGATGACGAGTGAATCGATAAAATTTTCCGTAAAATAAGCATAATGTATATTTACCTACCGATTATAGATTGTCATTGTTCATTGATCGCTTTTCATATTAACCAGAAGCATGTACCGATTGGAATTTTTGATGATTTTGAACACAACCTCCAATGTCATGGCTATTTGCATTTGCATTTATTTCTATATTTACTTTGAATTTTAAAAATGGCAATATTATCCATTCATCCATGAACACGATGTGAATGATTGTGAATAAGATTGTGAATTTTCCAAAGTTAATTCTTGTTTAGAATCATAAAACTCAGAGTCATTTAATTCTATTCCCTATACAAGTCTCAAGAGCCACTCTTTGTAGAGAGTTAATAAATAAGATGTGTAATGTGAAAGGAAGAAGAGGTTAAATTGACATTTACCCTAAGGCCCGAGAGACACTAGAAGTATAAGGTTCAGTTCATACGGATATCTGGGAAAGATAACGATTAAATCTAGACACGTACAAGTTCAGATTGTAGCGATCGGGGAAGTATACTCTACGGAGTCGGTTGCATAAAGCAGTGGTTCTCCTCGAGTGGAACTTGCATCTCACCAAAGGATTACGAACTAAATGAGGGTGGTTCGCTACAAAGTGCGTAGCATATTCATTCTTAACCGTAAAGGTTAAACGTGTTGGAACTAAGGAATGTAAATCGTCCGAACACTTTTAGCGACAGAGAAGCAAGAAGCTTCTTTGAGAGAATCGTTTTAGGGTGTAAAGTAATTTTTCACCCGCAAATGAGGTTTATGAGAATAAGGGGTATAGATAACGTTTCATCATTCAAATGAAGAGATTTATATCGTAGTGTTTTATTGAAACATCCACGCAGGAGTTTTTTTCACAATGTCGTTCTCGAGAAACGTCTCTCGGTGTCGGACGTCCTACTTAAAAGCTAAATACGAAAGGGATGTGTGTGATTCAACTTCGGTAATGAAGCATATCGATCTTTAGCTACAAAGTATAGTATATTATGGTGGTAATAAAACCTGAATTTTGGCCAATGAATTAACGACAAGTTAACGACAACGTTGGACGTTATGTCCATGGGAAAAGGCGTGTAGATTAAAAATCTGTTACCCTCTGCAAAAATGCATAAAAGTTTTTAACCTCTGTCGAGGCTGAACAGTGAGGATTGGGCACTTCCGACCCAAAGATGGCAGCATTTCTCCATTTATTGTCTAATCTGACTCTTGTCAAGTTAAAGCATGGTAGAAGGAGCCGACAATTTTTCCACCATCTTTAGCAATTTTGGAAAATAATTGATTGCATGTTGCATGTGTTTTGTTCCGAGACGTGTCATTCGAGTGTAGATTGAAAGGTCCATAGGCTGCCTATAAAAGAGTTCCGCTGATTCTGTTAAATATTGCATACCTTAATTTCAACTGTTTTTTATTAATAACTGCATTGTTTCTTTTTAGGTAACTGATATACGGCTGTTCAAAGAAAACTGTTCATCCTGTTGGTCAAAAATGTTATCAACAGTTGATAAGTTGTCATTATCACTGCGAGACTCGTTTCCAGCAAATTGTTTTTTCATCTTGGGAAACAGATGATAGTAAAATCAAGTGAATAGTGAACGGGATCAATTAGGTCAAAGCCAAATCATGTACAGCAATCACTGAAACAAACGACTCATGTGCTGGAGCATTGTCTGTTGAAATAAAAAATCTTTCCTCAGATTTCCTGTGGGTTTGGTCTTGATAGCTTTTTGTAACTTCCTCAGTAAGTATAATACGCACCATTGATCGGTTTAGCTTTGAAGACAGTCAATAAGCGCAATACATTTTGCATCCCCAAAAAACCGAGGCCATCACCTTCCATGCAGATGAACGTCCTTGAATTTATTTGGAACAGAAAAGAAGAGTTTTTCCACTGCATGGAATGTCTCTTTATAGTCGGCTAAAAGTGACGAAGCCAATATTCACTTAGAGTTTAAAAGAAAAAGTCCAAGGAAACCATTTTTCTCTACCTCAAACAATGTTAGATTTTGTTGTGATGAAATCAGCTTGATGCTCTTTGATCAGATACAAGAAGAGAGGGATCCCCGCCTAGCGGAAACCTTCGTAATTCCAACTTTATTGTACAGAATATTCTCAATTTTCTCACGGGTTAAGTTAATACAATTGGCTATTTGATTTATAGTTAATTGCCTTTCATCCATCGTATATGGTGATCATGATCAATGTTTTCCACGGTGGCGACAGTCACGAGACCTTGGGTCATTTTCAATACTCACTCCTATGTTAATCCTCCAAATTTTGATTTTTGGTGAAATTGGGATGTCATTCCCAAATGTACCAACCATGTCATTATGAATGTCCTTAGATGCTACACACCTTTTCTCTGGGTGCATGATAACACCATGAGGTCAAAATGTCTCCATTTCTAAGAGAAGTCTCTAATATTTACTTTTGAAGTCGGACTCTTGAACAACCAGATGTCAGTTTACACCGAAAGAAACACTTCATAAGAAGATTTGAAAGTACTACATGTAAGATCTCACTGCTCTAGTATCGCTCTTTTCTAGTGAGTCTATGGACATTTCAGACTACACTTGTGTGCCAATCAATTGAAAAATAACAATCTATCATTGCTTGTTTTAATAGGAAAGAAACATTCAAACAATTATTAGGCTATTGTGTACAGTTCTGTTGGGAAAATTATCTTCATTGGTATATATTACAGTTCGTTGTACTATATGGCTATTTTCAATGTTTATTTTCTTTGAAACGAATTAGCAATTTCTGTTTTTTCTGTTATTTTATCGTTATCTCTGCTAAATAATGTTTCTTCTTTCCATAGTCTTTCGCGCTTAGTAAATCCTTGCATCTTAGTGGCTTTATTACCTTAATTACCATGAAATTGTTATAAACATATTACTCGGTAACCTTCTCGTAATTTTCAAAAAATATTTTCGAATATATACGGTTTACATTAATTTTATTAACCAGCACACTCTGTGGCACTTATCTAACACATTCACGCAAGCAAAAGTTTAATATGCAGCAATCATCATTTGATGCGATGGAAAGAGACCTATATAAAGTATAAAGTATTGCAATGGCTAGGCCAATTCCGTTGTTTTTGTTGTTTGTTTTGGGTTTAAAATTAAAAGAAGAATAGGAGAAAATAGTAAAAAAATTAACATTTATTTCATGGTATTTACATTTAGATTCGTTAAACAAGTATTTGTTTAAACGCAACCTTGTTCAGGTTAACAAAACTATTGTAACACGTGACTGGTAGGTGTTCTTTGTTGCCCGATTGTTGCTAAGCTTTTAATCATTAAATAGCTCTGAATGACTACTCTTAGTTTTTGCTTTGCAATTCGGCTGCAACGATAGGATTTCTATCGGAAAATCGTACAGAGCCATTGGACAAACATTGGCCATAGCCAACACAACAATTTGGAACCTCCTGAAAAAGAATCCATTGGCGTGATGAGCAAAATGCATAGAACAAAAAATGCATAGAACAAAAAAAAACATAGAACAAAAAAAACAAAAGTCAGTGACTTCACGACAATCTTCCACAGTGCAATATTTCACAAGTCACAATTCGATAGACGACATACCACAAGAAACCAGCCACTCATCAGCAGTAAGAATCAGAAGGCAGGGTTTTAATTTACTCCTTAAGATGTACCACATTGCCAAACGACAGAATTTAGATATATACACCCATAAATATACAAATATAATTTCTTCTTACTGGACTCTCTTTAACTCGGACTTGGACATTTATAATTGAACTCTTGAAACTAACTTTCATCGTATCCTTCTGTATTATGTATTAATACTGTGTTACATAAATAATTATTTTGTATTGTTCAAACCTTTCTGCATTTTCTTTTTAATATTGCATGAGATCAATATACACCCAAACCAAATACATAAATAATTTGTAGGAAGGGATTTTCTAAGATAGACAACTAAATCCTAACTGATAACCTCATAACTCCCATATTGGGACTGGTTTCTCATTTTGTGGGAGCCACTGTCTTTTGAGTTTTCTGTTCGGTTTGAAAAATAAAAAGGTTTCTACAAATCTATTTTTCATTAGCTGTAAATAAAACAATGGAAAAACGAATCATTGGTATTTCTTTGTAAAACACTACTGCATATAGTGAAAAGGTTACGATTAATTCTCACACAAAGGTCATGAGGAAATTGAATTCCCTCTTTACAAGTTTTCCGCTGTTCATTTCAGATGTCTACGTTTTGTTCAACATAACACGTTACGTTTTCCTGCTAAATCTCTCGTGATTTGATGTGGATCTAATATCATCATCCATTACAAAGTCCATCATTCAGATTCGTTCATATTCCAGAACCAGCCTATTGGGATATATCACAACCTCTATTTCTAAATTTTTATAAACTCCACAAATGCTGTTAAATGTTTTTGTATCAGGACCAACCTATCTTAATTCATAATGTAAACAATTGCGAATATGCTGCTTTTAATGTTATTTTCCATTAAGACTGGAATGGAGTATAAACTAAACATTGTCAGAGAGAACAGATGATACCCTAAGTTTCCAATCATTCAATATTAGCTCTGCTTGGTTGGCTTACTTCATAGCCGTGAAATACGTAATAATTTTTCGAAACGACTAACTTTGAAATTGATGCGTCTTATATACTTTTATTTTTTTTTAATAATGACTAAAGCTTTTCTGTCATCATACTGAAAAATTACATTTGAGATATTATCATGTGAATTGTTGCAAACGAAACCATTTCAATATTGTAAATGTCTTCAAACTTTCATAGTTCTTTGTCAGTTATTCATTTTTGTTAAACATTTATATCCTTTTATTTCCCATGCGACATTTGCAATTCAGTTTATTCATTAATCGCCGAAAGTCAAATAAGCAGTAGAGGGTATCTGACAGTAACAATATGTCTCCAGCAAGATTTAAAATTCCTTATCCTTCAGAACCTGTGACAGCACCTTATCGATTAGGTCACGTCAACGTCGTTTAAAGACGTACATGATAACTACATCTGCTTACTTTTATCAGACAATAATTGGTCCCTGTCAAAGAGGACGATTTGTGTGGCAGCGTTTTACCACAATGGACTTAGCAAGGAAGCTCGTGGTATATTTTGTCGACGTGCTCACGCACCTTAATGTTTTTATCAAAAGTTTTTGTATGCCAAGGGCGAGCTATATTGTCAAGCTATATGCCGAGTTCATGACATTCCTTATAGAGAATTACACAATGCATTAAAAGATATTACAAGTACAGTAAGAAAAAGATTATTTTATTGGTAATTATCAGCGTTTAATGACATTGAAAACAAATTACTTAATTTTGTGAGAAATTAAATTAAATTCCAACAAGAATACACATTCCGTTAGGATTAAAGAAAAGAGTGCTTAATTGGGATATCATTCTTCTTTTATGACAGTGAATACTGAACAATCTAGCTGCAAATGAATAAACAGAAATATGATTCTATACAAGAACAATGAGAATTCCATAGATGGACCAATAAGGAACTCTCAAAGAAAATGGCAGAAAAAGAACATTTATACTTCGAATCGGAAGAGAGAATTTTGGGGGTTTATAAGGAGGAATGTAGACTGATGTTTCTCTACGGTAGAAGGATCACTGCCGTCAATCTCTCTTGCCCTAGGCATGCACCTTGATAAGAGAGATTGACGACAACGATACACCTACGACGGGATTGTGTCAGTGGATAGCGGAATGGGAGGAAATTAGGCAATGGCAGAAACGCTGCTAAAGCTGCAAAGGATAGGAATTTGTGGTGAGCCATGACAGCCAATTCCCTGAAGAAACAAGGTACACAGAAGAAGAAGAAATATAAAACGCTTTAACATTTTCCGTGTCCATGAAGGTCTAAAGTATATATATATATATATATATATATATATATATATATATATATATATGTATGTATGTATATATATAGGTAATCGATCCGTTTTTTACAGACAAGAAAAAAAAATACCTCAACATAGGAATAGTCTATACCAAGCTGGTGTGTACGCCGCTACCGTCAGCCCTTAATTATCTGTCTCGAATCATTGTTTTAAGGAATGGCATTGAAAATAAATTTAAAACAATACTTCGAGACAGACACTTACGGGCTGATGATAGCTGCGTACAGAGACCAGCTTGAAATAGACTATCCCCATGTTGAGGTAATTTTTCTTCTCTGTAAGATATATATATATATATATATATATATATATATATATATATATATATATATATATATATAGATAGATAAGATAGATAGATAGATAGATAGATAGATAACTAGATTCGTTTCGAAAAACCCTCGAATTATTGATTTGCAAATAATCAAATCAATCTCGAGGGAAAAAAGGTTTTAAAAAAAGAAAGAGATACAAACATGAACTACTGTCGAACGAATCGCACAGATGCAGGTCTGAAGCCCAAAGAAAAAAACTCGATACGAGTAGACAACTAACTAACAAAAGAGCTCAATACAATCGTAGAGCAGACCTAGATACACCTAGTAAGCCAGACAAACCTACCTAGGTTTCAACTAAACGATTCGTCAGGGAAAGTATTGCTAACGAGGTAAAGAGAAACACATATTTATAGGCGATAATTAAAACCATACCACGTGACCGAAGAACCACAAACTAAGTAGATGGGGGGGTAAAATTTATTCAACAAAAATGGGGAGGCGGAGAAAAAAAATCTTAGGTGGAAACCGTCTAAATAAGTAACCAAGATTTTTTGTGTCGACATACGTTAAGGATTTCAGATTTAGAGTTTAATAATTGGCTAGGTTGATTAAATAAAGCTATGGCTAATTTCTCCTCTGCACATAATTTACAAAATTTATGGCCTGTTTTATATCTGGGTCATTTTTTTAGTATTTCCCATGTAAGGATGGGGTCTACATTATCTTCCTGTTTGGTTCTCCATACATAGGTAGATAGCGTGGTACTATGCTTAATTTTTTCGTTCCTGAAACTACTCATATGATTATAATATATATTTTTTTTAAATTGTTCTGAGTAGCACCTATGTATGTTTTAGGGTTAGTATCCTCGCTATTTTTGTAAATTTTCACTTGGTAAATTACGCATTCTTGTTGACATTTTCCCTGTAATGGACAGATGTTTTTGTTTCTACAATTACAAGCAGGGGGATTACTGCGTGGATTATTCCTAGTTTTTTTCTTATTTAATCCATTTATTATAGTTCCTACGTTCGTCATACAACAATAACTAAGTTGAACATTGTTTTTGTTAAATATTTTATGTAACTCAGGTTTTGTGGGGAAATGTTGCTCTAATAAATCAAAAAATATCTTGACAATTTTAGTTTTTACCTCTAAATAAAACGGAGGGTTAAACCACAAAATCTTTCTTTGTCTATTATTACGTTTACTCTGAGTACTATTGTGGTAATTTATATTAATATATTCTAATTTGTTTTTATATCCACTCTTAAATAGGGCTTCCTCATAATTTGTTTTATTGGCCTCAAAAATGTCCCTATTGGAGGAATTAGTGGAAAGTCTATGCCCAATATTTTTAGGTATATGTCTTATGATATGGGCTGGGTGGTTGGATTTCTTGTTTAAATAGTGGGGTTCTTGGTTTTCTTTTTTATATGGGGATATTGTGCCATTTAGTAAATTCAATGTAATATCTAGATAATTGGTAATTTTCAAATTAGTTTCTATGTCGAGATTGAATCCGAATTTTTTTAAAAACCAGTGCAGTTTTTTACGGATATTGTCACATTTTTGGGGGTTACTATTGTCCGCTATGATTAAACCGTCGTCGCGGTACAACCAATGGTTATTAAAGTCTATATATTCATTAAATCTATGGAGGAGCAGGAACCCTATATCGCACACCTCTGCTCCGTCATACGCTCCCATAAGATTGTCAAAACCGTTAATATTATCTTTTTTTATCCATAAAGTATCATCGTGGAAAAGCAATGTTGAATAAATTTTAACCCCCCCCCATCTACTTTGTTTGTGGTTCTTCGGTCACGTGGTATGGTTTTAATTATCGCCTATAAATATGTGTTTCTCTTTACCTCTTTAGCCATACTTTCCCCGACGATCCGTTTTGGTGAAACCTAGGTAGGTTTGTCTGGCTCACTAGGTGTATCTATCTATCTATATATATATATATATATATATATATATATATATATATATATATATATATATATATATATACATATATATATATATATATATATATATATACATATATATATATATATATATATATATACACATATATATATATATATATATATATTGAACAATCAAAAATATTAACATCTTCAGACGCACTGGGTAGTATATTAATATTCTTCCGTTTTTATTATTTCCTTTACATTCCTCGACGAGTTTCGGCCAACATGGCCATCATCAGGAGAAAAAAAATTCATATAAAATCCAAAACGATAACAAATAAAAAAAAAACATTCAACGTTTAAAAGAGTAATCTAAGATTATATTAAACAGAAAGATGGCGTTGCAAAACTTTCTCCTACGTGTCTGAAGGTTTGTATGTACCAGGATATTAGTTATACGCCATTTATATGCAGGCGATGTATAAAATAAAGGAATAAACTTGTGAAATAGAAGTTGAATCATTTAAAAGAGCGTCGACTTATCTTTGGCATTACTTGCAACTTCACTACGTCAGGGCATCGACTAATACAAATCCACCAATTAAACTCTTTCGGTGACGATGGAGAACGCAAGCTGGCCGGCATATTCTACATGAAGAAGCAACCATAACTATTCGATTATATTGACATCCGGGGATAGTGATTGTAAATTCAAGTTTTATGCTCTTCGATTCTTATATACAACAATATTAGCCGTGTGAAACAGCGTATTATCTTTCTGGATGACTGATGTCCAAGAATAAAGCTATGTTTAGAAGAAAAAATTCAGGATAAGGAAATATAAATATCAATGCAAACTATTAAATCAACGGAGAGAACTAATCACGAAATCTAGACATAGAAATAAATTCCAAATTACATAAGAATACATGTGCATGTATATGGAGGTGTATGTGTACGTATAGTAGCATATATGTATGAACATGTAAATATATGTATGTATGAAGATATGTACGCATATAAGTATGATTTATTTCATTGGGTGCTCTGGTATTACCCACAATCTATAAATCTATACCTCAACTAATTCACATTAATCGTAACGGGTTTAAGTTTAAATCCCCCATGACTTATTAATAATATAAATAATATTGGAGATCTGTAGTGGAAAAACTATTTAATGTGAATCCCAGAAAAGACATCCGGGTATTTTTATGATACACACCACATTAGGTAGGAACTGATATTAAACTACCAACAAGTACTGTCCATAAATAATCTCCAACCCCAAACCGCTTCACCCGGGATAAGATAACTTACGGCCTCACCAATCGCTAATAAAAACCCACTCTCATTAACTAGGCGTCTACAAGAGGAGAACTGAGATTTAAAATAAATTTAAATAAATGTTACCGGAAAGACACATAGAGACTGATGATAGTTGTATACAGAACAGCTTGAAACAGGCTAAATATATATATATGTTGAGTTAATTTTTGTTTTTTGCTGTAATATATATATATATATATATATATATATATATATATATATACAAAGTAAAAGAACAAAATGAATAAAATTCAAACGTTCATATCATCAATTTAAAAAGGGTTCAATACAAGAGTAGAGTAATAATTATATAAGTATATAATATATATATATATATATATATATATGTCTGTGTGAATGTGTGCTTTCTTTCTTTCTTTATATATATATATATATATATATATATATATATATATATATATATATATATATATATATAAAGAGCGAGAGAGGGAGAGTGAGAGAGAGAGAGAAAGAGAGAGAGATAAGTGTGAACGTCTCATTCGTGAATGCCATTCTCAGGACCGAAGATGAGTTCAAGCATGACACAGACTGTCACAACTCGGTGTTGAATTGTCATTCCCTTACTCCCATTGAATGAGAAAATATAAGAATGCTGTAAAAATAATTAATCTTTCACAGACTTTTCATAGTCAACGAAACATCTTTCAAAAAAGTTTCTGCCCAAATATATATTAATGCCTATATATATATATATATATATATATATATATATATATATATATATATAGTCATTTAAAGAATAAATTATAAAGTTAATGTAATTTATGACGAACTCACTTCGCTAACAGATTAAATAAGGCATTAACACACTCGATCCTTGTTTTTATTAATTGTACAATGCATTAGATGTTCGGTCCATATTGCTTGCATGTAATTTCGGTAAAAACATTTACCATCCTCAGGCAGAGATGTTATTTTTTTCTCAATTTCAAGTTATTTCGGGTAAAATTCCAAGACTAAAATTAATGTGATACTTGTCGAAAGATGTATTAATAAAATTGTGCTATTATTAACCGCTAAGAAATTTTTGAACGTGCACTAATGGGACGCTATATTTTTTAATATTGTAGTAATGTAGTAATTTTCAAATTTCTTATATTGTGTTTTTTTTCCCGTTGACGTGACATGGATTACTGGTGCAATAATTGGAGCAATGTCTCAGAAGATTTCAGAATTTTTTTTTTTTTTTTACTGCAGACCGATCGCTTTTTAAATTAGTAACTGATGCAGTTTAATTAATATTGTAAATTATCCATTCAATGAATAAATCAATACAGGTAATATAATTAATGGAGAACTCACTTCGCTAACAGATTAATATATATATATATATATATATATATATATATATATATATATATATATATATATATAAGAACACTGGATTACATATCTTACTGTTCTTCCTTTTTTTACTATATATATATATATATATATATATATATATATATATATATATATATATATATATATCTGATTTCTCGATTCCTGGATACCTTCCTCTCCTTAGAAATGATTCTATAATCCACATCCGTGGCCTGGAAGATTATGTCCGGGATCATCTCACGTTGGGTAGGTAAATTTCTCTTGAATATCCAGACCATTCATATATATGTTTCTGTCTATCATCAATGTTGCAATTTATCTCTTTTTTCTTTATCACTCCCCTCCCCACCTCAGCCCCTATACTGTGTTGTACTCCATAGAATTTCCGTTAATATAGGCAGGGCTATCTCTCTTCACCCGTATGCACACATATTCGTGTTCGGTGAATTTAACGCCCACAAGACCATGCGATTTAATCACTCTGTAACTGACCTCACTGGCATCCAAAGCTATAACATTTCAATCACTCAATTCCATACACAAGTGGTTGATTTTCCTACACGTTTCCCTATTAATCTTGACAGTAACGCTTCCCTTTTCGATCTCTGTTTTACCTTCTTCTCTGACACTTGTCACGCTACGAAGCTCTTCCCTCTTAGCAACTCTGATCATGCTGTAATGTCTAACATCTCGTTCTTCTAACCCCACCAGTAAAGAAGCTCCTCGTAACAGGATATATTTCTGTTATCAACGCACAGACTTCATGACGTACCTTGGATTATGGTTTTTAATCACTCCGTTCAAAAATGTGCGTCTTAGGTCTCCTCCTGGGTAAAAGCCAGCATCGTGGCTTTAATCCCAGCATGCAAATAAGTTAAATCGTGTTCATCTCCTTGGTTCTCAGCAACTTTCTCACCTGTGAAAGTCCATAGGAATTACTTCGTTCTGTACCGAAGCAACATGTCTGTTTGCAACACGTGACTCTTTGTTTCTGTCCGTAATGAGTGCAAGCGTGTTTTCAGTGAAAGTTACAATTTGCTGAAAGAATGAAACAACGTATTGGATCTCGAAAGTTTGCTTCTAACGATTATTGGAGTCTCTGCAAAAGCGGGCTGAACAACAGCAAATCAACAATACCTCCTCTATTCAATCAGTTTGAGGTCCTGACTCCCTCAGCTGATAAGGCGGAAATTCAGCGCTTGACTCATCCGTTGTACCATACATGATTTCCCCAGTTGAGGTTCTATTGAGTGGGATGAGCATAAACTCATCGATGGTATTGGATTTGATCTCTAAATTAGACTCTCATAAGGCAAGTGGTGTTGACGATATACCAGCCGTAGTCCGAAATATATGTGCTCCTGAGCTGGCTCTAGTTCTCTCCAAACTATATAACTCTTGCCTCATTGACCCTTGCATTCCAGCCTGTTGGAAGTCCTCATGTGTTGTCCCAGTTTTTAAGAACTTAGGAGACCCTTCTGAACCATCTAATTACCGCCCTATCAGTCTCCGAACACTATTTGGATAAAGTCTTCGGGGCTTTAATCAACGCCGAAGTGGTTAAGCAAGTTATACCTTATGACCCACTCTCTGACAAACAATATGGTTTCCGTTTGCCCGGTCTACCGCTGACGTGCGGAATTTGTATACAAAGCACTTGAAATAACGGAGAAGCTCGAGCTGTGAGTCTAGATATCTCTAAGGCATTTGATAGGGTTTGGCATGCCGGCCTTCTTTGTAAGGTTCAAGGATACGGTATTAAAGTACTATTTCTAGAAACTTATTATTCAAAAAAAAAAAACACTGGATAGACATCAGAAAAAAATTCCAAAATTTTTCTTAAAGACGGATTGAATATGATATTAAAAATATGATATTAAAAATATGATAAACATCATATATGTATATATATATATATATATATATATATATATATATATATATATATATATATATATATACATTCTTGTGCAAATTAATTGAATAAGAATGAATAATTCCGTTATTATTTACTTTTCTTTCGTATTTTTCCAATGAAATATACGCCAGTGACATTTTAGTACTTCCTATATAAATTCCACGAAGTTTTTCCTTGCAAATTGACCAATTCTCGATAGAATTTAAATCAGGAGATATTCCAGGCCAATCTATAGTACTTTGATTTGCTCACAAGTAAGGCTTTCTAGTTTGTTTATGCAGCGTTACAATTTTCATACGCTTGCATTGGGTAACGTCCATCGCAGATAATGGCCACATGACAGCTAATAGACAGTCAACTTAATAGAGTTTGGGCATGATGAAAATCTGTGGCAATCATGAATGACGCAATACGTGTCAAGGCCAAACAAATTTCATCATACGTCCCGAAAACAGATTCATATTACTGCACACCACTGCCAAAAAATTAATCTGAGGAAAAAAATAGAAATCGATTACACCCTGTCACTCCAGTGGTCTAGAACTTGCCGTATCGCGAAAAATGGAAACTAAAGCTTATTTTTTTCAATTAATTTGCACACGGGTGTGTATATATATATATATATATATATATATATATATATATATATATATATATATATATATATATATCTTTGTGTATTTAGGGAGCAATCCTTCTTTTGTGCAGATTTTATTGAAAACGACAGACAAGGTGCTTTTATTTAGTTTTTTATGCAATTTCTCATGGGAATTTTTTTTTCTTTTCGGATGATAAACTGTCCGAATGTTCTTTTTATCCGAGCGCTTTCGGCTATACATTTAACCATTTTCAAGGATTCAATTTTCACTGTTAAAATAAGAAATAGTTTGTTGTATGTATGTGTTATAAAATGTTTTCATTTATCAAAACACAGTCAAGATAGAAAAACAACATTCGGACAATTTTTATATAAACTATTATTCGAAAAGAAAAAAAAAATAGATCGCATGAGAAATTGTATAAAAAACTAAATATAAGCACCATGTCTGTCGTTTTCAATGAAATGTGCATATATATATATATATATATATATATATATATATATATATATATGATGGACTCTCCCGTCGGTTTCGACGTATGAGGTTCCGGCAACTTTGTTTATTTAACCTTGTGTGTGAGTCGCAAGTGACATTTCAGTCCTGCTAGTGATTTGCAAAGAAGTCCACAGATTGTACAAGAGTGTGGATTTTTGGAGTATATGCCTGGAACAGCAGCATATATTTTATTCCTTTCCCTAGTTTGACGAAGCTTGACAATGTTTGATGCTGCCTTGTTCTTGATGACATTGTAGCATGTAGTCTTTCATTCATTACGATCAATTGCAATGTTCTCAAAGGTAGTGTGAGTTTTATTCGCAGCTATCAACAGATTTCGTTATCAACTGATCAGCGAAATCTGTTGATATATATATATATATATATATATATATATATATATATATATATATATAAACTTAAATATTCATAAATTCATAAATAATAATAACATTGTAAGTACAAAAAATATGTAGCCATCACAATCAATATTTAACTATTATACTAAGAATATATACGGAAATCATACTGTTATATATTGATATCAATTATATACAATAGCATGTTATGTAGCCAGGGATTTGTTCATGCGTTTATTACTGTGTTGGAAGAGGGTTTTCCTATTGTAAGCATGTCAGTAAAACAAATTTAACAATATTTTCGGACTATAGAAAACATAATTCGAAGAACAGAATCTTTCTGTCGAGAGTGGGATGCAGCACATTGTTATGGCATACGAATATATTACAGAACGAAAAGTGAAAACAAGTAAAAGAATTATTGAAATGTCAACACGTGTATCCTTAATATTTTTGACCAAAATGTTTATACATTTATGTCTCAGGCCAGTGTTGTAATATATTTTATTTTAAGATGTAATTTCGTCTGCTTTTAAATTCATGGATCAGAGAATGACTGTTCTTACCACAACGCTTCTCAGGAAAAATAAATAGAATATAAAACATCCACAAGATAGCGAATAGAAGTTCATTAGTAACATTTCAGCCTGGGGCTTTTTCTTTGAAATGTCGACATTAGTCTGATGACTTGTGAGGAATCCCCAATAAGGTGACTTATTGAAATTGACGAAGGCGTTGAGAAGTTTGAGGAGCTTCTTTTGTCCGGTTAGTCCAAGAGTTTGGCGGTCATGCAATGGCCTTTACGCCGTCGGGACGAAACATACATACACGCACACACAATTCTATGGTTGTATACAGTTCCATTAATCTTCTTGATTCTAGCAGGAAATTTTTAAAGACATTCCAGCTTGTTTTTCAGTGTTTTGCCCTGAAGTCACAAACGATATTCATGATTAAGCCAGATTGTAATGTCGTCTTCATGGGTTCGTTTAAATGGCAATATCGGTAACAAAGGCTCTAAAAGTGCGATGTTTTCCACATTCCTTGATTAAGAGAAATTAATCTCAAATTAAAATGTAATTTTTGGTAATAATTTCGTTTAATGCACATTTGTGTTTCTGTAGGACACACAGAACCAATGGGAAAAAGCCGGCCAATGTCTGTGATAATAACAATAAAAGGGCAATAATCCGTTTGTAAATAATGTAATGATACAAAAATAATATAATTTGATAATACAAAAAATAACATAATATAATAATGAAAATAATAACACTGTAATAATACAAATAATAATATAATGTAATAATACAAAAATAATATTATTTAATAATACAAATAATAACATAATATAATAATATAAAAATAATCTAATGTAATATTGGAAATAAAATTAACTTCTCATTAAAGGAAATCGATGTAGAAAATTTCGTATGCACAAACCGTTTAATATAATATTTAAAAGAATGATATTTTCAAAATGATATATCTTTACTTTTCTTCGTGAATCTCTTAGTTCCTTTTACGTTTAAAGAATGGTCAAAATTCCAAAGTTTCTATGTTCATTAGGACAAAATCACTTTATTTGAACAACTAATCAAATTCATTACAAAAGCCATCAACGAAGCACTCTCTGATTTTAAAATATCACAAGACGACATTAAAAAAGAATAAAAAAATGTAGTTATATTTTAAAGTTGATTTCTAAAGCGGATTGTCAAATTAGTGATTGCCATTAAAGATGAACCATAAAGTTGGCCAAGACATGCTAGTCGATACAAATTATAACGCCTCATTTCTCATTCTAACCTCTAATTAATTTCAACTCCAAAAGATTTTCACTGCAAGAGGCACCTCTCTTATCCTATTAAAACTGAAATGCTAGTAATTAATCTCGGGTTCTTGAAGCACCCCAATGATTGATTGATTCGTTTTTTATAACTTATCAACCCTTTGCAGGTTATTAAAAAGCCAGACAATATTTTCTAGTGTGTAAATATTATTTTTGATGTAATAATGATGTATTGATACAATTCTTACTAATTAACTCACACCTGGCTGTGGGAGAGTTGGATTCATGCCTTTCCCAATGGTATTTGTGCGTCAGTGAATAACGAAACGACTGGAACTTGAACTCGTCGCTCTGATTATCAATTACACCAGCTACACATCAAAGTATACAGCACATGGTATTCTCAAGCAGTCACTCATCAAGGTACCGACCAGGATTGACAGTGATCGTACGGTTTGATTTTGTTTGGTTTGTTTTACGGCATATCAAAAACAATGGGATATTTAATACCGATAAAATTTCCTTTTTCTTTTTAAATTTATAGCTGGTGATATTTTTTAAAATTATATTTTGTTTTGTTTTGTGGCATATTAACCTCAATTGGTTATTTAATGCTGACAAGATTTTTTATTGCTGGTTATATTTTCTTTTTTCAAATATTTATCGCTTATTTTTTTTATAACTATTTAGGTATTAAAAATCTATTTTTACAGTTTCATAGTGTTTTGAGTCTGGTTGTGGATCAACTATTTGCCCTTTACTGGGACCCTAACAGATGCTACCACTCTAGACCAGGGTGGACCTGGGAACACCAGCAATTAAGAGGTGGTTCCATGGTCCTCAAAACCTACTGATCAGATGCCTTGCTGTTGGACATAGTTTATCGTCTTACCCAGGACGTGGATGTAGTTTATAGTCATACCCAGGACGGAGTGAACGTATGGGGGGGGGTCAGTGTTTCAACGTGATATGGTTTTATGAGCAGAGGCTCAATGAGAGAATGATGATCGATTTGCGCGGTTATTGTCTTTATTCTACTTCAAATCCACTTTAAATTTAGCCAGTTTGGCAAAAATGAACCGATATTCCTGTTAGAAACGGTCTCATCAAAAGACGACTGTTGCAATTTCGTTCATTCGTTAATTATTCCTTCTTATTTCAGCGCCATTCTGTACCGTCATTTGTAGTTTGAATTTTATTTTCATTTAATTGTTTTTGTTTTTGTTGTTATTGTTAGCTTTTCATTTCCCTTCTTAAGTGTTTTCTGTCGTCTTTCTTCTTCCAAAAAAAATTTTCAGGATTTCATTTATTTCTCGTTTTTTTTTTCCGTTTCTTCTCTTTCCGGTGATGTTTCTACATGTTTTATTGACTTACTAGCAGGAGAGACCGGCGTTGCCCGGGGATGTAACAGTAAGAGATAGATCAAGTATCGACCATCATAAAGACTGAAAAATAAAATTGACAAAGATTATTGTTTAAGGTTGACGGACACGCATGTCTTAATTAGTTTTTTTTTTTTACGAATTGGTCAATCCCAGACTCAAACAAAAACATTGTTTTCAATCGTTATGAGTCTACCGATTGAATAGAATTTTATTATAAACAATTGTCTTGTAAATGGAATTTTCAAAGCATTCTGAATGTAAAAATAAAGAAAAAAGTGTGCAAGACAATACGAAACACTCCCCCCCCACAAAAAAGTGAAGTTTTGTTGAAATCGGTTGAAAAATGTAGGAAATCCGATCCCATACATAAACGAACACACACACAGACACAAACAACCTGGGTTTTATAATAAGTATAACTCCATATGAGTTGTCCCCCTTTGATTCTCGCGATGCCTCTTAATCGTGTTTTCAAATTGATTTCGTGCAAAAACAATTGTGTTTTTCCAATTTTTGGCGTTGTCAGAACCACTGCATGGTAATTTTATGTAGTCCTGTGAAGTTTTGTTGAAATCGGGAAGTAAAATGTAACTTTGAGCAAGTAATATGGGAATGGGTAATACTAAAATTCAACTGGACTAGATGCCATAAGGACAACTTTGATTTCTATATGAGTGCATATAATTGAGCCCTGATTGCTGATTTAGTATGCATTTACATTTTGCTTACATTTAGTACAATAGTAGATCCCAAACTAATACAATGAAATTCCTACTTGTATTAATGTTAATTCTAACTTCCCGAAATTTTTTTTTGAAACAGAAACTAAATACCTTTAGTATTAGGATCAGTGGTTTACCTTCCAACATAAATATCTTCAATGAAAATAAAAAAATATATGAAAATGACCCCCAAAAATGATTTGAAAAATAAATTGTCTTAGCTTATCCCTATAAATAACACCAAGATATCTGAAATTAAGCGTAGACACAGAAAAAGAAAAAAAACACACTTCCGCAAATTGTTAAATATTAACATTGGACAGTATTTTCTCAACTTAATCAATAAGCACCTCCAAAAGATAACCCTCTCAGTAAGATTCAATAGGAATATGCTTGTAAAACATTTATAAAATTATAAACTCGCACAACAACCAAATTCTAAGCAAACAGACCAACAAAATTAGTACAGAACGCCCCTAAAGTTGTAAACCTAAAGATAATTGTCCAGTAGAAGGCAAATGCAGATCTGCCAAGCTTATATATCAAACAATTATTTTCCCGGAAGGAATTATGGATAATAAAAAAAGTTTACATTGGAATATCCGCGGGAGTTGGAAACAAAGATCTTATATTCATAAGCATTTATTCACTAACCCTAAACTTACACACGAAACAGTTCGTCCAAAAAAAAAAAAAAAAATTGGGGAACTAAAGGACAAAAATTTAAACCGACAAATAGTTTGGAAATTGAAAGGTTCTGCACAAAGTACTAACCGTTTTAGAGGTAGGTATAGTTTATATTTAGAAGAAAAAATTAAAATAATAAAATACAATAACGAAAATTAACTGTTGAATAAAAAGAAAGAATTAGTTTTCAAATTCCGACACAAAACAGATTCAAACATTCAGAATATAAGGTGACTTATTTAGCTACCTAAATTACTGCACCACTCTTATCTCTTCTAAATTTTTCTTTCCTTTTTTGTTATAAAAATTATAATTTATAATTTTTTTTTCTAATTAAAATATTCCTCGATTTTTCTTTCCGTTAATTCTTTCACGTCTCTGCTATCTTACCTATCTTTTATTTTATTGTTCCTATTTCTAATACCGCAAATTTGTCTTCATAGGGTTATTATTCTCTAACATCATCTGATACAACTTCTCCTGTATCAGATAGATATAGAACATCTTCTCTGAACTCTATCCGGTGGCATCACCTGACATACATCGAGAAGTGTTAACTCTCTATTAGGTCTTGTTGGCATGTTAAATTTTATGTTGACTCCTTCCCATATTACTCCATTACAGTTAACTTATACTTCCTGCTCTTCTAGTTCTACGGACGTGAATTCCATTCCATGTCGGTGCTGAAAAGACAGACGACCACTTGTTTCATCTGCCGAAATAGCCTATTCGGCACATGAGGTAAAAAAATTTTTTTTAATTATTCATCATATTTCTTTGTGCAAATAAAATACATCGACCTCTCTTTTCGTGAATTAATTTTAATATGTTTATACTACTAGGACCCATTTGGAATATACACACACGCATTTTATTTTTCCTTTAATATATATATGTGTGTGTGTGTTTGCGTGTGTTTGTGCGCGCACACCAGCATTTACGCGGCGTGTTTTCTTTTAATTACGTTAACCTATTCAGTTATAAACAATTTTCTTTCTTTCATTTTAAGTTAATTTCCACCCTTTTCCGTTCCTATTTTCCAACATGTGGGTGCGATCGGAAAATTGACGCCATATTATATTTTTCATTTCGCGCTTGCGCGATCTTTGTTTTTGATTTTACCGACTGCACAGTACAGTAGAGTCACTTGGGCAACGTCTGTGAGAATAAGAGCCCCATGACGTATCGGTTTCGCCAGAAATTTGAAAAAAGACATGTTGCACTACTTGGCATTTACGCCGGGAGTTCCAATACGAACATTTCGGAGTGTTTGGGTGTCAATCTGAGGAGGAGAGCGTTCGGAAAGAAATGGATGAATCTAATGACATGCCAGGGTGCAAAACTAACTCATATGGTTCTGATAACACCATCTCTTATATCTGGCCACCTAATTCCACAGGATGCAACCCTTTGGTTATACTGTATGGTGCGCAGTTATGAGAGACCAACAAAACGCCTTGTAAGATAAAAAATGAACTGAAGGCGAGGATTTTGGTAAATATATCTGCTAAAGTGAGGTGTATTTATATTTTGCGTAATAATTTATCCAATTCACCTTGTATGTAAAGAAACATATTTTTTCTTTATCGACGCATTTTGTACTCTGATTACTGAGAATAATTTTTATAACTAACGAAACTTCATTAGTACTTGCTGCAAAAAATTATTTATATTTTCCTTGATATAGTCTTCTATTCGTTCTTATTCATATTGTCTTTTTCATATATATATTAAATTTACACATATATACATATCTATCTATCTATCTATCTATCTATCTATCTATCTATCTATCTATCTATATATGAAGAAATATAATCTTAAGGTGTGCTATATTTATGGGATAAAGTGCTCAATGTCAGAGATAGAGAGGGTGTAAATATAAAAGTGAACATTGAAGTCAACACTTGGAGGCGACAGGCTGTTTCATGATAGACGCAATCGTCAGGCTTCGTGAGTTGTTTTTTTTGTGTGATTTCTCGGTTATTTATATATACGGGCCAGTGGTGCATTGTGGCTAATTTATTTTGGCAGTTATTTTGCCGGAAGTCGTTTATATATTTATTTATTTATGTTGGCTATTTTCTTTTCCTTATTTTTTAATTTTAATTTTTTATATTTATTTCTTATCTTATATATTTATTTATTTATTTTTATTTTAATCGGTGTTTTATTAATTAGTAAAAATTTGATAATATCGCTTATTTAATATTTTGGGAAGATAAAGATATTTATTCAATTTTGAGGTTGATTGGTGTACTTTATTCTAACTTTTATTTTGCCGTGAGCAGTTTTTAATTTGTTTATTACATCATTTATTTATTTGGTTTGATTATCTTTACTATGTTTTTTCTAACGGTTAATTTATCGGGAGCCGTTTGTTAGTTTGTATATTTATTTGGATTAATTTAAATTAATTTATCTTACTTGTTTTTTTTTATTAGTTATTTATTATACTGTATATTTTTACTTACTCTACTGTATATTTGTATTTACTCTTTTCGGTTTTCATTTTTTAAATAACGTAGTACTTTTTATCATTATATAAAAGTTACAGTATGTTTTTCATCCGATTTTGGGTTTAATTTTTACAGTCTAATATTTTGGCCAAAATGGGTTGTTAATCTGTTTATTATATATATATATATATATATATATATATATATATATATAAATATGTTATAAAATCGCTACAAACATAGACATTTTGTTTCAAAACCTCCGGTGTCTTATCAAGTGATGAGGTTGAATGTAAAATAAATGGTTTTAAAAGTTTCAAATTAATTAACGATCTTTCGCAAGAGCAAAACATTGTTACAAAAGCTAGAATGACCAATCAAAATACAAGTATAGGAAAATTCAAAAAACTTGACAACGAAGTAAGGTTATAATAGATATTAAGATCTTTAAACTATGTGTAATATTAAAAAAAATATTTTAACGAATAATTATTAAATTATATGATAAAATTTGATATTAAAAGTAAAAATTACCAATTTTAAAAT
>OZ010592.1:6592257-6632257 GCA_963932145.1 Acanthosepion lycidas | reverse complement strand
TAGTATTAAACTTAGTGAAGTTCGTAAATCTGCAAGTTACATAAATAGATAACAACATGCTGTATACCTTTAAGCTCATACAAATACACACACACACACACACACACACATATATATATATATATATATATATAAAGTAGTGAAATATTTTATAAGCAACCAAAATAAATGTTGAGATTCCTGAAATACATCCTAACATTAGAGACGTAATTATTTGCCTGTACGTGCATGTAATCCAAATTAGAAATTGTCCACTTTTTTTTAACATCTTCTTTAAAAAAATAATTTACTCATTTTTTTTTTATTTGTCTTCTTGTAATGTCTTTTTACTTGAGTTCTTTTCGTGGTTTGGGAAGTAAACTTCTGATTTCGCTCAGGGGTAAGAAAGAAAATTCGGCCAAATTTAGGAATATCCAAATATTGGCAAATGTCTTTTGTGATTTGACAGGACATGGACTCTAAATAGAAGAATATCGCTATTTTGGTAAACTTGTTTGGCATGAGATGGAATAATAGTAGGGCAAACTGGAACTGAAAACAGGAAGGGGAAAAAAGTTGAAGCCTACACTTGAAATACGCAAAGAGAAAAAAAAAGAAGATGAATAGGATTTAAGAGAACATTGTGAACAAGAGGAAATATATGAAAAGATTTGAATAGGTAGGATTCCGTGAGATAGATCGGGGAAAAAAAGAAATTTATTTAAAACTGGATACATATATGTGGGTATAGGAAAACAAGCGTGTTAATGTTTGTAAACACACACTCACTCGCACACAAACATATATATATATATATATATATATATATATATATATATATATTTAGGCGGCATATTCTCATTCATACTGGTTGGGTAAATATTTTAGGCATATTTAATTTAGAAATCTTTCTTACTCAATTTTCTAAGTCTACCAAAAAGTTAATCCGCAAACAACGAAAACTAATCGACATGGTATAACTAAATTATTTAACCAAACCTGTTTGAATATATATATATATATATATATATATATATATATATATATATATATATATATATATATATACAGTTACACGCCTAAGTATTGGATACATGTTTATTTCTGTTATAACTCCAGTTCGCCATTTTGCCTGATATTTGGTGAGTAATATCTCGTAAAGTTGTTTTAGTTATATGTGGATGGTTGAATCCATTTTTTATCAAAGCTCAAAATTACACTATGCAAAAGTATTGGATACATCAATTTAATATTTTTTTGCGTAGCCTCTGTTTTGTTTCACTGCTTCCAGTCGCTTTTCTATCGTTGGCCACAAGTTTTCCACACTGATCCACCGTTACTTTACTCTATTCTTCCTTGCATAATTCCTCTAATTGCTTGATATTTTGTGGATTCCGCTTATGAACTTTAACCTTCAGAGTATTCCACAAATTCTCAATTGGATTCAAGTGAGGTGACTGACTTGGCCAATTGAGAGTACTAATACCATTATTTTCAAACCATTCCTTTGTAAGTTTTGCGGTATGTTTGCGATCATTGTCGTGTTGAAGCACGAAATTCCGACCATGACCTAAAGAAGATGCAGATTTCTGAAAGTACTTCTCTAGAATCTCCCTGTACATGCTACCATTCATTCTACTATGGATACCTTGTAACCCACTAGTGCCCTTGGATGAAAAGCATCCCCATATCATAATGGAAGCACCCCCAAACTTTACTGTTGGGATGGTATTGTGCTTATTGAAGGCAGTGCCATTTTCTCGCCAAACATTTGTCGTTGTGTTCCTTCCGAATGGTTCAACGTTCGTTTCATCCGACCAGATTACCTTTTCCCAAAACTGCAAGAGATCCCGTTAAAATGACCTTCATTTCACGATTTGATAAGAACGATTGGATTAAATCAAACACACTTCCAGTAATACCTTTTTCCTGAACCTTTCGTAGAAGATCAACGTTCCAAATTTTGTCAAACACATTCGAGATTTCTGTAGTCAGAGCTGGGAGCTTCGCCGTTATTATCAAAAGCTTTATGTACGTATTCATTTATGGCCGTTAGTATATTAATGGTAAACCTGACGAAACGAAAGACATATCGTTTGTCTGAGAGTAGGTCGTGAGAGGTAAGATGATTAACGACTTCAGTATAGGTAAAAGCCTCGAATACTTTGCAGAAAAGCGGTAGGTGACTAATAGTTCGATAGTTAGAGGGGTCAGTAGGTTCTCCAGAGTTCCGGAAAACATAAGAGGACTTCCAAGATGCTGGAATGCAGAAAGTAGCGAGGCAATAGTTGTAGAGTTTGGAAAGAAATGGA
The DNA here is from genome assembly GCA_963932145.1 of Acanthosepion lycidas. Taxonomy (NCBI): domain Eukaryota; kingdom Metazoa; phylum Mollusca; class Cephalopoda; order Sepiida; family Sepiidae; genus Acanthosepion; species Acanthosepion lycidas. The sequence continues at coordinate 6,629,966 of OZ010592.1, read as the reverse complement.
ACCCCAGCTCGGGAGCACATTTCTTTAGAAACGGTGACAGAGACCATTGATGCGATTATGCGCATATCACCCAGTAGAACCTCTATTGTGCAAATCAGATTAGGGTATTCTGTGACATCCAACCGTTACGTCAAATTGTGACGTCAGCCGATCCCGGGTCTTATCCTGGTCGCGGCGCCAATTGTGGTGATCTAACCTTTAAGTGATTCGGATGGGAATCTAGTTAGATTCGATATGAGCCTCGTCGTTCCCAACTCGCTTCCAACATCTGGTTACCGAAGTAACTACTTTGATCTCCAGTCTGTCTACCCACGTTGTGAATTGATCTTAGGCAGACGAAATCAATCAGCGTTGGGGCCGTACTACAAGCTTGAGTTCGAATGAGGGCGGTATCGCACAAGTACGGGCAAAATAAAATAAAATAATAAGTCAAAAATGGTATCAAAAAAAGGATAACAATACTTTATATCTGGTTGCTGGATACATAGGATTGCGTCTATCTCCCGACCCGCTATATGGATTGTGACACGTAGTTTTTAGGCGAGTCTTAACATCTTAAGTTGTCTGTCCCCTAATAAACTGGCTCTTGGTGTGTCTTCAGGCGAAATTCACAAAGCTTATTTTGGTGGTGTGAGTCTAAGTCGTTCTTCAAAAAAAAATAAATTGTTCTTGGTTAGAAGATGAGTTCGGAATTTGCGCGAATCTTGGTCAGCTCTTCGTGGTGGGTCTTCAGAGCTCTCAACTGGAACTCTCTCTCGAACTCTCGAACTCAAAACTAAAACTAACTAAACTGATTTTTGCTCGCTGCGAATTTGCTTATATGGACGCCGATTCAAAACCGGGGGTGGCTTCGTCGGGGTTTGAGGTTCCTTGATAAGTCTAAATCCATAAACCCGTTCTTTTGTTTTCGGTCAGGAAAAATGTATTATTTCCATTTTTGGAAGTCTTCTCTTACTCTCACCTTCTCTTATTTTCATATGAACACCTCCCCATGCCTCAGAGGGGCGTCAACGGTCCTCCCCACTTCTTCGTAGTAATCCCTCATACTTAAACTCTCTGCGGCTGCCTCCTTGCGTCACATGATCACCTCCGCCTGGCTGGTTAGCGTTCAACCAATGGTCGATCAACAGTGTGGGCGCGACTAGACTAGCCTTGTTCTTAAAAATATATATATTTTGTTCAAAGAAAAAAAATTATCTTTTTCTTTTCCTTTTCTTTCTTTTGTTTCTCTCTTCTTCTCTGGCCGCCAATAGGACAATACGACCCATAGAGTGATAATCTCAATTCTTATCCTAACGTCACGGCATATGAATTCTTCAATCAGATTTTCGCCAGCACCAAGAGGCTAGTCAACCAGACACACTCATTCTTCGGCGCCAACGAAATATTGTTTCGCTGTCATATTCAAATTCCAACACAGCGCAGATGTGTTTTCTCTCAATGACACCTCCCATCGACAAAGACCCAACCTAGAGATGACTCACTTTGTGTGTGGTCAACAGATGACCTATTAAATTGTTTTCAGACAGCATCATGACACAAGTAAACCTTTATCTATTTAAAACTCTGTAACCACCTGGTGTTTGTCAATTAGCTTTATGACAATGGCCTTAAGAATTTCCAGCATTCTTCATTTATCAAAATAACATTTTCAAATGTCTCTTCTCGTAGGTGACTTTATCTTTAAAATTTCCTCGCAGGGAATTTCACCACTCCCGACACTCTGCTTTCCACAAAGACACAGTTAATTTTTTATCTATCTAAACAAAACAATGTATCAACCTGGACCCTGCCAGCCCCAAGACAATGGCCGACAGAACCCTCACCAGTGTCTTTCATTATCAAAATAACATTTTCAAATGTTATTTCTCGTGGGTGGCCTCCCGTTATCATATAAGTTAAGTCTCGCCTCTCTTCCTCTCTCTTTTCCTTCTCTTTTTTCTTTCCTTCTTTTTCCTTCTTTTTGTGCCCCTAAATGGTGTCACAATTCTAGATGAGTCTAGTGCTGAGTTAGAAGAGAATTTAAGTACCAACCATTTCACCTTATCTGCTGTAGATGTCAGGACTTCGAATTGATTGAATAGGGAAGGGATTGAGTATTTGCTGTTGCTTTGCCCACACTTGGGGAGCCGCCAGTAATCTCTAGAACTGAACTTGCGGTATGCTATACATTGGTTCATTCTATCAGCAAACAGCAACTTCACTTCTTTGAGACACGCTTGGACTCATTACGATCTGAGACAATGAGACGTCTGTTGCAATCAAATGTGTCGCTCTGATACAGCCGGGAGAAATGATTCCTGTGGACTATGGCGGCTGTGCATGCAGGTGAGAATCAAATAGATGCATGTAATTTAATTTGATATTTCTTTGCTGGTTGGTTGAGTGTTTTTTTTATGGCATATCAAACTCAGTAGGTCATTTAATGCCAACAAAATTTTGAAATAGATACATAGCGATAGTTCGGTAAAAAAAGGTGTAAATGTATACATATATATTTGAACCATTTTTCAATTATTCATATTTATGAGTACAATCACATGTATTGCTGTTAATTTCTTTTTTTCCAAAACGTATTGCTGGTAATATATTTTTTTCTAAATTAATTTCTGGTAATAATTTTTTTCAAAGTATTTCTGGTATTAAAACCTATTTTTACACTTTATAATATTTTTACCTCCGTTTCGGGGTTAACTATTTACCTATAGATGGGATCCTAGCAGGTGCTACCACCCCGGGTCAGGGTGGACCTGGGAACACCAGCAATTAAGAGGTGGCTCCACGTTTCTCAAAAACTCATTAACAGAGATCTTGCTGTTGGACGCGGATGTAGTTTACCAAGGACGATTCTTTGCTAGAATGAAAGAATCGATACCAACTTTCACTCAGAGGGAAACCTCAGTCGTGTTGTTTTGAACAGGAATATTAAAAAAATTACTTCCAAGGGACACAAGGAACGAAATCGCCGAACAGGTCCCAAACCGCTCGTTGATAACAGAAACATATTCTCTTGGTCGGTGTTTCTTGGTTGGTAAGGGAGCGGAAAGAGATGCTTACAGAAACTACAGCATGATCATAGTTGGTAAGAGGGTAGAGCTGCATGATACGACATTATCAAGGATAGAGGTAAAGAAGAGACCTAGAAGAGAAGCATGTCCATCAGGGTTACTGGGGTAACGCATGGAGAAGTCCATCACTTGCGTGAGAGATTGAAAAGTTCAAGTGTTGGATGCGAGCAAGGTCAGTGACCGAGTACTTAAGACATCTGACATGGTGGGTATTAAATGTTGACCATGTTTGCCGTAGAATATGGAATCCAGTGAAGTCCGTAATCTGTTCAATATCAGAGGTCGTCAGTGAAGATTCAGAGAAAGTAGCGGTTGTTAAGTAATTCTTTAAGTCTTCGATATCAGGTTGGCAGTACTGACAATTTGGGAGAAAAAATGGCTGCCTTTATACACGTCGCATTGAATATTTTGATCTTTCTGATTGGTTAACCCTTCTATTGGTGATCTATAAAATGATTCAGCTCATTTAGGCTAGTTCACTAGTAAACATACCCCCAAAAAACTGCAACATCCCCTCATTTTTGGTTATATTATGGAATCTTCTTTCAAAATATTAGTAAAGTCAATATTCATATGGAAAAAATATTTTAGTATTCAGATTATTTTTTTAGCATTCATAATTATTTTTTTTTAATATTCATAATTTTTCTTTTCTTACAGAAAATTAATATCCACAAAAATTAGTTATATCATTTTGTCCACAGTTAAGTAATTCAGGTTAATAAAAATTAACAACAATATTATACATTTGGATTGTGATCACAAAAAAAGTGGAAAAAATTGTTATTTTCCCCATAGCTGGGACCCATTAAACCAGTAACTATCACTCCGAGTCAGAGTAATCCTGAGGGTTATTAGAAGAGGATTGGGCTAAAAGTAAGACTATTTACATTTATACCCCGAAACTAAGGACTCACATTCATACCAAAAACTGGCGTTTCTTAAGACAATAACTAATGGATGCAGTTTTACCTCTGGCCCAGGACTAATAAGAACCTAAGAGGGACTTAATGGATGCAGTTTTACGTCTTGCCCAGGACTAATAAGGACCTTAGATATCAGTACCAAATATGACAGGAATGAATGCCCCTAATTTCAATTTTGTAATTGGCTTTGTAAATAAACGTCATTTTCCGATTGAACCTATTCAATTTGTACTGTTTTCTTTTGTAACAGATCTCTTACAAATTGATATTTAATATCGATATGCTTTGATCTTTGATGTATTATTGGATTTCTAGTCAAAGCAATACTAGCCTGATTGTCGCAGTAAATAATTATTGGCTTACTTATTATCAGTGTTGTAATTGTTTTTATTAGTAATTTAAGAAAAATAGTCTCTTGTGTTGCTTGCGACAATTCGATATATTCCGCCTCACAAGTAGAGAGTGAAATCATTCCCTGTTATACTTTTACGATGTGGTGAGTTTGCTCAATCAGCATCACAAAATCCTTCCACTTGTAAAGGTTTTTTTTTTCTGATTGTCGAAATACTAGGCACCGACTCTTAGTTCCCTTTAGATAACCTAAGACTTGCTTAGCTCTTGCTATATGCACAGTCCCCGGTTTATTTATGTTTTGGAACAACTTAGTAACCGTATAGCAGATATCCGGCCTGGTTGATGTCATGACGTAAATAAGACTTCCGACCAATGTTCTGTAATCTTTCTCACATGCTGCTATACCATCTTCATTATTCATAATTGGGTTTAAATCCATTTCACATGGATTAGTTCGTGTTTTACAATTTTACATGTTGAATTTAGATAAGAGTTTCTCGATGTATCTAGATTGATTCATTGTAATAGTGTTACCCTTAAATTTGAACTGTATACCAAGAAACCATGATAGTCGACCGAAGTCGGTCATTTTAAACCTTATATTTAGGGATTTTTTGATTTTTAATGGAGCGGCTTCACATTTTCATAGAATTAACATATCGTCGACCCAAATAATCAGAATTACTAATATTTCATTATTAAATGATCTTGTGTACAGGCATGGGTCAAATTGGAAGGATTCAAGTTGTTGTTCAATTAAATAGGAATGGATTAATTTATTCCACGTTCTTCCGCTCTGTTTGAGTCCATATAGTGACTTTTTGAGTCTCCATACATAATTATCACCTTTTCCAAAACCTTCTGGCGGTTCTATGTATATTTCATAGTCGATGTCAGCATTCAAATACGCTGCTTTAACATCCATATGGTGTATATCCATACCATAATGTGCGGCCATTTGCATCAAAATTCTAATTGTTTTCATGGTTGTTGTTGGACTGAATGTTTCTACATAATCTTCCCTTAGCTACAAAACGAGCCTTATACACTGGCGATCCATGCTCAGTTCGCTTTACAGTATAAACTCAACGGCTGTCGATAATATTTTTATCATCCGGGGCCTTTTTCAATTCAAAAGTGTCGTTTGATACTAAAGATTCAATTTCTTTTTGCATGGCAGCTATCCAACGTTTGGAATTGTCAGAATTTAAGGCTTCTTGGTAGTTCTTCGGGATACATTGTACCGAATAGAAACAGTCAATGTCGCAGATATTACATATGCCCATTCCAAAATAGTCTGGCTTTCTTCTATTTCTAGTTGGATAACGCTGAATTTGTCCTGCCTCTTCGGTTGTATTTTCTTTTAACTCAAGTTTTACGTCTGATTTTTCCTCGTCTACATCACCTGGTACAACACCTTCCTCTTATTGTGGATTTTGAACGTGTTTTCTACTTATAGGCCCATAATTAGGCCATACTAGTTCGGTTGGACTAGTTCCTCGCAGTTAATGTTCTTTTCTTCGGGTTTCTCCCCTGGCTCAAAGGAATCTGTAAATCTGACGCATCTGATCTTCCTTATTATTTTACTTTGTGGGAAATAAATCATATAGGCTGGGCTTGTCTTGTCATACCCAATAAATATGCCTATTTCACTTTTTGGATCTAGTTTTGCTCTGTGGTCGACATATGTGTAGCAAGTTGTACCAAAAATATGCATATCACTTACGTTGGGTTTGTAGTTCGTATAAGCTTCGTAAGGAGTCTTTTTAATGTTACTATTATAGCAATGGTTTTTTATATATACGGCTGTATTTAATGCATAAAACCACAGATTTTTGGGTAACTTAGATTCTATTAGCAAACATCTAGCCATTTCGAACAGCGTCCGCCAACTACGTTCAGCGACTCCGTTCTGGTGCGGTGAATAAGAACAAGTTTTCTCATGTTTAATGCCTTCATTTATTAGGAGGTTTTCGTAAGCGTCTGAAATAAATTCTCCACCATTATGTGTTCTAATTTTTTTTTTACTTTTTCATACAGGTAGATATAGGATAAATATATTTTTGTAGCTTGTACGGTATCAGATTTCTTTTTCAGAAAGTTTATCAAAATAAGTCCTGAATATTCGCCAACAAAGTTTAATACATATGAATAGGTGTCGATACCCATTGGTGAGATTGAACCCGCTAAGTCGCAATAAACTCTGAACAAAATGTCTGTTGATTTTGGGATCTGACCCCTATTTCTATATTTCGTCATTTTCCCTTTAATACACGTGTCACAATATTGTAAGCCCTTTGGAGATTAAATTTTCATTCCAGTGACGTGTTCTTGTAATCTTTTAACATCTGAATTATTACAGTGGCCTAATATTTTATGCCAAGTCCTTAAGTCGTGCATGGCTGTTTGCACAGACTTAATACTTTTGAAATAATAGAAACGTCCATTTTGTTGTATATTAAATTCAGTTCCGTCTGGGTAGATTAACTTTGAATTGTCTCGGTGAAAATTAACTTTAACACCAGTTCTAACAGCAGACTGAACCGAGAAAATATTTTGTTTAAATTTAAGAATATATAAAGCCCTTTTTAATAAACATTTACAAATATTTACTTTAGTATCTCGTAAATAAATACAAGCATCGCCTCTTTTTAAAACTAAATTATTTTCTCTGGTCCTGTCAGCTAACTCGATAAAATGGGAATCAGGCTCAAAGTTGGGATCAAAATTAATAAATTTTGTTGCATCTGTAATTACATGATTTTTCGCACCCGTATCGACTAGGTAAGAATTATAACTATTGGGTATAGTATCCAACCCAAACGAAAAAGCATATGTTCGCTCATTCGAAAAGGTTTTTACATTTTTACGAAAATCATTCCTTGTATAAAATTGACATTTCGCACGTACATGGCCGGCTTTACCACAACGAAAGCAAACGACGTTTCTTTTTCTATTATTACTGTTCCAGTTTTTGTTGTTGTTATTGTAATAATTATTTTTAAGCCCCTTGTTTTTAATATCATAATTCCTAGTCTGATAGGCTTGAAAGACTGGCTTTCTGATTTTTTTAAATGACGTTCTCTAATTGCATTACGTTATTGCCTTGATTTTGGTGGGTACACATTTTTTCAGTTTCTTCATAACTACGTAACGCAATTTTAAACTCAGTGAAAGTTTTTTTTTTATCTTTTTGAGTTATAACTGTCGTGAATGGTTTGAATGTCGGTGTTAATCCCTTTCAAAAACCATGGCTATTAGCAGCCCATCTGAGATACTCTCACCTGCCATTTTTAAGGCATTTGTGACATTCTCAGCTCGTATAATATAATCTGTTACAGATTCATATTCCCGTCTCCTTAACGCGGTTAGTTCAGTATACAAAGCAATAATTTTAGGCTTACCTTTTGACATGAAATGTTCTCGCAAAATTCGTAGAGATCGTCCTCCATTGTCCTTGGCTTCTCTCCTTATCAAAGACAGACTCCTGTCATCCAGGAATTTTTTTAATTCGGCGAACACGGGTCGCATTACTTTCAATAAAATCATCATCTTCTGTCTGGTGATCTTGGCAAAGAACGATGTCATGAAGTTTTTGTATTCTAAGGCAGCCTAAGAATTTGGGTTCCCATAATTCAAAGTTGGTTTCATCTCCGTTAAAATATTGGGCTCATAACCAATGTTGACCTTGATGCCGTAGTCTCTGAATATGGAATCCAGTGAAGTCCGTAATCTGTTCAATATCACAGGTCGGCAGGGAAGTTTCAGAGAAAGTAGCGGTTGTTAAGTAATTCTTTAAGTCTTCGATATACGGTTGGCAGTGCAGACAAATTGGGAGAAAAAATGTCTGCATTTATACACGTCGCATTGAATATTTTGAGCTTTCTGATAGGTTAACCCTTCTATCAGTGAACTATAAAATGAGTCAGCTCATTTAGGCTAACTCACTAGTAAACATACCCAAGCCTTGTGTTGGAGTATTGCTTTTTTTGATCGAGTTGGAACCGTTGTGTTTCTCATTTTATTTTCTAAAAACCTTTTTGCACTTTTTCAGTTTGACTTTTTACATTAGTTGTTGAGATATATTTGTGCATTTTGTTCTTTTCTTGTTTTTGTTGATTTCCTTTCTTGCCTTTTTACCCTCCTCACCATTTTTGTTTACATCTTCTTTTCGTATTTATTATTTGAATTGTTTATTGTCCTTGGTTTTCCCCGTTTTTCTTCCGTCTTATTTTGTTCATGTATATTGAAAGATAATTTAATAAATAAAAAAAAGAAAGAGGAGAACAATTTAAATAGAAAAAAAAAAGAAATCTGGTCCGGCTGTGTTGGTGTTTAACATCAACATGGCCGACCATAATACTGAAACACTGGTACCAGAAAAGGCGTCACCGGTGTCACCAGCAAAAACGGCCTGAACGGAGAATAGGCCGTTGAAAAAAAAGAGGGTGCATTTTACTTAAAACAAAGGACAAAATATGAGGAATCATTTCGAGAAAATGAGTTTCTCACAATTAAAGAGGCTCTCGAAGCAGTGAAGAGACGCATCATATGCCTGCTGACTTCTGATGTAAAACCACACAAGTTAATTGGGGTCAACACTATGGAGGATGCACTCAAGGCATTAAGTATCAACCCCAAGTTCCTGGCACGTAGGACGAATGCCCTATGGGATTTATTACTGCAGACAGAGTATCAGACTAAAATTTTAGCCGGAAGTATATTAGCAATAAAAAATTTACTGCTGAAAACGCAGTATGTGGACACCCGTAGTACAAAGTCACTGTCTATGGGGTACCCGTAGAGATTTCCGACAATAGGATGGGGGCTTTCTTCCCCAAATATGTTAAGGTAAACGAAGTAAAGGCCCTCACGAGGAGAGCCGGCATAGTAATTGTGATATGGAGGTTCATCAAATCAAGAGCAATTTGAGGACATACCAAATACATTGACCTACCGAGATAGGAAAATTTTGGTCGTTGTGAAGGGGAGAAGGCCCTGTTGCTGGGCGTGCAGGGCGAAGGGCCATATGGCCAAAGAGTGCCCCAGTAAAAGTGGGAAATCGACAAAGGCTGTAGAGACAGCATCGGCACCTGCAGTTGTACTGGAGGAGGAGGGAACCTCAAAAGCAGAAAGTGCGTAGAAGGAGGTGACAAGAAAACAAAAATCTACTAAAGCCTCGTCTCCTTCTAAACAAGAAGCATAGAAATCAGAAAAGCTAGCGGATAAAAATAAGGAGGTGCGTGAGCAAAAGGACGCACAAAAAGCAAAAGAGGTGCCGCAGACAAAAAAGGTGCAGCAACAAGTGAAGCAGCCTTGACGGGATCACCAAAGAAGCAACAACAACAACAGCAAGAAAGGAAGCAGTAGCAGGAAGAAGACGCACCAATGGTGGAGACAATACCTACACAGCATGGAGAGTTCTTCCTAAAGAGAGGAAGATAGTCAGGAGGGGATTAAATAGTTAAGAATAGTTTCGTAGAGATATAGGATGTTCTAAGACTTTTCGAAGAGGAAAGATTCTATACTGAAGATATTACGAATACCACAAATGTTGGGAACGAAAGGTGAAGTATTTTTGGTGTGTTTTATAGTCATGGTGTGTTATTTTAGTAAGGAACAGTCTCTATTCCTGTTCAAGAGAAGCTGAGGAGCATGGGCCAAGGGATAGAAAAGCCGAGTCCTATTAAAAAAAACAAAAAAACACACTAATTTTTAATTTGTTTTCGTTTGGAAATGAGTTCGGCTCTTTTTTCTGCGAAATTTATATTGATCTGAAAAGATAATTATCACTATTTCATCCTCCAGGCAAAGGATAAATCGTTGGATACTCTTCTTGCAAGTTTGCTTTTTCATCTTCTCCATGACTTTTTTTGCGTTTCGGTGAGCGATTTTCAGTTATTACGTGTCCTTTGATCAAGTAATTGTGTTTGCATATTTTTGAAGCTAAATATGTTAATCAAGAAGAAAGATTTCACAGCGATTAAAATAAACAGAAATTACTGGCCAACATTTTTATTTAAGTCTTCTTCATTTCCCTTCGTTTCTCTGTTTAGAGAAGTTTTTAATATGTTCGTCTTTACTGCACTAGATTTATTTTGCCATTTTTCCGACAACAATATAACATTAATATGCTAAGCTTCCGCTACTGTTAGGATGAATATCTCATCTGGTCTGCATTTGAAGAAAGCTTATTTTGGAACAGCTGCAAACATCCTCAGCTACACATATTTTAAAATTATCGCACTTCGCATACACACACACACATATATATATATATATATATATATATATATATATATATATATATATATATATATATATATTCGAAAATTATAAGAAAATATGTTATAAAATCACTACAAAAATAGCCACTATGTTTCAACACTTCTGGTGTCTTATCAATCAAGTGATGGTGTTGAACGTAGAATAAAGCTTTATTCTACATTCAACACCATCTTTATTCTACATTCAACACCATCACTATATAAGACACCAGAAGTATCGAAACAAAATGGCTAATTTTGTGGTGATTTTATAACATTTTTATTTCATAATTTTCGAATATATCATTATATTTCCTCTAATATGTATTGAGCACTCTTTTAAGAATAGTATTTGTTGGTTATTGGAATTTATTCCGTATAAACCAATTCTATACTTGTATATATATATATATATATATATATATATATATATATATATATATATATATATATAGAGAGAGAGAGAGAGAGATGTATTTCGTTAGTAGTAATTCCCGCAATTATGTTTAGTTCAATAATACGTACATGTTTTCGAATTCGGTTTTTTGTGTTGTGGGTAAATTTACCAAAGTTCATATTTATTTCATATTATTTCGTCCCGAGTATATAATTTTTCAATTATTGCTTTATGACTGCTGGAAGTCTTCATCGATTGTTACTGTCTTTAAGAACTCTGGCGACCCTTCTGACCCTTCGAATTACAGTCCTATCAGTCTCCTACCACTCTTCGGCAAAGTCTTCGAAGCCCTAATTAACGCAAATGTTGTTAACCACCTTTCCTCACATGATCTGCTCTCAGACAAGCAATATGATTTCCGCTTTGCCCGATCTACAGCTGATGTGCTTACGTCCATCACTGAAATTGTCTACCAAGCTCTTCAAAATAACGGAGAAGCTCGTGCCGTGGCCCTAGACATCTCCAAAGCGTTTATTAGGGTTTGACATGCCGGCCTTCTTCGCAAGATCCAGGGTTATGGAATTACAGGTCGATTGTTTGACCTAATGCAATCATTCCTATCAAACCGTGAAGTGAAGGTCGTTCTCAGTGGATTCTCTTCCAGCTCCTATCCCACAAACGCCGATGTTCCTCAAGGCTCTGTCCTAGGCCCCACTCTGTTCCTTATCTTCATCAACGATCTTCCTGACGCCATAGATTCCCAGGTTGGCATCTACGCGGACGACACGACAGTTTACTCCTGCCTCAAAAACAAATCTAGTGTCGCTGACAAAACTAACCTGTGCGTTCTTCTCGAAAACGACCTCCAATCGATTTTGAATTGGGACAGGAATTGGCTGGTTAACAAAACTGCTCTCTATTAATCACCACAGAGATCCTTCGCTGCCCCCCCATGACGGTCAACTTCTCGAGAGCACCTCACCGCAGCTGCTCGGCATCACGTTGACTACTGACCTGAGAGGAAACAGATACAATTGAGGCGATTGCTTCGTCCACCGTAAGGAAATTTGGCTCCCTGTCCTGCGCCAGGAAAGTTTTTACCCCGGAATCGATACTTCAAATCTACAAATCAACCATTCGTCCTTGAATGGAGTATTGCTGCCATATATGGTCTGGAGCCCCTTCTGTTTGCCTCGCGGTTCCCTGATCTGGCTCTCGTCTACAGTCGCTCTCTCACAAACGCGACGTCGCCTGTCTCTGTCTTTTTTACAAATACTTTCATGGAAATTGCTCCGATGAGCTGCTAGCGCTGTTCCCAGACTTCATGAATTCAAGCGTCCTACGAGGCTGGCATCCCGCTCTCACCCTTTCACTGTTAAAACTGTTAAATGTAGCCGTCTGTTCTACTCCTATAGCTTCATATCTCGCACCTCTCGCCTGTGGAACTCCCTTCCTTTTTCCTGTTTCCCTGACAGCTATAATCTCTAACTATTCAAATGTAATGTCAATCTCCACTTGCCTTGATCTGAAGTCAATCGCAAAGCTCTTCTCTTCATTCTCGTGAACTCATGTTGTCCTTTTTGGATAAAAATGTAACTGATGATGAAAAATTAAATTTTCATCAAAATGTTAAATCTCGTAGAGAGCGGTTTGGTACTAAGGAAAAGGCCCAAACCCAACCGAAAAGGGAACTTCATACCGCAGAAGGCTCTTCTCTCAGTTTGGTGGGATTGCAAAAGAATAATTCACTTATACAACAATCAATTTTCAAGAATACTGTCAGCATTAGATCATTTGAAAGCAGCTTTGAAGGAAGAAATACCTGTTTTAATGAATCAAAAAGAATTGGTGTTTCATCAGGACAATTCACACCTCACACTACAACAATCACATCCAGCAAGTTTGAAGAACTTGGTTGGGAAAGGAATCCATCGTCCATTTTATTTTCCCGACATTGTTCCTTCATACTAACATTTGTTCCATCGTTTACAGATTCATTTGGATGGATTAACTCTCAAAAGACATGAGTTCAAAACTAATATTTCAAAGTTGTTCTCTTGAAAAACGAAAGAGTCCATTATTAATTAGAATTAAATAATTATGGAAAACTAAATTGATGAATACATTTCAATAAAATGTAAGATGTGATCCTGCATTCTTTATTATTCAAAATCCTGAGACAACTTATGGGACGACCTGATATATATATAAAATAAACTACAAAATATCCACAAATATTCTTAAATGCCTATAATTGATAACAGAAGCCATTGGTTTAGACCAATGGCTTCCCATACTTAATGCTTCTCGTTTTCACTGTCGCGTGGTCACAAGCTGTGACGTCACAAGCTTCGATGCGATTTGCGCTTCCGCGTCTCGTATACACGATTTTGACGTTGCTTTGAAATTTATGTTTCGTCCGTGTATTGTCTGATATATTGAAATGTAATTGTCATCTTTCATAATGGCTTATGTAAGCCGAAAGCTTAGATCGGATTTAAACATGTATCAATATGGTGATTTCCTTTCGTCTTTCAATGATAATGTTATTAAGCTTATCATACAATATGAAAGAAACTTACTTAAAATAAATAGACAGAAATCTCTATATTATTTAATGAAAAATGCATCAATGAAATATTGTTGCCTAAAAATACACAATTTTTTCACACACATACACATACATATATATGTGTGTCTGTCATGAAACAGACCATGGCATAGCCACACATGTCTCCATATCAATTTAAATTTTGAAAAGTATAGAAAAGTTAAACGTCTAAAGTTAGTCTAAATAAAATTCCTTTCAGACTCCAGTTTTATTTTGAACTTTTTTGTATATATTTTACCTGGGAGCCATATATAAAATATACTTTCTAATATATATATATATATATATATATATATATATATATCTGTGTGTGTGTGTGTGTGTGTGTGTGTGTGTGTGTGTAAATGACAAAGGGTGACTTGGATCCAAGGCATGCTGTCGCGGATATTTCATACATGAAATGCCTTAATATTTCTGACACTTTCGTATTGTTTTTAAAATCACCTTCATAAAGGTTTTATGGCACTCACAATAAGATTGTCTTTGTAATTTAGCCCTAAAGATGATCTTTGAAAAATCGAAAGTACTTGCGTTAAATAAAATACGGAACCTTCCTAGTTAAATTTCATCAAGAAACTGATTTGACAATGAGAATCAGTATGAAAATAAATATATCTATATTATTCAATGAAACGTATCTCAATGAAGACATTTTGCCAATATATATATATATATATATATATATATATATATATTTATATATAAGAAGATAAGATTTTTACTCTATATATGGCTCAATTGCTTTGCTGTTTGTAAAAGGTCATTTCCGTGCAAGTGCGCCACTGTGGTCTATAAACCATTTTTGATCTAAGTACTCACCGCCCTGAAACATTTCTGTTCTTACGTTCTTTCAAGAAAATCTACCGACTTCTGAAGCGTTAAAACCCACCAAAAAATCATAGAATCCAAAATACAAACGAGATCGGAATCGATATTTAAGCTTAGCATTTGTCACTTGCACATTATTGATTCGCAGCCGGTGAAACCGATTATGTCAAAATGAAATAAGACACAAAAAGTCACGAGTGTTGTGCTCGCTCTTCAATTCCAATAAGAAACAGCCATCAATTTACGATAACGTATCTAAATATTTTCAAGAATGATTTCTTGTAAGATAATCATATTTTATTCAAGTACCTCTTGCTTTTCAAAGGTTCAACCGTGATCGATCTCTAATCTGGGTATATCACAGCAACATAGTCTTTCTTTGAGTATTCACATGCTTTTGTATTGTATCGTGTTAACTGTAATTTAGCAAATATAAAAAATGTCAAGGTAAGACTTAATTTAATACAAGTTTTTGCTGTTCTGCGAAGGTTCGTAAAATGAAGAAACGGGTATCATTAATTTATATGGAATAATATTCTTAACGTTCCAACATCGCTGGTATAAATTTCATCCTTTTCTGCTTTCTTCAATACAAAAAAGGCTAAGTTTGTGACTTCTTGTGTTCGATGTTGAAAAGCTAGACATATGATTAAATGTTTAAATGCCAGGTTTCCTTCATTTTCGATATAGTTCTATGTAAATACTTATACAAATAATCCTGAAATAGGTTCTAAAACTGCCTCACCTACTAAATTAAACACATAGTTTTCTACAATCAATGCCATACAGCCAATCGTAATTAAAATTTGATGATTTTGTTTGAATCTGAGAATGGTGAAAAACTTTTTCCTACACGAATTAATGGTAACTATGTCATTTTTTGCCAGTTAGTTTTGCTGATTGAAGGTTTTCGTAAGACTGTTATCTTGTCAGATAGCGAAGAAACAAATGTTTAAAGACTTTAAACTCTTCTTGTATGCACTGCTTCCGTCTAATGTTTTTTTTAATTCCCGCACACCTTCTCTTCTGCCACCCTTTTGCACACGTTAGTTGGGTATGACAATAAACTATATCCGGCAGTAAGTCCTCTGATTGGATGATTGGAGTTTTATCGTTTTCATATCCACATTGGCCCGGGGTTGTAGCACCTTTTAGGGTCGTAGGTATGGGAAAAAAGTGAACCACCCACAAAAAACAAAACACTATGAAAGTATGAATATACATTTTTATAGTAAAACGTACCAATACTTATTTGTATAAAAAATAACCAACAATATATATTTATCGTAACGACTTCCACCAAATCAGTATAAAATACTACCAAACAACAAACATGAGATAATTCTTTCATAACATTAAACCATATAATATTCTACAATTTCTTAAATCAAATTGTATTCCAAAATATATATATTGGAAACAATACAATTTTATATATAAAAAACATTACCAACAAAACATAGTTATAGCAAAGTCACCAGCAATACATTTTTTTAAAACAAAATGACCTGCAACACATAATAGACTGAGCAACAATACATTTTATCTGTAGATGAAGCAATGAAATTGTATTCGAAAATATTTAGATTTCGGCATTAAATAACTCATATAGGTTGATAGGCTGCATAACGAATCCAACGAATCAAGCAACCAGCATGAAAAAAAGTCATCACAGTAATCTATATAATTATTTAAAGAAATAAAAGTGTATTCCAAAATATAACTTCAAAAAAACTATAACATAAAACACACATATCCCCGCGTCTAGTAGTGATTCCCACACTAATATGTATATGCATAAAAGCCAAGTTTCATCTACCATGTACTCAACAGTGAAAGCAGAATAACATATATCATATTTTATTTCTTTAAAGCTCACAAGGAAATTAGATTTCAGTATTAAATGACCCATAAGGCGACGATATGCCGTTAAACAAACAGATCAATCAATAAATATGTCGCACATTTTCTCCGTCCCTCTTGTTTTATTAAGCCCCGTGAGTATGAAATTTTCCATACCTTCTTTTCTCACAATGTTTTTAGAAATTTCAAAGGTCTCTTTCTGATTTTATATATAATGGTCATTTTCTGTTTCGATTATCATTAAAAATTGCTCACATGCCCCATTTGTTTTATTTTCAACAAACTTCTGTAGTATTTCATTTCTCTTACCTCAAGTAGGAAGACTTTCTACTTTCCTGTTTCTTAAAATTTTACTTAGTTTATGAATGGCGGCATTTGCTATTCACTTTCAGTGTCACGTTTTTGTCATGTTAAAACACTTTGCACGTATTTAAACGTCTGTACTTGTTTGATTTTGACGTCTCTAATTCTTAGCTTGCGTATTGGATTTTTTTTCTCATATTGGCGACCATGCCTTCTGGTTCTTACAATTGAGAGTGTTCGTCCTTATGCCTAATGGTTAATCGTCAAACATCGGCTTTCATCTCCGCAAAACAATGAAATCGGGTTTTCCATTGGCACGCTATTATTTTAACTACTTTCACTCCTCGGCAATATTCATTGTTTTAAAATCGATGATTAGAATTTGAATAGAAATAAGCATTTGATTAAAGTGAATTCATATATTGTTTTTTGTGAGAATTTACGACAACAATATTAAGCAGTATTGATAGATTCTTTATTTTATATTTACAACATTCTAAAAACAGTTCGACCTCAGGTAATTCAATATTCATCGATAAATGAAGAAATAAATATGAAGACAATTTTTATTCATAAATTTATAAACATTTACTAAATTATTAAAATATGAAAACTATTATTATTAATAGTATTTACCGTTTTATAAAGATCAGATCAATTAACAATTAGCTGATATTTTGTCAAACATTCCAATAAAAAATGTAATGAATAAATAGTGTAATTAAATAATGTAATAAATTGTGCTTATTATTATTAGTATTTAAAATAATAGCGGTATCAAAGGAAAATTCACCGTTTTTATACACAGTGGCATTTGCGGACACACGTTTGCTGTTTAGTCAAATATATTTAATCCTTACTCACTGCCCGCTTTCTCGTGATATATTTTAATTTCATTCTGTGTCAAATTCATTTCCGTATCTTATATTCTTTAATATGTACCCACCGATGATAGATGCTGGTAAAATCTCCAGGTCCCTGAGTATAGACTCACTGTGACGCGGGAACAACACCGGCGAGAAGACAAATCCTTGTTTTACCCTCTTTCTAATTTTACCCACTTACTCATTTCATTTTCTATCCGCATGCAATCCATTTACTCCTAGTATGTCTTCTAGTTCAGAGTTTCCCAAAATGGGTGATATCTATCACCGGTGGACGATTTCAACTGTTGGGTGGGCGATGAGGAACTGAAAGAGGAAATGGGGTGCGTTTGGAAATTTTGGTTGACAATATAAGATTTTCAGTTTTAAAAACGGTATTTCAACATATGCTATATCAAAAATATCCAAAGGAGATATGCAACGAACCTGTAAAAACAAAACAAATAAAAAAACAGACACAGAGCACAAAGCTAATTAGGAATAACTGGGTTACATAACTATATATGATATAAATATCACGGCAAAAAAACGAATGGTATTTTCCAGAGTTTTAAGAAGGCCCATTAACATTCCAATAGTTCCTCAAATGAAATAGCATTTTTTCGGATATAAATCAGGTAAAACCAAAGGTAAAATCAAGAATAAATAAATTTTACTTAATTTTTATTAGTTCTAAGTAGTATATATCATTTTTTAATTTTGTATTCATGAACAAAACACGTTTAATTTTTTGTCAAAACCTCCAACGCTAATCCTAAAACTAAACTTGAATATAAAAATAAGCTAGTATTTTTCAATGGTCAAAGTTTCGTTAGTTCTTTAATACGGTAGTAGGTGCAGCAGTAGAAACCGCATAAGTCAGTGTTATTTGTTACCTCCCTTTAGTATTTTCTACTGCATAATAAAGTTAATTTACGAGACAGTAACAAACTTTTACCAAAGAACTTTGGTTTGCTTTTGAATATTTACCATACAGGTAGACGGTGGAAAAGTTTCCATGTGAAAGTCGGCCATGACACAAATAGATTGGAAACATCTATTTTAGATTATCCTCAAGTCCTTTTCGAATAATTCAACTTTTCCTAGGAGTGAAAAAAGATACCTGTGCCGTAACTCATCATTTTCGCTACACCATGAAACATAAAAATACATCCTTCTGCGGTCGCAGAGCTCTTCCCGAAAACATTCTTGTAATAAGTATATTCATTTACCAGTGTCTTTTACCAAATTCAAACTGTTCTATAAAGGATTTGATTTCAACATTTCATTCATCTGAAGGATGCCGATGCGTACAACGCCCGAAACGTTGTGAATATGGCCATGAATATGAGGATAACAGTCCGAATAATGTAAATAATGCAAGTAAACATAATGCCTCATCTCAGAGATAGAGACAGATATTGAAGAGAAATTCCAGTCACGTGAAGAAGTCCGGAGCGTACACCGGCCGAAACGTTGTGAATATGGCAATGGAAATTAGGATAACAGTCTGGATGATGTAAATAATGCAAGTAATCATAGTACCTAATCTCAGAGATATAGACACATAATGAGGAAAATGTCCAGTCACCTGAAGAAGGCCGGAGCGTAAAATGACCCAAACGTTGTGAATATGGCATTGACGATGGGGATAACAGTCCGAACAATGTGAATAATGCAAGTAATCATAATACCTCATCTCAGAGATATAGACAAATCTTGAATTAGTTCTCCACAGCATTCGTTCCATCTTTGAAGTATTTCTGTTATAAGGGTCATGTTATAAGTTTCTCCTCTTTCAGTTCTATTTGTAGATATGGGCAAATCTTTTGTTCTTTTGTCTCCTTATTCTTTTGGCATACTTATCCTTTATGCGATGCTCATTCTTTTTATTCTTACACAATGATCGTCGGGCCATTCCTATTTAGCCTGCCTGCATTTGTTTCTAATTTCTGAGCTCAATACTCTGTACATTGTAGAATTCCTTGGTATTGTTTGTTGCCACTTTTTCATCATCTCGAAAATGTCATCTATCATCCACTCTTCTTTTTCGTTTTTCGCTTTTTTTTCGATGATATTACATTCCGATGTAACTCGTATATCTCTCAATGTATTTCATTTTGAATTTCCATTTTGATTATATATATTATACATGCTTTTACATCTGTCAATATTTATTTCTTTGCAACGTGGGACAGACATGAGTATGTTTTATTGTATTTTAGGCATTGATTTAAAAAAAAATCATTATTTTATTCTTAGATTATATAAAATCCTCAAACATATCCCAAAGAACAGCCTAAGGGCTTGACACAGCAATACTTATTACTAGATATATATTAATACGGTACAGAGGAAGGAAAAAAGGTAAGCATGACTGTGCTGCGCCAAAAGGTATAGTTCTTAAAAGTCCACCGTTACTCCCAGTTTTGAAATTAGTTCTAACATTATTATTACCATATTTTCATATTTTTTCTGTTTTCCAGTTGTTACAAATTTTCTTCAAGTATCTTGAAACAGACAGGCCTCGAGGATTTATTTGACTTTTTTTCTGTTCTCTGCGATCGATAAACGTATATTGTATTAAACGTTATAAATATCTTGGTTATACAATGGGAACACGGAAGCACAAGATACTTTCGAAGCGCTATCAAAATTCTTAGGAAAGTAGACAACTCACAGAAGCATATGACAATTCTCCATTTTTTCTAGTCTCGTAACTCGGATAATTTTAGTAAGACCAAGTACTCAAGTTAATATTAAGTTTACTCTTTTTTGATTGACAACCTTAGACGTCAGGAGATATAATATTCCGTTTTGATTTGATTTATGTATACTTTTGTGCATTTCCACTTCACCCTATGCTTTGGTGAAATAGTCAATATTTTATTACAATACAAAGCTCAAGTATTACAGAGCAGATTGTGAGGATATAAAACACTTGTACATACATACACACGCATATATATATATATATATATATATATATATATATATATATATATATATATATATATATATATATAAAGAAATATGGTCTTAAGGTGTGCTATATTTATGGAATAAAGTGCTCAATATCAGAGATAGAGCGTGTGTAAATATAAAAGTGAACATAGAAGTCAACACTTGGAGGCGACAGTCTGTTTCATGCTATATGCAATCGTCAGGCCACGCTGAGGTTGAATTTTAATTTTAAGGTTGTGCGTTTTTGTACAAATATAGTAATAAGAGAATTCTTTTGTACTGGTAGGTTTGCCGTCAATGTGGCATGAAATATATTGTTCAATAATTACAGAAATGTCACACTTATTATCCGAAATTTGCGCGTTGGATCAGTTATTTTAATTTCGATTAAAGGTGCTGTTCAGCTTATATATATATATATATATATATATATATATATATATATATATATATATATACACTATTCGTAACATACTTTTTGACAACACTAATATAAGAGCATCATCTACATGCAAGAAAATGTGACAATTAATGTAAGCCTTATTAATAAAAACAAAAAAAACAACACTTAATAATATTAACTATGAACATAGACACAATATCTTGACCGTGTTTTGAGAAAGGAAAACATTTTATAAAACATACATGCAACAAACTATTTCTTATTTGACAGTTAAAATATTTAATCCTTGAAAATGTCTAAATGTATAGCCGGAAGCGCTCGGATAAAAGAACATTCGGACAGTTTTTACATAATTTATCATCCGAAAAGAAGAAAAATTGTTAGATTGCATGAGAAATTGTATATAAAAAAACTAAATAAATAAAAGCACCTTGTCTGTCAATGAAATGTGCATGAAAGAAATTTATACGCACAGAAATAAAACACAGGTTTGAACAAAATGGAAGTCATTATAAAACTAAGGAACATTTTAACCAGCACTTTTTTAAAGATGAATTTTGGCAAATTGTTAAAAACAATCAAGGACACAACGATAATAACGAAAGAGGGACGGAAAGTTGGAAGGCGATTAAAGTAAAATATGTTTTTTTAATTGTAAATAAAAAAAAGGGATAACAAGTTCCACTAGTGTATAGAATGGAAAAAAAAGACACAATCCCTCCAACAACCGTAAGGAGCGTATAAAACGTTCTTTTTCTCTACACAGGCTCGGTTGGTAAAATTTTTAAACACAGCTTCGAGAACTCGGAGATGGTAAACCGAGCAAGTACGGTTTAGAATTGAAAACCATGTGTCGTCATAGACGGCGGTAGAGTCCGAGCTGTCCAGGAAATGTTGTCCAATTGACGAAGTGCGTACTGCTTGAGTAGTTCTTAAGGATTGGCTTCGTCGACTTGAACACAAATAGGCGGACAACTTTGAAAAATGCGCGTCTCCAACCTCAAATTGGTTCGTCATATTTGCGCCGCTTCACATCGGAATTTCAATTTATAGAAAATAGGACAAACGAAAATAGGAAATAAAAACAAGTTTTATATGTAGTTACCCGACATTTTGACAACTAACTAACGTTTTTCTCTCTACCAGTTTCCAGGATGGAATATGAGCGCAGAGCAGCGATAGTAGTTTTTTTTTTCGCGTCGGGACGAATCCTGCGGAAGTGATAGCTTGATTTGGGTTCAAGAGGACCATGGACATTTGGAGGAAGTGGAAGGCGTGTGAGAACAAGGACGAGTTTACTGGCAAACGAAGGGGACATAACGTTCGCGTTCTTCTGACGTTATGACCGACGAGTTCGTCGCTGCCGTCAAGGAAACAGTCGACAATGATGGAAGCCAGAGCTACGCCAAGATCGGCGCTAACGTGGGCTGTGACAAATCGACGATCTGCCAGACGATCAAGAAGGACATTGGTTACTCCTCCTAACGCAATTCTCACCGTAGGATTATTACTAATGCCTCCAAGGAGTCGAGGAAGGTCAAGGCTCTACTGAACGAGCTCAAGCACGGTGCCGCCGGGACGCTAATGTTCTTCTCTGATGAAAAGAATTCAATCCAAGACCAGACGAGTAACAGGCAGACGACCGGTGAACTTACAAAGACATCGAGGAGGTTCCCATCTTGAAGCATACGAAGATTCCCTTCTCCGTCATTGTCCTTGGCCTCATCTGCAGCGAGGGGGATGTCATGCTTCCATTCTTCTTTCAAAAGGATCTGAGTGTCACTGCTGAGATCTAACAGGAGGTGCTGCGGAGGGTGGTGAACTCGAGATGGATGAGATCACCGCCGGACGCCTCTATGCCTTCTAGCCGGACTCCGCTGGCTACTCAACAGTGTTCCTCACCACTAGTTGCCGGACTTGTGGCCGCCCTAGTCACCCGACGGCAACCCGCTTGACAATTTCTACTGGGGCGTGATCGAGGCCAAGACAAACAAGCACGCCAATAGCACAGTCAATTCTGTGTAGGCTGACATCGTGAAGGCGTTCAATGCTATGGACAAGGACATTTTTTTAGTGAAAATGGGAATATTTGAAGAACCTTAATAAATGACCTAAGGTAATTATAATTCCTGAAGAGCTAACCAAATAAGTTTCTTGAAGTCTGGTAATAATGGAAATTTTGGAGTAATCTGTATCAATATCGCATCATCTATTTAGGAATCTTACTCTCATTCGAGAAATGAATATAAAAAGCCAATGGTGTGAAAATTAATTAACATAAGAATAATTATTTATCTGACTTAGTTTGTGACTGGAAATATTCTGTATATAACAATGGCGACTATTAATCTTAAAAGCTCAAGAAGAAAAATGAATTATCAGTTGCGTCTTGTCAATACGTGTAGGCGGACCCGTCGAGCCTGGCATGAATTGTGAGAATGTCTATTTGCAATCCTCTGTATAGAAAGAAATTCCTAAACTGGCAGCAAATGAATTTGGACAGAACTAACTGGACAAGAATGTTGGAGACTGAGTGTTTAGAAAGACATTTATCTAGCATGCATATATATATATATATATATATATATATATATATATATATATATATATATATATATATATATATGTATATATGTACATGTGAGGATACAGGTTCTTAAATTATAACTGTTTTTATTTATAGATGGTGTGTTTTGTTGTCTGAGCATTGCTTTGAGGCTCATGGGTTTGTCTTTATGATTTTCGAAGCAATACTCGTACAACAGAGACAACCATTTATAAATAGAAACATTTATAATATAAGATCCTCACAGATATATAGAAAGATAAATAAAAAAGATAATAATTAAATAATATAACACACCCACGCACACCAAACACCTGACCGATGTTTCTACAATCTTTACTCACATTACTATACTGACCAGTTCACTTGTCTCTACCTACAATGAGGATGACTTAAAAACTTCGACATCTTGGACCATATTTCTTTCTTAGGGAAGTTTTGAAAATTTCTAACTGAATTTTCTCTTTCATGGATTATTCGTAATTTGGAAAAGTCGATGAACAAAATTAATCACGTACACAGACACTGACACACACACATACACAGACAGACAGACACACACACACACACACACACACACACACATATATATATATATATATATATATATATATATATATATATATATACGTCCTGTGTACCATCATGAAACGCACTGTCACAACGTGGTACTGACACTTTTATTTTTATTTTTACACACGCTCTATCTCTGATATTGAACATTTTACCCATAAATATAGCATTCTGTAAAACTACCTTTAATAATAATAATAATAATAATAATAATAATAATAATATATATATATATATATGTGTGTGTGTGTGTGTGCTTGTGTGTGTGTGTGTGTGTTTGTGTGTGTGTGTGTGTGTGTGTGTGTGTAAAATATATAGAAAATAGGAAAGAACTCCTTAGGTAAATAATCTAATGTCCTTTAGTATTTTTGTTATTATTTTCAAAAAATAGTGCTCGATACAAAAGTAGAGCATAAATATAATTATTTATTTAGAAATATTATTCCAACGCTACATAAGAGTTCTCATGTTTCAAAACAAGAGTCGAAAACTTCAATATAATTATTTGAATAATTGAATTAAAGTACCAAGCTCTGTTCCATCCTCAAGGGAAATTTTTTGGGAAATTCACTTTAATTCAAATAATTATATTCTTAAACTCTTATGTAGCATTGTAATCATATTTTTGAATAAATAATTACACACACACACACACACACACACACACACACACACATATATATATATATAAGTTATTCCAAAATTGTAGCATAAATATGATATAAAATCACTAGAAAAATAGCCATTTTGTTTCAACACACTTCTGGAGTCTTCTTAAATGATGGTGTTAAATGTCCATCACGAATCACAACAAATTCAACATCAGTAGTGTTGAAACATGTCGTTATTTTTGTGAAATATGAAAGACAGACAAAACTGTGGGAGAAAAATGTTTTGCGGTCTCTGACGATAAGTGGGTAGTATAAATCAAATTAATTACCCCCACTTATCAACTTGTAGAATGTCTGTCATCCTGGGGTCGTATAGAGGGATCGTAATGTATTTGAGTACAAATTTAAATTTGTGTTACTCATATTATTTTTTTACAGAATTTAGAACACATGTTCTAATAGATATACACATGCAGCTTTGATTTTTGTATAGATTCAGAATGTAAAACTATTGCATGCGTTGATCAGCTGCTCTTTAGTGATGCCGTACGTGACGTCATCGATAGCACACTTCAACGTGTACTTGGTATTGTGAGCATGCGTGTTGCTATTTTTCTCAACGAAGCCACAGACGTAAATTTCGAAAGCTTTTTTTAAATCAGGAGATCTCGTAGAGTAAATATTAGTGCGTAACATGATCGTGATATCGTTTGGCATCCTTTTATGGGTGACAGTTAAAACGCATAGAAACTCTATACTACACAATTTGCTTGATCGTAAAGCGTATATTAATATGAAGTAAAGTTTATTTTCAAATATAAATTTTGAAGTCAAAATGTTACATCTCTCACATAGTGTGCTGTAATATATAGAAAGGGATCAGCAGCTAAAAGTTTCTTTCGACCTTCAAAGAAATTACTGTTTTGTGTGATTCAGTAGCATGACTATGAAGAACGTGCGGATGATGAGATAAAGTGGAACGTTTTTATATGATAGACGTGTTTCGTCGGAGAAATCTTACGTTTCATTTGGCATCAGCAGTTTGTTTAAAGAAAGACAAAACTATGTGTTAGAAAAATTTGTTTGGTATCTCTTAGGATTAGTGGGTGTCTTAAATTAAATTAATCTAGCTTATCACTTCCTGACGTGAGCCTTTGTATACCTCATCCATATTTGTATTAGAGACGTTTGCTATTGTAGGATTTTGATTCAGTGATTTTCAATTATTTTTGTAAGTATGAGTGGCGTCACGACGACAAATCTTCCTCACACTTCTATAGAAAAACGACGACTAATTTTCCTCACAATTCTATTAAAAAAAAAAACACCAATACAGGCAACCCTACATAAATCGAAAATTTTAAAAAAATAATCAGTTTGTCTGACGACCGAAAAATCCTGAAACCCAGGGTCACAACTCACGTCAATCCAACTAAATATATTAGGTCTGTCCAATAAGTACCGGGAATTTATAATATATAAATAATAAATTGCTTATATATATATATATATATATATATATATATATATATATATATATATATATATATATATATATATATATATATATATATGTGTGTGTGTGTGTGTGTGTGTGTGTGGCAAAAAAAAAACGACAGAAAAGCTACGACGATTGAGCATTTTATTTAATTTTTCTTATGTTCTAACAAGAGCTTTACTGGACAAAGAGTATGTAAAAACTGTCCAAATGTTTTATATTTCGAGCGTTTGCGGCTATATCTTTAGCCATTATCAAAGGTGATTTGATTTTTCAGCTTAATTTCTAAAAAGAGCCCACCATAATTCTTCCTCTCGACTAATCTTCCTCAAAGAACTTAATAACGTTAAACAAACACTAATCTACAACGGCCTGCCTAACCACCTTATAGACCACCAAATTAGACTATTTCTCCCCAAAGTAAGCAATAAAGATAGTGAACACACATTACATACACATTACATTACATACACATTTACTACAAAAACCAAATGCACCTTAATTACAAACAAGTCCCATCTTCACTAAGACATATTATAAAGAAATACACTACCCCAATTGACACAAATAAAAAAATCAAATTAATTATCTATTATAAAAAATTTAAGACAGCTAACCTTATCCTCAAACATAACAACACACCAACTAAATGAAAATTACAAAGAACGAACATTATCTATGAGTTCAAATGTCCCTTAAGGAACTGTGTTCCTGATCAAACTGGACTCAAAAATAACATCGGTTACACAACTACATGCTTATCCAGACGTCTTACATTACACCTATCTGATCACAGTTCCATTAGAATCCATTTAAACACACACAAAATTACCAGACTCCATTAGAAACATACTAGTAGAAAACACAAATATATTAACTGCATCCACCTGTAAAAAAAAAGACTAAAACTAATGGAAGCTTTAATAATGAAAAAGAAAAGGACAACTCTTAACAATATTAACTATGAACAAGGCCACAGTGTGCTAACCGTATTCGGAAATTAAAACATCCCTACTACACAGTAAGACATACACATAATGCACACACTCAATTAAGCTAAATCAAATCATACTTGATAATGGCTGAAGGTATAGCCGAACACGCTCGGAAATATAAAACATTTGGACAGTTTTTACAAACTCTTTGTCCAGAAAAGAAACCTCTTGTTCGAACACAAGAAAAATTAAATAAAAAGCTTAACCGTAGTACCTTGTCTGTCATTTTTAATGAAACATGAATATTAATATTTAAAAACATAGACATTTCATGTCATAGAACTGCATCAAGTATTTACGAACTGCGTCTGCCATTCCGCGACCGTTATTTTCGCATAGTAATCTTATATGTGAAAATTTCAGAATAACTTCGTTGATGGTGAATACCTTTGTTTAAATATCCATATAACTTCTCTGAAGATGGCTCATGTAAGCCGGAAGCCTAGATCAAGGGAGAGCTTCATTAAAATATATCCAAATGTTTGAAAATATTTGTCTTTATTTTCACCCAAAATTAAGCAAGACTCATGATTTAACATAATAGGCTTTCATTGTTATATTTAACAATATATGATGGAATACATACATACATACATATATATATATATATATATATATATATATATATATATATATATATATATATTATGAAATGGACAAGTCCGACAATTATTTAAGACATTTTTATGTTTATACGTTCTTTTTTATACATAAAAATATTTAAGTAAATGCTCTTTTTATAATAAACAGTATTAACAACATTTACAACCTGAATGTGCGCGAAATTTTCATAGG
Source organism: Acanthosepion lycidas (assembly GCA_963932145.1). Classification (NCBI taxonomy): domain Eukaryota; kingdom Metazoa; phylum Mollusca; class Cephalopoda; order Sepiida; family Sepiidae; genus Acanthosepion; species Acanthosepion lycidas. The sequence continues at coordinate 6,602,082 of OZ010592.1, read as the reverse complement.
AATATGCATCTTCATTCTCGAATTACTACTGTACATACAGGGAGTTGCAGCACAATCCGACACGTGAAAAAAAGAAAACGAAATAGGCAATAAAAACAAACGTTGTATATGCAGAGACCCGACAGTTTATTTAACAACAGTTAATGTTATATACTGCATTAATTTTTTAAAATGTAACCGCTGGCGGTGGCGACGACCATCCCGGCGCGAGCACTAAATTAGTCACACGCTTTGGAGACCATGTCCTTGTCAATAGGGGCGAACGACTCCGCGATAGCAGCCTTTAAATAGTCGACCGTGTTGTGGGCTTGCTTGTTGCTCTTGGCATTTATCACGTCCCAGAAGAAATAGTCAAGCGGATTGCAGTCGGGTGAGGAGGGCGGCCACAAGTCCAGCGACCAGTGGTGATGAACATTGTTGAACACCCACGTCTAGGTCCTCTTGGCCTTGTGTGCAGGAGCGGAGTCCTGCTGGAAGGTGTAGGAGCGTCCGGCGGCGATCTCGTCCATCCAGCGCTTCACCCTCCTCAGCACCTCATGGTAGATCTCAGCAGTGACTCTCAGAAAGAAGAACGGAAGCATGCCGTCCCCCTCGCTGGAGATGATGCCAAGGAACATGATGGAGGAGGGAAACTTCGTATACTTCACGACGGAAACCGCTTTATAATCTTTGCAGATCCACCTGTCGTTCTGTCTGTTGCTGGTCTGGTCCTGGATCAAATTCTTTTCAGCAGAGGAGAATCCAAGCATCCCGGCGGCGCCGTGCTTGAGCTCGTTAGCAAAGCCGACACATTGACCTTCCTCGACTCTTTAGAGGCATTCGTGATGAGCATGCGGTGAGACTTGCGGTGGGAGGTATAACCAATATCTTTTTAGACTGACTTGTGACACCCCATGTCAGCGACTATCTTGGCGTGGCTCTGGCTTCCTTCATTATTGACTGTGTCGACGAACTCATCGTTTTTAACGGCCGAAAAACAAACGTTGTGGGCGTTTCTTTTGGCAGTAAACTCGTGCTTGTTCTCACACGCCTTCCACTCCCTCCGAATGTCCTTGACCAAGGTCCTCTTGAACCCAAACCAGACAATCACTTCTACAGTCTTCTTCCCGACGGCAAAAGAAGCTACTACCGCTGCTCTGCGCTCATATTCCACCCTGGGAAAGGGTAGAGAGAAAAACGTTAGTTAGTTGTCAAACTGTCGGATATCTGCATATAAAACATTTGTTTTTATTGACTATTTCTTTTTCTTTTTGTCAAGTGTCGGATTTTGCGGCAACACCCTTTATATATATAATTAATTCGAGAATGTTCAGTGGTAGATCTTTAACAAAAAGCATATAGAAATTTGTAGCTAGACTAATTGATTGATTATCTCTAATATGATTTAGTAAAATACAAGGATGTTTATCCTATAATAACATCATTTATGGAACTTAAGCATTCGTACAGTTGGATAAAATGACGAAGAATTCTATCACAGAATCATGTTAAGAATATTGCCGTCAAAATAGTTTTCGTTATTGTATCGTTGCCTGGGTTGGTGATGAATAACAACTAGGATACTCATTGATCCTTACTGTGGGCTCCAATATTTATACCCAGTTCCAGAGCTTTAGCAAATATACACAAGCATCGACATTCATATTTACGATAAGGAAAGAGAAAATATTATAAATGGCCGACTTTTTTATTTTTATGATAGTACGTGCCAAGAATCTGTCATGAACTGAGTTTAGCTAAAATGATACAACATTCGATGTAATATTTGTACATTCGTTCGGGTCCTTCCTTAAGAAGAAAAGACAAGATGGCAAACGTTACTCGAATATAGCTTTTCTCTCTGGAGAAAGTGACTCCAATAATTTAATGTCTAGAATGAATGAATTGTAAAACTTAGTTTCGAAATATTCCGAACAAGAAACTTTCTCCTGGCCGTCAAGATCAATGTTTTGTGAAGATCATGTCAAGATCATGTCCCTCTCCAGGTTATGCGTCGTATTCAGAAAATACAAATAAACAAAAAGGCTTCGCTCGCAAGAATTAATAAAGCCGAAACTCAGGAGGAAACACACACACACACACACACACGTGCAAGCGCAAACAAACATAATGTGAAAGTGAACACTGAATTCAGCAACAAGCATCTACTGTCATCCACTGTCTGTTTCATGCCTGAACAACAAGCATCCACTGTCTGTGTCCGGCCTTCAGATTGCATTCCAGCACGAAACATATACATTTCTTTGATTATTCCTCGATACGTTGAATAAGGACAAAAACATACCCAAAAATTCCGACTTCAAAATATTTCACATTTGCTTCAATTTAGACAAAAGGCTAATAAATATTAAATAACATCAAGCTTATTGATAATATTGTTATCCTCTTATTGGATCTTGTCCTATAAAAGCCCTTCTCCGTCTCTGTATCTCTCTGTCCGTCCCTCGATATATATATATATATATATATATATATATATATATATATATATATATATATATATAATAATTATTTTTAAAAAAATATTATTCCCTCGCTACATAAGAGTTCTCATGTTTCAAAAACAGGAGCCAAAAACTTAAATATAATCATTAAAATTACATTGAATTAAGGGTATCAAGTTGTTTCATCCTCGGGCGAAAATTTTGGAATAATTTTAATAATTATATTGAAGTTTTTGAAACACAAGAACTCTTAGGTAGCGAAGGAATCATATTTTTAAAAAATGACACATGGTACAGTGGATAAAGACGTTGGTTAGATCCAGTGAGAGAATCTAAAGTGTGTGAGTTCAATACCCGGTTAAGGCAGTGGAGAACTTGGAGAGGGGAATTAACAGGAGATAACTGATAACTGACATCCATTAGACATGGCACATTGAACTAGAACAGTCTACCCCAGTGAGTTAAATAAAGGGTTCAGTTCGACAGTCCAACCATCTGAAGAAGTCCGGAGCGTACAACGACCGAAACGTTGTAATAAATATGGCAACAAAGATGAGGACAGTTGTCCGAATGATGCAAAAACAAAAATACTAAAGAACATCGGATTATTTACCTAATGTGTCCTTTCCTATTTTTTTATATATTTGCACACACACACACACACACATATACACACACACACACACACACATATATATATATATATATATATATATATATATATATATATATATATATACATATATATATATATTTAAAGAAAGAACAGTAAGATATATAATCCGGTGTTCTTATTGATACTTTTATTTTTACAAAACAGTGCTCAATGTAAATTTACAGAGCATAAATATTATAAGTTGATTGATTTGAAATGTGTTTTTTCGAACACAGTACTAACCATGTTTCGTAAACTGAAGCTAAAAACTTCAAATTTAATTTTATATTTAAATTAAATCATTAGTTTCGTTTCATCTTCAAGCCAATTTTGGAATAACTTATTTTTAAATTTACTGAGTTTTAAACGCACATATAAATTCATAATTTCCTGTTTCCAAGGATACAGAGAAATCCAATCATTCAGACAGGGGAAGTAGCGTGTTCATTTTTATTAACTATTGTTGCATCAATTATCAGTTATGTACGAAAAAGAGGTTAAGTTTAGTGAGGGTAGGGGTGTATTTTTCAACAAATTCTGACATTCGTTAAACGCATGTCGACTGTTCTGTTTTTTTTTGTGTTTTTGTTTTTGTAACGGCAAAAAGTTTTTCGGCATTTTTTTCGTACTTATATACTTAAAGATTCTATCTAGAGGTGTTTCGGTTATAATAGGTTTTATTTAACTACAATTTTAAAATATTTTTACTCATAATTACTAATAGACAAGTAAATGTAATAGAATTCATTAATTTATTTATCAATTATTTAAATTATATTTCATATCAAATATAAATATGTCTATTACCAGCTCCCATTTTTCTATTTAATTTTTACTTTTAGATATTATTTAAGGAATATTTTTGACAATGACGGCAAAGAATAACCATTTCATCTGATTCAGTAAATTTTTATTTTTTATAAACTTAGAGAAGGACACATGTCAACGAAGAAAAGTTTCGCTTTTGTCATATATATATATATATATATATATATATATATATATATATATATATATATATATATATTGGTCTATAGCTTATTTTAATAGATACAACCTATTTATGTAAATATTCTGTTTTTAATTGAACAGTATTAATTATATTTACCGGGTTGGATGTTATAGAAATATTTATTCTCCAGCAGGATTTGAACCTGGGTTCTATATGAAACCGTCATTCTGTTCTGACGTGCTATACCACTGAGATAAAAACAAGAGACTGGCTATCAAATTCTAAATTAATGTTTTTAAACAACAAATCTTCGACGATATTTGTGTTGGAGAATGCATATATTCTAAAAATAGGCACGGTTGCGCTATTAAAGATCGAGAAAAAATTATTTATTAACAATAAATGAATCTAAATATAGAATATTTGAAAGAATCGAATTAAATTAAACAAATCAATACATTTTCTTTAAATCTTTAAAATAGAAACATAGAGAAAGGTCACTGTTCGAAGAAAAGAACTCAACTATTATGTTTTGTTTCAATTATATAATTATGATAAAAAGGTTCAAACAAAATATTCAGCCGCTGCTATCGAAATATTTTTGTTGTGATCATTGAAAAAACAAAGGATTAATATGCGTGCCTAAGTACGTGTGAACGGACACATTTCCCAAATTACATCCACCTTGTGCAAATTAATTGAAAAAAATGAACAATTTATTATTTATATGTTATTATTTATTTTTTCGTATTTTTCCAATGAAACATGACCCAGGGCACATCTTAGTGCACAGGATGTCCATCCACGAAGTCGTTCCTTGATGATTGACCACAGATTCTCAATTGGATTTAAATCATGACAGTTTCCAAGCCAGGCTATAGTACTTCGTTTTTCTCACCGGTAAGGACTGCCAGTCGGTTCGAGTAGCGTTATAATTTTCGTACGCTTCCTTGGAGTAATGTCCTTCGCAGACAATAGCTGCAGGACAAATAATCGACAGTTGAGACAATAGCGTTTAGCGTGATAAAAATCTGATTCAACCACGGATAACGTAATAAGGCCAAACAAATTTCATCATACACCCCGAAAATAGATTCATATTACTGCACACCACTGTAAATGTCCTAATTTGATGAAAAAATAAAGAATAAAAATCAATTACATCCTATCAGTAGGTCTAAAATTGACAGTATGGTAAATGAAAGAAAACTAAAGCGGCTGTATCAATTAATTTGCAGAAGGGTGTAGTTACAAAAAATTCGAATGCGTAACTTTTAAAAATGAACCCCTTGATGCCTTATTTATCTTCTGTATGCACAATTATAAACAACATTTTGCTTTCTGACCATGATATCCAGTCACTAGTCTCACCAGGGTCAATTTGTCAGTAAGGTGACTTCCTGACATCGGCCTGCAGAGGCGATTTAAACGGACGGCACCTTTGGAAAGAGACTGAAGAACCATACCACGGGTTGGGCCAAGATTTTTGAATGAAATTGAACAGACTGAACTCTTTTGGGAGCTGCCGATGGTTGTGTTAACATGAAGTTACTAGTCATCATGACTGAGAGTTTGAGTGTTCCGGCCTTGTTGAACGTGCTAGATAACGTGCTTTCTTCCGCTCAGCATAGTTGCAGTATAAACCAGAAGTGGGCTTTGTGAGTATTCAGCAAGCACAACTGTGCCTGTGAAGGTATCTGCAACAGGGATTGACTAACCGCTCTAGCATGTGAACGGACGTATTTCACAAATTACATACACCCTTGTGCAAATTAATTGAAACAAAACGAATAATTTAGTATTAATATGTTATTAGATATGTCAGTGTATTTCAGAATACATCTAACAGGCAATTCATCAGATTTGTACTATTTTTACCAAACCTTCTGTAAGGTAAAAACAAATTCCGTTAATGCAGTTTCTTTACAAACGTTCACCTTTAAATATTTCTCGCAATTCAACTGACGACAAGAGAATTTGTAGATAAGCTCCCAGGCAGTTTTTGGGAATGTAGTTAAATAAGTTTTGCGTCTGTCATTTTAGAATAAACTTTGGAAACATACACATTATTTTTACCTGAAGAAAACTTCCGTTTAATTTCATATTTCCGGTTAATCTTATATTTATATTCTGATTTGTGGCTGTAGGTATTAGGAGTTGGGGATAAATGATTTAGAAAACGTGTCTTTTTTCATCCAATGGTGTTGCTATATGCTCAGCTGGGGCAGGATTCGTGAATTTATTTGAAACTTGCAAAAAGTGACAGAAGGATTAGCAAGAAACCTCTAGTTCTGTTCAACAGATCAGGGAGGATTGTGAAACAAATGATAGGCGAACCTATCTGCTCCTTAGTGAATGAGTAAGTAATGAGTATCTATATACCACCACATGGCAAAAATGGAGGGACAACAAATGTCTGAACATTTGACTGAATTGGCAACTACCAAATGTAAAAGAGAATAACACAATTACAACTGCTGCTAATAATAAATAATACAGCAGGAAATGTATTGTTATCAGTTATAAAACACACCTTAAGAAATCTATATTCCTGTTCAAAAGATCAGGTAGGATTGTGAACCAGATGATAGGCGAACCTATCAACACTTATTGAGAAATCAAGGTGATAATGCCACTAAGACGTAACTACTGCAAGTGAAAGTACATGAAAAATCGTTACAAGGAACCGAAACCACAATCCTAAACGAGAAATCAGGAATACATGTCTATTCCTCTTCAAAAGTCTGGAGCAGTGTGAGCCAGATGATAGGCAAATCTATCTAGTATAAATGAGGAAAAATATATAGTAAGTAAATTATTTAGGCTTACTTTTTTATTTATTTATAATTATCACGCGTATTTATGGACCTAAATACGCGTAAAAAATGTTTTTCAGCAAAATGGAGGGAATGGTTCTTTGCATTTCTATTCGGCTGTCTAAATAAAGTTTATAAAGATATATTAAGATATCAAATGTTGAAATCTGTCCATCCACTCAAACTGACTGTGGATCTTAGTTACAGTTTTGGGGAGTGAATGCATTATGTGTCTTGATCAATAGTTTGAATAAGGCTGCTACCCTCAAACCGTTGTCACTTATAACGTGACGTCGAATAGTTCCCTATACCTAATTTCACTGACAATGATTAGGTCAGTTTGTGGTGTGTTTTTATTCATTTTTCAAATTTGTCGCACAGTAAAATGGCTACCACATTTCTATGTCATCAAGAAAAAAAAATCTCAAGTCCGATGAAATCTTAAAGAACGAAACTGACACACAAATATTTTTTTTTCCCACTGTTTATTAATTTTCCTGATTTTTATTTATAATTATCAAGCGCGTGTATGCTCTTAAAGCTGCGGGAAATTTTTTTTTTTTTCAGCAAAATTATTGAAATATTTCTTTGGCATTCATATTTGGGGGTCTAAATCACTATTGATATTTTATGGAAATTTGTCTTCCCACTCAAGCTAAATGCTGTACGAATTCTAATGTTCACAGTAAGAAATAAGTCAACCTCTAAATGAAAAGAATCAAGAATAAAAACTGTAAAAATGCCTGATAACAATAGCTGGTTATTCTTGTTTTCCGACTGCTAGAGCCGTTAACTTTTGTAGACACCTGCTCAGGCATATTTGTTTTTTGTTCAACATCCACATATTTCACCTGTGGTTTGGACTGAAACTATGCCAATCGGAATTTAGTTACAGTTTCTGGAAGAGAACGCATCATGTGGTGTGATCTGCAATTTGAACACAGCCAGTACACTTAAACTCTCGGCCACGATGACTTGGAACTTCGTGCTAGCACAACCGTCAACAGCCTTCTAACATTTCCCTCTACCTAATTTCACTCCCAAGACCTATGTTAACCCGTGGTATGCATTTCATGCATTTTCCAAATATGTCGATACATTTTAAAGTCGTTAGTCTTTCGGAGAAGAACTAGAAATTAGAAAATGTATGTAGTGGTGAAGTATTTAGCTTAGCAAGGAACGAAACATTCGTGTGTGACCTCCACTGATGATGGAAACCACCGCCATTTTTTATTTATTACTTAAACATTTAGCTGCTGCTCAATTCATGTTAAAACTATAAACCTGTGGCGCTACATGCATTCCATTTATTTTTTTAATTATTACTAATAATTAATTTTATATTCATTATCTCCCTATAAATTTAGAGATGAATTCTAATTGTAAATTCTAGAATTAACTCTTTATTAATTTAGTGGTGAGTAGTAATTAACTCTATTAAACATTTGTGGAAAATCTTTATTATAATTAATAATTTCTTTCTTTTTTTCTAATTTTTGACAAGGTTTTCTGTCATGGCAGCGACTCAGCAACTTAATGCGGTGATTTTTTAAAAGAATTTTTTGTTGCAAGTAAAACAGACTTTCAATAAAATTAGCACCACTTTGACATCAAGTAGCCCGTGTTAGTCCTAAGACTTCATGGTATCTTGACAAATTAAAGCAAAGGATTCAATCTAATCACATGTTTATGTTATTTGAACGCCCGCCGAGACGTTATTTAAGACATTTCTCCTGTAACTTTGAGGGGGACTTGAAAAAGAAAACCTTGTCAAATAGACATGCAGCTTCTTGTTTGCAATTTTGTTGCCTACTTGAATTAAATTTACATCTAATTCGTTGAAACAACACGGAACACCTTTTATTTATTTGGCCTCATTTTTTGGAGACTGTTTTTATAGGATATTGTTACATTAATTTCAGTACGATAAAAAAACAAGATTCCCGCGAGATAACTGATTGGCGGCTTAAAATTTCATAGGCTGACGAAGATGTTTTAATGGATCTGAGTTTTATTTTTCAACACAGTCACCATTGCTGTCTATACATTTCTTCTATCTGCGTCGCATTGCTTGGATCCCATTGGTGATGCTTTCATCCGGTTAGTCAAAAAAGCTATTAACAGCATTGTCGTTATTATCAATGCAATAGTTGTTCCGGACCAAGTATTTTTTTCATGTTAGAAAACAAATGGTAGTCAGATGGAGCCGAATCAGCAGAATAGAGAGGTTGATCAACCAATGGCTTGTCTGCTGGAGCATTGTCCTGATGAAATAAGACCGTTTGTGTCAGTTTTCTTCAGTGTTTCGTCTTGGTACCATTTAGTAACTACCTGAGCAAGATGGCATAGAACACCCCGTTGATGGTGTAGCCGTTTTAAGATACTAAATGTTGTGATTTCAGGATGAAATCTGGTCTCAAAATGAATGACAAACGCAGGAATGAAATATAGCAAATAAATGTATTGACATAATAATACAATTGGTAATACGGTTAGTAGATCCAGAAATGCGGTTAGTAGCAATAATAATATATATACAGCCTGGGAAATTCAGTATAGAAGTATGACTTCCTTCTGAGTCTACGTGCTCGCAACTGTGACTCCTACAAAGCGGTTACCTCACACTCTCACTATCTCACTCAGTCTCGGGTATTCACCGGTAGCAGTACAAGTACACACCGGGCGAGTCCACTTGTATGAAAAAGGGGTGGACTAAATAAACACAATGCCTTTTGCATTTCAAAAATTGAGGCAACCAAAATCCCTGCAGATGAAACGATCTTGGCTCTATTTGGAGCAAGTGAGGATGAGTGTTTCAGTTCCATGGATTATCTCTTTGTCTCTGTCTCAAAGTGATGAACTCAACACTCATCCTGCTTAAGGAAATGTTCAGGGAAAACCCGTTTGATCTACCTCAAACAATGTAGCTTTTCGCGTGATGTGATCAGCCTGGCATAA
>OZ010592.1:6522257-6589757 GCA_963932145.1 Acanthosepion lycidas | reverse complement strand
CAAACCAGTTAAATACAAAACTTTTGAAGTTTTTCTTAAAGCAGGGCCGCTTCATTTAGAACACTGACGCACCAAAGTCTTCACATTATAAATCTTTCCCTATGGTAACGTTTCACCCATTTAAAAGCCAGAATATCGAATGTTTTTTAAGCAAGAATGACCGTTCCTTTTAGGAGAATAACGCAACACAATCTTCATATTATACCTTTTACCTTTTGTAACGGTTCATCCCATTTAAATGTTAGATTAAAAACAATATAAGTAAGCAGGACATACTTAAAACTGACGCAAAGCAATCTGAATGATATTCTCTTCATTTAACGATTTAACCAATGTTAAAGACAGAATTTTGTATGTGCTATAAGCAGGCATGACCTCCTCACTTGACGCAATACAATCTTCATAATCTCCCTTTCTTCCTGTTGCAACGTTTCAGCCCAGTTAAAAGATGGAACTCTGAATGTTTTAAGCAGGCAGAAATTCCTCTCTTATAAGATTGGCGCAAATCAATCTTCATAATATCCCTTCAGTTGTTTCTGATCAATGCTAGGGGTCAGTGCTTGAATGTACGTACAATGCAGCACTTTTTAAAGTAAGAATTTTCCCTAAATTCTGACGCAATATAATCATTATACTTTCATATTTCTTTGGGGGATCCTTAAAAGGAATCTGCAAGAAACCACCAACTGTTAATCATAGCATCTGTCATGTGAAAATCTTTATCTTCACGTGATTTATTCAACTCGTTTACTCCTTCAGGAATTTCTTCCCTGGCTGCCCGTTAGCCACAAAGTTGGACTGCATTAAAATCTCTTAAAGTATCTTGTGTCAGCCATATTCTTATCAATTTCTGGGTGGGCATCAAATGCTGGCAGTAAAAAAAAATATATATATATTCACTTGGCTATACTGTAGCTAAAAAGAATTTATATTAAATAGATTGAGTCTACGAAGTCTATGAATTGAGTCTAGATATTTCGAGTTTTCTTATTAGTTAACAGAGAAGCCTTTACACTTGCAAAACAAAGGAAAGGAATGAGTTTTTAATGTCTTTTGTAAGTTATAAGACTTTATGGCAAATTGGTTTACAGAAGAGCCAAGTATAGATTTCTTGACGCTTCACTGTGAATTTTATGTTAGATTCCTAAATAAACATGTGAGAATTATTGCATCATATAAAACATCAATTATAGACCAGGTCTGTCTGAAAAATAGCAGGCCATTTAACGAAAAAAATAGCTTACCTAAGACAATGGCTCCTTAGTTGACACCAAATCTTCCCGTTCTGAATCTTATCCCAGCTATTATTTCCTTTTCCAAAACAGAAAATAATATCGTCTTTCGGGATTGCCATCAAATAACACTGCATGTTCTCCTTAATCTCATCCACGGTGTAAATCTGCTTTTATAAAATAATGGACAGCCTATTTTTTTATAATGAACGCATCTGTTCCAGTCTATTCAAGCTCCCTCAGCGGTGTCTCTATGCCGACGGAGTAATTCCACAGGAGAGTTTCTGTTACCGCATGCGCACTAAATCACTCTGTTTGTTGGCCAAGATATTCAAGAGAACAAAAAAGTAAGGCACTTTTTGCAGACACTTCGTTAAAGGTAGATTTTTGAAACTTTCATTCTCTAAGAATAAATAATTGCAATGATCTAACAGCATTGCTCTTTTTTGGAGCAGAAAGAAAACATTAACGTCTTAGATTTGGTATTGAACAAGTTCGTATTCGTGTTTTACCATTATGTTGCCGAAATATTGAAACTACTCTAGAGATGATTCTGATAATTACCATTCTTTATTTAGCAAGCCCAGAGTTGGTTACCGCTTGGGTTACTAAAATTACACCAAATTATCCCAGAGCTAGGCCCTCTCATTAACAGAAAAAAAATTAACAAAAAAACTTTAACAGCAAAAGAATTAACAGAAAAAAGGATTAATAGAAAAAGAATTAACAAAAAAGATTAACAGAAAAAGAATTTTCGGAAAATGAATTAACAGAAAAAAGATTAAGAGAAAAAAATTAACACAAAAAGAATTAATAGAAAAAGATTAACAGAAAAAGATCATCTCATGTGCAACCTACTCTCTAATCTAAAACTCTATTTGTTCTTCGCAGTAATCCTATTAATCTTCACACACCTTGAAATCATTACTCCACGTAGTTTGGTATAAGGCTATAATAGATCAGCACTTAGTGAGGATGGAACTATGCTGTAGCAAATTGATAAGCCGTGTAAACTTCAAGCTCGGCTTAATTAAAGAATAGTTTCTCGTCTTCAAAAAAAAAAAAAAGGTGTAACTGTTAAAATCAGCATCTAAAATCCTGACTAGGACCTGAACACTTATCAATAGTTTCCTGTTGGAAATAATCAACAAATATATATATTTCTGTTTAATGTGGCTTTTCGACGTGGTGTAATGCTTAGCAAGTTTGTTTCGCTAGGTCATTTACGACTGATAGATCAATCCTCACTGGGAGCCTCATGATTTTGGCCTTGTGCCACATCTAATCTACGCTTAGAAAACCACCACCGACCATCATTAGGTGCCCTATACTTTCAGTCTTTGGCCATATCTAAGCTACGCTTATTAAATCACTATGTCCCGCTTTAAAGTATTTGCTAACTTGTGCGCTTACATTGGCATAAGGTCAAATAATTGAGCACCCAGTACGAATTGAACTCATTTCATTGACCAGTATTTGGAGGTTAAATCTGACTGCACAGTAAGAAATTTATAGTCAATTATTTAGTCTAGCAGTAGATTGAAGCAGGGTGTTTTCAAGTTGCATTCGAAATGCGATTTTTCCTGTTTATTTTCTTTTAATTTGATGATGTTAAAAAAATAAATGTTCGAATTCACTTTAGAACACAAGGAACACATGAGTAACGTCGAAGTGTACATGGACGAAACATGAAAAAAGTAAATGCTTAAAACAGACAGATATTTGTTTATTGATCATTACAAAATGCCATTCCTAACTAATTTTCTACAGTATATACTTACACGCGATGGCATAAACTTGATAAGTGAACACGAAAAGAAAGCTGTCCGATAATTTTAGCCAACAAAGGTATATAGATAAGGAGAATGGTTAGAACTTCGTATCAATTAGGAAGTTTAACGTAGAATAGAAAAGAAACGGAAGCATCTATTTACAATCAGAATGAGAAAATTTCTAGGGTACATAATGATCTGGACAATCTGACAGGATATCTTTTGATTGCAATGGTGTTCACCCGGGATAAGGCCCAAGATTCTCTCTAAGTAGATTCTTATAGAGTAAGAGGCACAATTTACGAGGATATGTGACGAAGATAAGTGATGTCCCTTGACTTGAACAGGCCAAGAATGAGGGTGGTTCGCTATTATGGGCGTGACATGGCCAGTCTTAGCGGTGGTGGAACTACGGCACGCAGTTCGTCCGAAGGCTTTCCAAGGAATTTGCAATTTGTAAGAGATCCAACACTAACCTTATGCTGAGTTACAGTGATTTTTGAATATAAAAAGTGTAAATAGAATTAACATATTGTTTTAAGTTTGTTGTTTTTGAAAAATGTATTACAGACTGGATGCTTACAACTACGTCCGCGGGAAAACTATAAATCATCAATCTTATTTTACAGCCGTGTCTTCTAAAAATAAGATCCTCGTATTTCGTGACGTTTTCAGCATTTGCTATTGCGTAAATATTTCAGCCATTGTCTTTATTTAGTAAGCATACATCCATATATATATATATATATATATATATATATATATATATATATATATATATATATATGTGTTATATTGACATTTCTTCAATAAACATAAAATATTTCTTTGGAACTACTAGTTATTGCAACAGTAATAGTATAATTTACCTTAACATATGTTGAACATGGACATTGCCTTAAATATCCTGCAGTCTTCAATTTGTGAAAGCCCAAGACAAACCGTTTCCCTCTTGTGGAATATGACATCGCCTGGGATATAGTAGATGAATCCAGCCCGTTAAAATCTGGAGTCCTAAACATGGCTCCTCCAGAAACACAAGCATCTCCATATAATGTTAGACCCTTACTTCTTGTTTCACCTTACACTCTGCTCACTGTGTATATTTATCATATATTGTTCTCCGCGTGGGGCTGAGAAAAAAGCATGTTTATCATTCTTCATTCTTCTTTCAGCCATTTTTTTCCGTCTTTGAAACACGGTAGAATTAAATCATATAATAATTCTCATAATGGGTGAAATTAAAATTTTCATTAAAACAGTATTTTCTGGGAATTAAACTCATTAAGTTTATTTAGTCAACTTAATAACTTTAATTTAACAACCAAATTCTGCACTTAGATACCTCTATAGAGTTTCCAGAATTTTCAAAGTAAATAATTATCCATCAGACAGTTATGATCAGCATTGATGGTGATTTAAAACCAAATGAGTGATTTTCAATTTTTGATTGGGCGATAGACTGGAAATTTCGAGTAAATAGATTTGCACAGTTATTACTTAGCCGTGCGATATTGAATGATAAATCGAAAGGGACCAAACAAAAATTTAGAAAATCATTATTCACGCATATGAACAGAGAGTGTATGCAATTAAATCTTGGATTAGGCCGCCATCTTTACGGTCATTTGTAATAGCAGACATTGCCACTCCTATTTTAGGAGTTGCCTTTATTTATTACTTTGGACAATTGATTGATTTTAGAAGACAACTATTAATTGACTTTGAAACAAACCAAAAATCAAAAGGCTTGTTTTCACTGAAATCTTATACGAAATATATGAATTCTGTACGACATTCAAGATTTTACGTGCTATGCAAGAATTTTCAGTTATTCATCTTTTATATGACGTTTACGGCAACATTACGTTGAAATACGGGTTCCGTACGATCACCGAAGTTAAGCAATGTTGAGCCTGGTCAGTACCAACATGGGGGATCTGCTTGGGAATATCAGGTGTAGTAATATTGGATGTGCGGGTTTCGTAATAGTCTTACGGTCACATCTCATTGAAATAAAGGTTCTCGTACAATCACCGAAGTTAAGAAACATCGATCTTGATCAGTACCTAAATGGGTGATCGCTTCGGAATACCCGTTACTGTGAGACTGAATGTACGTTTCCGCAATGATCTTACGGCCACATCACGTTTAAGCACCGGTTCCCGTACAATCACCGACGTTAAGCAACGCCGTGCTTGATAAGTACTTAGACGTGTGTCCACTTGGGAATACCAGGTAGGTGCTGTAAAATTTGATATGCAATCTACATAATGGTTTTGCTAACGCATCACATTGAAACACCTATTCCAATAGGATCACCGAAGTTAAGCAACGTCGAGCTTGATAAGAACCTAGATGTGTATCCACTTGCTAATATCCAGGTCCCGGATGTTTGGATGTGCTTGTTACGTAATAGTATTAATTCTACATCATTTTGAAATAAAGGTTCCTTTACGATCACCGAAGCAACGTCGAGCATGATAAGTACCTTGATGGGTGACCGCTTGGGAATACAAGGTGTTGTAAGATTTTGTATGTGAGTTGCGTAATGCTCTTACGGTCACAACAAGTTGTAACACCGGTTAAGCACTGTCGAGCTTGGTAAATTTCCAGATGTTGCAATGTATAAAGGCTAAAAGTTGTTAATCGGAGTGCTGTGTTTCATAGATAATTCTGGTTTTCCTATTCACTTACCCTTGGGAAAGGCATGAATCTATCTTTTATTCCCCCAGCTCTGGGCTAATTAATAATACTTGGATCAGTACATCATTATTATCTCCAAAAATGGAAATTCTTCCATCCCGAAAATATTTTCTGATTTTAAAAATCCTGGAAAACATTGATAAGCCTTAGAAAATGAATCAATCAATGAAACTTTTATGTGCAATATTTCTTCCGAAGTTGACTGATAATGGCTCTCCACAACATCATATACATACTATACTCACTCACTTTTCTGCAATTTATTTACACATATACGTGAGGTAGGTTCGTCATTGATTCTCTCTGCTCGTCATTCTGCCTTATATGGGTCAAATTCTCCTCTTTTCTCATTATATATACCAGATAGTTAAACTGTCCCTTTTTGATTCGAGGTATTAATGACCCTTTTCTTTCCTTTTCCATTAAAACTTTCTCGTTTCTTTTATCTTCCAAGTTTGATATTCTCAGGATCATTGGCTCGAACCTCATCTCTGTTGCCTCACGTCTCCTCTTCTGAAGAAATTGTCCAGATTTCACTGTCATATAGGAGGATTGGAGTTCAAGAAGCTTTTCTTTGTTTCTCCAGATTCTTAAGACATCGTTTAGCTATCGTAACGCATCTTTCGTTCCTCTAATGTGTATCTGGATTTTCGGTGTTAAATGTTCCGTTGTCTGTTACAACGCTTGCCTGATAATGTCTCAATTTACTCCATTATAGCATTTTCAATTTGTAGCAGTTTTCATTTTGGGATGTTCCTCTTGTCAACAACCACAAATCATGTCTCCTTATAAGCGATAATTAGTCCTTTTTTCGCTCTTTCTTTTACTAGTTTACCTAGACGTTCCTACTTCTTTCTGAGTGTGTCATAAAAATGGCTTTTATTATCCTACTTGTAACCTAAGATATCGCATATAATCTAACAACAATCAGGCCAACAATATTTTTTATTCCACAACGGGTAGCGCCAGCCAAATTAAAAATACCTGAAACTTAATTTAACCTTGTGATAAACTTTGTGATAATTCGAACTTCGACGAGGGAAAGAGTGACACCACCCAGGGATGTTGTCTTTACGCTCCCCGTTCAAGAATGTGCTTCTGAGGTCTCCTCCTGGGTTAAAGCTGGAATCGAGGCTTTCATCCCCTCAACGAAATATACGGTCAAATCAAGCACATCCCCTTGGTTCTCTGCTGCTTGCTTAGCCACCATTGCCCATAGGAACCACTTCTTCCACCTATATCGTAGCGACATGTCCGACTGCAATAGACGTCTCTTTGCCTCTTCCCGTAAAGAGTGTAAGCGTGTTCCCAACGAAGCTAAGTCACTATTTGCTGCTCGAATGAGGGAATGTATTGCATCTCGCAAATTCGGCTCCAAGGATTATTGGCATCTCTGTAAGAGCGTACTTAACGATAGCAAACACTCTATACCTTTTTTGTTCGACCAGTTTGATGTCCTGACCTCTTCTGCCGACAAGGCTAAATGCTTTGCTCGGAAATTTTCATTCAATTCAACGCGCGACTCTTCCGGTGTGCCCATACCCGATTTCCCTCTTAGAACTGAGGCCCTGTTGAGCGGGTTGCATATAATCTCGTCATTGGTATTGGGCATTATCTCTAATTTAGACCCCAACAAGGCTATTGGCGTAGATGGGATACCAGTCCTGAAGAAATGTGCACCTGAACTGGCACCCACCCTCTTCAAATTATACAACTATTGCCTCAAGGAATCTTGTTTTCCAGACTGCTCGAAGTCCTCGTCGAATGCTCCTGTATTTAAGAACTCTGGTGACCCCTCTGATCCTTCTAATTACCGTCCTATCAGACTCCTACCCGTCTTCGGCAAAGTCTTCGAAGCTTTATCAACGCCGTAGTAGTTAACCACTTTACATCCCATGATCTGCTCTCAGAAAAGCAATATGGAACCCGCTTTGCCTGATCTACAGCTAATGTGCTTACGACTATCACGGAAATTGTCTACCATAAATGACGGAGAAGCTCGTGCCGTTGCTTTAGATATCTCCAAAGCGTTTGATAGGGTTTGACATGCTGGCCTTCTTCGCAAGCTTCAGGGTTATGGAATAACATGTCGATTCTTTGACTTAATACAATCATTCCTGTCAAACCGTGAATTGAAGGTCGTTCTCAACGGATTGTGTGGCGATTTTCGGAAACTGGAGAACGTTAATATGATATCCATTTCTATATATTCGCGACAATGGATATTATAGTATACAGAAATGTATATCATAATATATAGAAAAAATTTTTTATTGCAATTGAACTTACGAAATACGCGCTTATACTTTAAACGATTCAAATCTTCAAAAAGTATTAATTGGGATAAGTTTCAGGCCATTATTTTAATACTTACGACTGGTGTTCCGACTAAAATATGATCCTTAATCTTTTCAAAGATTCACGGATCATGTCGTTTATCGTCTAGATTAGTTTTCCTCTATATCAACGATTCTTCGCGAGACGGCCATATCAAGAGGAAATACTCGACAACGCATGTTAAGCAACGTTGAAACTAGTCGTGTCTTGATGGGTAACCGTTTTGGAATTGTGATATGTGGTTGTTGCAGTGGCTAGCTGCTCGGACTGGAAACCGGATAGTCAAGTTCCATTTCCATTTGCGTCCGTAAATAATCAAATACGCGCAAAAAAACCGTTAGGAAAGGTGTGAATCCACCCCGTCTCCCCTAGATGTCAGATATTCTATTTATAAATAACCTGTAAAAGGTTGATGAAGCGTAAAGAAAGCAAATCAATCTTCGCGATACGAACGCATGAACGATATAGACACATATGGGTTAGTGTTAAAATCCATTAAGTAGGAGTTTGAATTGAACTAAGTCAACTTCATCGGCTATAAAAATCCTAAATTCACACATTTCTAAACGACAATTATTTAGTGAAAAAAGATTGAACAAAGTAACTAGAAACAAAATGTTTTTTTTTTGTTTTTTTTTTTTGCTATCGTCTGCCTGGCGCAATAATAGAGAAAGCATTAACTCGAACCATTGCCAGTGAGACACGCTGAAAGAACCACTCCGTTTCGCGACGCTCGTCCCTTAATCAAGACGCCATCGCGCCAATCCTCCGAAGGAACGGATCGAAAGAGCGTCAATAAACCCAAAAGTCTCCACTGCCACAGGAGTAAAAACAAAACAAAAAAAAAAACAAACATTTCTTATTTTTAGTAAAAGTACCTGAATCTATATTAAATAGTCCAGTTTGTACAAAAACCGAAAGGCTACACCAATAATGGGAGGTATATTGAACCTTTACCATCGGTTCATTTCGATTTATGTTGAGGCTATACTTCCCTTTGAAAGGTATGTTAAAATAAACAAGAACAACCGAAAAACAAATCTTGCGATTTCCTCATGTCAGCCAATTCTCTTCCCGTTTGAAATTCTCTAACTTTATCTTCCCGCTGATCGAAGGAAACGCTGACCTTTGTCTATCGGTCGATTCTTCAGCGTTGGTCTTAAGCCCAATAATGAATGGAAAGCAATTTCTTTCTTGAAAAAGTTGTCCGATGCAGAAAGGTGATATAGCACTTTTGGACATGAACTGTTCGTCTAGGATTTACTATTCTTTGGCATTATCAATATTTATTGGAAGGACACAGCTTTCATGTCCTGGCCGAATAGGAACTTTTAATTGGACACATGGAAGAAAAGACAGATAAATATTCTCCAAGTGACATTAGAGAGCTCGATTACATCGCATTGTTCACCAGTGACATAGACAATAGCCGCGGTGTTTTAATATACCAACTGATAGCTCGTCAACAAACATAGTTTCGATAAAAACTACTGTCGAAAACCTTTGGCTCCTCCTTAAAAATGTACTTTTGAAATGTATGACTTCTGGTGCAACATGTTTATAACTCATTATATTTCAGAACTCAGATTTGATTTCAATGAGCCAAGAACACATGATATGTATTGCACTCATGCTTTGAGTCAATAGAGGACTTCAACGTGGTGTAATATTTATCAAGCTTATCTCGCTATCATAATTACGACTGATTAGCCAGTTCGTTCCTTACTGTGTTCCCTATACGTTCGGTTTCGTGCCACATATAAGCTACGCTTAGAAGATCACCATGCTCTGGGGCAGCAGATATACCATTTGGGACAACCAGCTTGTAAATGATTTTTTAAGTATGTCTATCTGAAAGTATTTTACTGTTACTATGAACAAGATCGAAATGGCCTTTGCCCTTTGAGACCTGACAACCACCTTACCCGTGATAGAGAAAAATGCCCAGCAACCAGTTGAACAGTGGTAGAGAAAATGGCTTACTACCCAACCACTGGTTGAAATATTTTTATAATTACCGTGAAACATTACATACCAGTGATTTGCGAATTTTGATTGAGGAGCTCAGGCAGAAGGTTTAAAATTGTTCAGGAACGCAGGGTACTAAAGGTTAAGGGACAGAGTTAACCGGTGATTTTGGATGAGAGAGCAACGGAGAAATAATATGGCACAAATAATTGTGGTATCTGTCTATATTTCTGAGATGAGGTATTATGTACACTATTTACATTATTCGGACTATTGGCCTCATCTTTGTCACCATATTTATTACAACGTTTCGGCCTTTCAGTATCTGTCTATATTTCTGAGATGAGGTATTATGTACACTATTTACATTATTCGGACTATTGTTCTCATCTTAGTCGCCATATTTAATACATCGTTTCGGCCTTTCAGTATCTGTCAATATTTCTGAGATGAGCTATTATGTACATTATTTATATTATTGGGACTATTGTCCTCATCTTTGTCGGCACATTTATTACAATGTTTAGTCCTTTCAATATCTGTATATATTTCTGAGATGACGTATTATGTACACTATTTACATTATTCGGACTATTGTCCTCAACTTTGTCTCCATATTTATTAAAAGGTTTTGGCCTTTCAGTATCTGTCTATATTTCTGAGATGAGGTATTATGTACACTATTTACATTATTCGGATTATTGTTCCCATTTTTCTCTCTGTGATAGACTATTCTAGTTCCACATGCCATGTTTAAGGCAGTGGAGAACTTGGAGAGGTGAATTAACAGGAGATAACTGACAACTGACATCCATTCAACATGGCATGTGGAACTAGAACAGTTTAACCCAGTGAGCGAAATAAAGGTTTCAGTTCCTCCTGAAGAAGGTCGGAGAGTACAACGGCCGAAGCGTTGTAATAAATACGACGACAAAGATGAGGAAAATAGCCCGAATAATGTAAATAGAGTACAAATAATTTTACACTCTGTTTATGTAGTAACATATAACTACAATTCTTTATTTCCTTCATAGAAACTAGAGTGTGAAGCGAAGCCCATTTTTACATCGCTCACTGCCAAATTAAATTTTCTATCAAAATTACTTACTGAACGTTTGCAAATGAAGGAGGGAATGTATGGGGTGGTAACAAGGCAGAAATAAAAGGTATAAAGTAAAACCGGCTCTCGAAAATGACATCCAGTCAGCTGTTTATTATGGCAAGATAAGGCTTTTAAATTTTAGCAACTCCTTAAAGAAACTGTTATCATTTATTCATCAGAGAGAAGCCTTTTGTCCTCTATCAAGATGTCTGATTATATTCTCCAGGCAAGCAACTCAATGCGCTTTCTTTGTCTCGCGTTTTCTACTGACATGAAATGTAGCGATTATATTTAATAAATTAATAGGTATCCTTCTAAAAAATTGCGTCACTGTCTCGTGGCAGACAATTTTGTCTAT
Source organism: Acanthosepion lycidas (assembly GCA_963932145.1). Taxonomy (NCBI): domain Eukaryota; kingdom Metazoa; phylum Mollusca; class Cephalopoda; order Sepiida; family Sepiidae; genus Acanthosepion; species Acanthosepion lycidas. The sequence continues at coordinate 6,578,282 of OZ010592.1, read as the reverse complement.
CAGAATCCATTTTTCTGCGCATATAATATAGCTGCCGTATCTCGTATGGTTCTGCGGCTATATATCCTCCCGAGGGGTACGTCAAAATCTAAATAAGTATCCGTAATATTATCGGTCCTCATTTGGCATCTCGACTCTAGACACTTTACCCCCAATAGAATCTGACCCCCCTATGTCTTTTCTTAAAAAAAAATGTTTCATTGAAATTGTTCTAATAAGCTAACCTCCTTCGTTCCTAGACCCCGTTGGCTATTTTTGATCTCGTCATTTTACTGTTGAAATAATTAATATGACTAAGTTCTATTCTAATAGTTTCATTTCTTGCATGTCTCACCTCTGGAACTCTCGTCCGGTTTCTTGCTTCTCTGTCAATATTCAGAAATCTACATGCTTCCTCAATCGCCATTTAATCCGTTTTGTTTTAATTTTCCATTCTCTTCCCATCCCAGTAACACCTTGCCCCTTAGTGACTATCGACTTGCTTGAGGTAAAATGATTGAAATATATAGAATTATAATTTGGTAATTTCTGAATCACGTAAGGCAGTTTCTCTCGTAATTATGGGAAATCTTGGAAGTTTGATTCCATATAATGGTCACTCAGAAATCATTACATGCGTAAAGAGATCATACGAGATGGATTAAAGCAATTGTCAGGGTGCTGAATCCGTTCAATCATTACAAATGGCAGAAGCAAACAATATAAAATAAATATATGTTTACTGACCAATATAATTTAGTATACTATCATCAAAATGAATTAAACAAATTGTTAATGCGTTTATGTCTTTTAGAAAACCTTTAAAAGTCAAATTAGATCAGTTACACCAGTGTTACGTTGGAGATAAGAATTTGTCGTCACAAATCATCTGAAATGTTTTTAATCTGGATTTATAATAATTTTACGTTTACCCAGATAATTCATCGTCACAACTTTAACAAAGAATGGCAAACTTTTGCGGAATGGCTACGACTTAAGATGTCTTAATTAAATCAATTTTTTAAACAAAGAAAAAGAATGATCTGTATTTATTCCACTCCTTATCCGAGCGTATAGATATACCAATTAAGATTTTAGCAAATAAAGAAACTTTTGAAACCAGCCTGTAAAGGACATTAATAACATAGTTATGAAAATTAGTTTAATGTTGTTGAAAAAGCCAAGAAAGTTTTTTTAAAAGTATCTCATGAAACATGATGAAACCTGCTTTTACTATTGACAGATGAACACCGACAACTAAAACACTCATCGTGCATAAAAGAAAGGCGGTTCATAGCAGTCACGTATTCAAGCAGGCATGTTCAAAGATCCAAATAATTATCCACTATATTTTAATACAATGACCAACATGTGTCGATCGTGTTTCGCTGAATTTTGTTACGACTGTGGGGTGTGAACCTACAGAACTTTATTGGGGACATTAACGCTGACAGCTACATTGGGAACCATTGGTGTGTAGGTTCTGTTGAAAGGGGATTTCTATGTTTTGTTGAGCTTCCCTGCGCTGCAATTATAGAGCAGTACAGACTCAACTGTAATTATAAAATGTGGTAAAGGATAGGACAAGTTTTTTTATTATGATAGTGCTAAAACATCTTTTGAAATGATTATCCATGAGCCAAGGTATTTGAAATCGTTGAACCATTTCATAGGTTTCCATTTCTAGACTTAAGCTAAGTTACAGGAACCATACTATATGACGTGGCTTCAGCTTTTCGAATTCAGATAAAGCCCAAACTAAGGACAAGCATTATCTCCCTTAGGAAGCATTTCTTGAGGATGGGCTATCTCTTTAGATATCAACGTTATCAGCAAAGTGCGATGAGTGATGATGATCAGAATTACTTTTCTGGTTATTCTTCGTCAGAGTTTTAGAGCAAGACATTCTTCTCCCTGTTGTAATGTCTTTCTCGTTGCATAGTATTGGTTGATATTGGGGATTATGTTTCATCAGTTTACTGTTTAAATTGGCAGACGTAAGCGTAAGGTCTGCGCTAACAGTTACTTCTTTCGAACCTTTTGCTTGTGGAACTCCCTTGCAGCCTCTTACTTTGCAGTCAACATTGATCTTCAAGTAAATAAATGAAATGCAATGTCCATCGTCATCTCCCGTCTCCTCGAATCCGTAACATGTTCTTAATTTCCATCATGTATTGTCTTTAATTCTCACTAACGTGTTGCATCTTAGTGGCTTTATCGCCTTGCTTTGGATGAAACAATATAAAGAAAAATATATTCATCGTTTTTTTTTTAAACATTCTGGAGTCACTATAAGGTTTCTTGAAGTATTTCGCTTTTTTCGTGTGATAAGAATTAAGTTTTTGTCGGAAATTAGTTTTCGGCCGATTTTCTTGAGGTCCGCGCCTCAATAAGTCCATGATGTGTGCTTGATTGAAGAAATTGAAGGGAACGGCTAAGAATCTCTTGCATTCAGAGTTGTTATTCGTTTTGGTTTTCGATTTGTAACCAGGCGCGCCATGATGGTAGGCGCAGGGGATTTAAAATAGGACATTAATAAATATAGTCTTAAACATGACAGATGAGATTAACGTGACAGTCAAGCGAAATGGTTTTGCCTATATATGCAGAATCTAAGGACAGCAGAACACCTCGCATGGTAAAATAATCAATGAAAATGTGGAAATTCTAGCGCAATTTCGATCAGATCGGCCAAATGGAAGTAGTAAAGCCCTCGCTTCTTAGACGGTGGTCACGTGACTCTTTCAAAACGGAAATATTTGATCATTGGACAGAACATCTGTTTTACTTCTTGTACGTTTACTGTAGAATGTTGATGCTTGACTCATGATTTGTTTTATTTTTGTAATAAAGCAATTTTTTCTTTTTATCTATTTCATATTAACGCATTTCATTATTTTTTTTATATTCTATTTGTATGTTGGGTGTGAGCAAATTGAGTTCTATTAAAGAATCAAGTTCAAATCTCAGCTGAGCCGGTGTCTACTTCAGAGCTATTTAAGTGGAAATTGTTATGAGGATCTGCATTCTCTAGTTCCACCAGTTCAGGCCTTTACAGCTAAAACCCCTCATGCAATCTACACTGAGGGGAAGCATCCTCATTCCCTTCATATTCCATTTGTAAGGAGGACGTTCCAGTCGTCCATAGTTTTCCCAAGAGTCACTGAAATTTAGACGATTTCACGAGATGGTGCTTCCCCGACCAGTAAAATATTAGGCGTTTCAAATCCAGGGTTTAAGGTTCCTTATAAAGTCTTCTCATTCATTTCAATACCTGTAGCCATTTCTGTATTAGTGTCATTGTAGTCTTGTTTGGGGTGTTCGATAAAAACTATCCTTACTTTGTGGAAGAACTTAAAAACAGATCAAAATATGATCGGTGCATTATTATACATTAGGTTGGTGCAAAAATAATATCGGTTTTTGACGTATTATTTAACGGCAAAAGCCGACATTGTTTTTGCACCAACCTAATACTTTGATACAAAGAACTGTCTGTTCATTTTGCTTGTTATACTGACAGTGTTTCATTCGTTTTCCTTGGTCAAGGAAACCAGGTTCATTGCCAGCATGGTTTTGTTACCCGGCCATTGAATGTAGAATCGTATGACAACATATCTGCATCCAATTCATACACATCAGAGTCAGTTATTTACAACAATAAGTCCAGAGAGTAGTTGGGCAGTCTCACATTTTTTAAATCGACAGGAACCGTGTTTTTAACGGAATGTCCCCGTCTTTGCGTATTTGACAAGGTGAAGATCGATATAATGTTGTTTTAAGAAGACTTTATCTGTAAAACATAATCGAAACAAATGAACAATCTTTATTTAATTTTTAAGTACTCAGTTATCTTAAAAATTTAGAAAAATATTCAATCTAATCAAATGTTTTAGTGAATTGAGGCTTAAAACCTATTATAATAATCGTTCTTATGACCTGATAATATCGTATAAGTTCGCCACTACTTACAAAAATCGTCAGGTTTATACACAGATAAAAAAAAAATTCCAAATTATTTTTAAAATATTGATGTTTGATGATTTGTATTAAGCTTTTCCAGTTAGCATTAGTAAATATATTTTTCATTTAATAATAATCTACTGAAAACCGCTGAAATTAATACATATTTTTTAGTTTTAAAATTTAATAAAATTTTCTAATTGTAATTGAAAGAAAATTTAAACAATTCTTGAAAAAATTAAATTCATCGATTTTTTTCTTAAAGAAATAATGCCTTTAATATACTCTTTAATCTACTCTATTTTGTGATCCAATGTAGATTTTCAGTAAATAGTGTTTCTGTTTAACAAAAAAAAATATTGATGACTTAAATTCTCCAAAGAATCCTCCTTTAAACTGATATAAATACGAAGACCCTAACATCGTAATTTCTCGATATAGGGCTAATAGATGTAAAAATAAAATATTTTTACTAAGATGTTTTAAATAAAATATTTCAAATATAAGTTAATTCATTTGTGAATAAGTCCTGAAAATTTGATTAAATTTCGACAATTATTTGAGTTTTGCTAGAATTTCCAATAGAACTTGTTTTTTTACCGTTAAACGACCCTATATTCTCCATACTAACGCACGAAAAACAATATATTTAACTAAAATTTTGAACGTACTAGAAAGAATTAGAAGATGTAATAAATAATTATAAAAATACTCTGGCTTTTCCCCTTAATAATAGCATAAGCAATTTGACGATAAACCTCGTTTGAAATAATTTTGGGTCATTTTTCATCATGCTATGATCCTTTTTAGAAAATCTTTAGAGATACCTACAAGACATTGAAAGTTCTCGGCGCACTGACGGCTAACAAACACAGACCTTTTAAAACGTAAATTGTAGCGTAGAAAAGGTTTCCACTACGAGGAATTGTCTTTTTTAATCGGCTACAAAACCAAACAAACCATCTTTTCATCTCGGGTAACCGACAGACGCCGCCGAATGCTTGTCGGCTATTTCCGCCGCCCGTCACAACAAAAACATACCAACAGCGGCTATTCTTCCTTGCTATAGATTTTTCTCATTCCGCTTTCAATGACTAGAATATATTTCATATCAGTTAAGAATCACCAGTCTTAGTCATCTTGTTATCTCTTGTTTGTCTCTTTCCACTTAGTCAGAGGATAAGACTTTTGACTCTACCAGGGAGTTGACTCAAACCTTCCCTTGGAACAGATATTGATAAATTAAAGATTTCCTCCAGTCGGCAATGTGTCTCTTGGAGGCGGTATTAATTGATATGAAGTATTTCGTAAGTAAGAAATTAGGAATATGAATAATTTATCTCAGTTGAGTGAATAAATAAAAGGTCATGTTCGAATTTTCGACGTTACCATAAAAAAAAAGCCTCATGTACAACGGAGTCTAAAACGGCAGAAACGCTGTGAGTTTAACTACCGATATAGGAATATACTTCGTCTATTTTCTGGTCCCATCAGCGCGGTGTAATGGCTAGCAAGGTTGTCTTGCTAGTTCAGTTACTACTGAAAAGTGAATTCGATTCTCACTAGATGCCCCATGCTTTCGGCCTTGTGCCACATCTATGCTACGCTTGGAAAATCTTTACTTCGTCTACTTTCAGCTACAGGTTAAATAAAGAAACTTGGATAATAAAATAATTATTATCTCAAAAATATTTTACAATCCTAAAGTATGATTCGCCTTTCAGTAATCTTAAAAATGTTGAGAAGCTGTAAAAAGCAAATCATTCAAACATTCATGATGATAATTCTTCATCTCAAAGTTTTGACAACAGATTTGGCATGTGAAGCCATTTCTGCAGGTGTACTAGAAACATTATGAATATATAAGTAGGTTGGAGAAATCCGTGTGGAAATAAGAATAGTTCTGATAATCGCTTTATTTAAATCCGTTTCATGGAATTTAATGAATTTTGAGATTTGTAGGCATTTAATCCCAAAATAAAAGCGCTATGAGATACATTGTAATAGGAAAATGTAGTCGGGAACAATACGACAGCCATGGGATTTTTAAAAAAACAACCTGGATAAGAGGAGAGATGTTTCAGAATTGATGACCAGAAGGAAAATATCCCTCAAGCCTAAATCAATAAGTAATGAAACCTAGGATAAAACAGGAAGAAAGAGAGAGAGAGAGAGAGAGAGATTAGTTGTCTAAGTCCGGAGCGGGGAAAAAAATTCGCTACACAACTAGAAGTGGAATATATCATTTTATGATATAATAAACGGAATGCACTGGCCAGAAAAAAAAAAGAACAAACTAAAAAACAGGGAACAATATATGGTATCGGCCAAAAGATATGGGGAAAAAAATATAAACACTCAAGATGAATAAAAAAAAATAAGAATTTTATATCTACGTATGCATATAAAAAAATGCAGTAGTAGCATGGATATAACAAATAGGACAGGATATGGAATGTTTTCGAGGGGCTTTCTTTAGATAATATCCTCTGTTTAGCGCTCTCAGTCAGCAAGCAGTACCAGCCTGCTTCTTTCAAAGAGATAGCTACCGACTAGAACGTTATACTGGGTACTCTTAAGTCAATATTTGCGCAGTCACATTCACATTCAGGCGAAGCAAACACGATAATATCCCAGACACCCACCTATATATATATATATATATATATATATATATATATATATGACAAAAGCGAAACTTTTCTTCGTTGACATGTGTCCTTCTCTTGTGGACTTTGTCAAGCCATGTCTAAGGATTTGAAACATCCGATGCGTAGATTTTATAATTTGATAAGTTTCGACAGCAAACACTCACAATAATTTCAGAAGTTACTTTCGCTTTTCATAAATATGGTGTTCTTTAGATCGAAATTTCGGTTTGGATTGAGGAATCGGAGTGCCGAGTTCGAATTCCAAATGAATCCATTACATTTACTTACGTGCTAATACCCTTGAGAAAGGTGTGAATCCTCTTCTTCGTGCTCCAGCTATGGATACATAGCAGGACAAACTTGGTTCTATAGCCTTGGGTGGCAACTTGTCTATTTAAAAACCTGCGGAGGGTCATCTGGGAAACCTTGTGGCACTTAGTGCATAAGATCTCTGTATTCGGCCCTTCAAAAAGTGTGGATGGTCCTGGAGGAAACCATCACCACTATAAGTAAATCTCATGTGCTGTTGTCGGGCCGTCGGTTTTCTAATGGTTTGCTAATTTGTTTATTATTTACTTTATTTATTTTATTTCATTGATTTTTTCTTCTTATTTTTCTTCTGTTTCGTCTATTCTAACAGGTGCGTGTGTGTATATATATATATATATATATATATATATATACATAATATAATATAATTATGGATGCGAATGAGTTTATTTGTAGGTATTTTGTAGTATTTTTAACTATTTAAATATATGAAATTTACATTTTATTTTTCATTAGTTGGTAAATAACAAATGTAAATTTTAAATAGTTCAATAATTAACAAATTATATGCATAATCTCATATATATATATATATATATATATATATATATATATATATATATATATATATATATAATTATTTATTTAAAAATATGATTCCATCGCTACATAAGGGTTCTCATGTTTCAAAACACTAGCCGAAAACTTCAATATCATTATTTAAATTAAATTGAATTAAAGTACCAAGCTCTGTTCCATCTTCAAGCGAATTTTTTTTTTTTTTAATAACTAATTCCTGAAATTTATGCATTTTATAAACATATTCATTATTAAAATTAAAATTACTATGGTAACGGCTAGAGCAATTATTTTAAAAAAAAGGGGCGTAAGGATTAATATTTTGTATCAATATCTCAGTTACATTCAAAGAGGTAAAATCAGCGTAAGGTTTAAAGCGGAAGATGACATCGTCTAGTCTGGTTTATTTATTTATTTATTTTATTTTTAATTTTTTTATTCTATTTTATATATATATATATATATATATATATATATATATATATATATATATATATATATGTATATATATATATATATATATATATATATATATATATATATATATATATATATATATATAAAGTACGTTTCATGGAATGAAACGGACAAGGAAAATTTTATTAGTTTTTATTCAGTTTTTCTAGTTTAAATACAGATTGTCTAATATGATGTTTAAGAGGTAGTCGAATATCTGTACAGATTATTTGCACTAACAGTTCAGCGAATTCATTTGACATTTTCAAGGTTTTTCTTTGTGAGTATAATATTTCTGTGTTTATGTTCTATGCTGTGATGTGGAGAAGTAGTAGTAATTCTAAGCTGTGCTATATGTGTGAAAAACTAAATCTATGTTGACCTGGCTTTAGCACACACCTAACACTTCACATTCTATTAGGTTGGTGCGAAAATAATGTCGTTTTTAACGTATTTTTTAATAACAAAAAACGACATTATTTTTGCACCAACCTAATAACTTATTTCATAACAAGTGATTGCGAGGATTTGACTAAACTGCTGTAGAAAATTACTTCCGTTATATCTAAACGTATCTTACCATTAGATTTTTTTATTCGGTGAGTTATGTACTCTCAAAGGCAGCTTATAAAAAAGAGATATTCCTATGAAGAAGTCATTAAAATTCTAACATCTTTTAGATAAAAATATTTTTCTTGTAACCATCTCTTTGATATTTCGATTCAATTTGAAAAACAAAAAAAGAAATTCTCAAAAACTCGAATGGGGTTTTCAGGACGTATAAAATATTTTTAATAAATGATAATCGAATATCTTTTTTTACAACAGTTGTTGCTTAAAAAGCAGTTCTTTTTGTAATATTTAGGATATAATTATTGATTTGCTAAATATAACTGAACATTTTGGTCGCACAAAAATGATATTTGTTAAAAGCAAATCTATTTTTGCTTTTGTTTCTTCAAGGAACCTTTTATCATTTATGAGAGGAGAAGAAATCAAATTTGTTGTGCTTAAAGGGGAACGTAATATTTATGTCTCAGTTGAGGTGCTAAAATATATTAAGATTTTTCAACTGTTTTATTTCTTTTGCTAAACGTTTTCAAGGTTTCGTTTCGGCCTGAAGCGTTTCTTCTCGACTTTCCTTAATAAACCAAACCTCGAAAACATTAAACTATAAGAAGTGACAAAATGTTCAAAGAAAGTAGAAAGTAGAACTTACAAAATGAGTCTGAAACAAAACACAGTAACCCACATTAAAAAAAAAACAAAAACAGTCGATTCCGTAACATTACAATAAAAATTGTTCGTAGTATTCTCTTTTATGTCAATGAAAATATGAGATCAGAGAAATGTCAAAGAAAAGCAAGACTAATTATACAAAATTAAAAAATCACCCTTTTTGGGGTTTTTTGCTGAAAATAGATTCATACATTCTTGTACATATCAGGAAAGCATGGTGACATCGCGATCATGCAATATCAATCAAGACTGTACGTGGAATAATTCTCTCTTGAGAAACAATAATAATCTGAAGATGGTAAACAGCGAGCGACTAATACAGAGAAAAAATAAACTCTAAAGGCATAGGTTAGTTTGGTTTGGTTTATTTTGTTTTATGGTATATCAACCTCAGTGGGTTATTTAATGCCGACTACATTTTTAGGATAGATTCGTATGAATATAATATTTATTCTTTGGTTTAGATTGGTTCGGTTTATTTTGATTTTACGGCATATCAACCTCAGTGGGTTATTTAATGCTGACAACATGTTTAGGATACATTCGTATGAATAGAGTATGTATTCTTTAGTTTAGATTGGTTTGATTTATTTTGTTTTACGGCATATCAACCTCAATGGGTTATTTAGTGCCGACAACATTTTTAGGATAGATTCGTATGAATAGAATATGTATTCTTTAGTTTAGATTGGTTTGGTTTATTTTGTTTTACGGCATATCAACCCAATGGGTTATTTAATGCCGACAACATTTTTAGGATAGATTCATATGAATAGAACATGTATTCTTTAGTTTAGATTGGTTTGGTTTATTTTGTTTTACGGCATATCAACCTCAGTTGGTTATTTAATGTCGACTACATTTTTATTGCTGGTAATTTTTTGTCCAGAATCTGTTTCTGGTAATATATTTCCTTCAAAATTGTATTGCTGCTGATATTTTTTCAAAAGAGTATTGCTTGTATTAGTTACCTATTATTCCATAACTTGGACCCTAACAGGTGCTACCACCCCAGTTCAGGGTGGACCTGGGAACACCAGCAATTACGAGTTGGTTCCACGCTCCTCAAAACCTCCTGATTAGAGGCCTTGCTGCTGCACGTAGTTTATCATCTTACCCAGGACGTGGATGTAGTTTAACGTTTTATCCAGGACAACATAGGTTAGTGAGATTATTTATAACCATGTGGTTAGACATGATTAATCTTGTGACTATTAATGGAGTGGCATTCTCTAACCTTGCCAATGTTGATTTTATCAAGACAGCGAATTTTTGGAAAAGATATTAGAATTATCCAGAATGCATTCTAGTAGGAAACAGATGGAGAGAAAATAAATTAAATACGCATAAATGGAAAATGTGCATAAGACAAGGATGTGTGTCTGCCACTAGACTTATGAAACTTTTAAAGTAAGACTGTCATGAGGGAATCCTGAGATAATTTGAACCCCTAACAGGAATTATTATCGGCAAAATCTTAACCACATTAGATACTCAGATGACACAGTGTTGATTGCAGACATAGAAAGAAAACTGCAGAAAATCCCCCACAATTCCGTACGGGAAAGCGTATTACTAATGAGGAAAACTTCGTTAGAAATAAAGAAAAGTTTAACTGCTACATAATATTGGTCCTCCTATATGGAAATGAATGTTTGACAATCTCATCGCAAATGAAGAGGAAATTTGTGTCAACAGAAATGTCGTTTTATAGACGGGTGCTAAGAATACCATTTAATGAACATGTAAGATTTAGGTTTTGAGGAAGAAGGAAACGAAAAGGACGCTGATATTTAAAATAAAGAAGAAACAGGTGAATATTCATAAAATTGAATTAAGTGCTTCTACGGAAAGGACATGATGGAAAGTCATGATATCCCATGTTCTGAAGGAATACAGCTCATAAAAAAGAATATCAGTTTACTCATGTTTATTTATATAAAACTAGCAGGTTTCGCCTGCTCGCTATCTGGTAATTTTTCTAGGAAAAAAATGAGTTGTTTTTTATGGGATTAATGTTCAATATTTATGAAATGTTAAAGGGCTTGTGAACGTTCAATATATTTTTTTGAAGAAGATGACAGTAGAGACAGAAGAAATTAATTGGTCAGTTGTGGGGGCAGGACTGGTAGAGTTAAGGAAAGTTTTACAAATAGATGCCAACTTGTTGAAGACCAGGCAAAATGCAAATTTCAAACACTTTTCTGCGCTATATAGGACGATATTACTAAACAGCACTATTTTTAATATGAAAATCAAAATATTGAAGGACAGTTAATTAATGAAATATATTTTCTAAAATCAATATACAAATTAGATAAACCTGAATATTGATATAGCCTGGAAGTAGATAACATAAAATACATATATTGAGCTGAGGAAAATTATACTGAGAGGTGCCGGCCCTGGGGAACCGCTGCCCGAGGCTGCGCTTTCTCATTGCACTAGAGAGAAGGATCGGAGCACGCACCGAGATCAGCACAACCGACGGTTGCCGGGGCACGGGGAATTTTTGCTCCTTGCCCGGAGTTAATTAAACCGATCTTTTGTCACAACCTGACCTTGTGTGGGCTGTGTAAATACAAATTATACTGAGAGATTCCCAGCCCTGGTGAACAGCTTTTTAAAATACAAATTACTATAAAGTATTTTTAACAAGTTTATTTATAATCTCTTAGTTGCGTCTCTGTCTTTGGCCAGAGTGTGCTCATGGGAATGGGGTCCGTCGAAGGACAGAGTTCCAACTGAGGAAAATTACACTGAAACGTGCCCAGACCTGAGGAACAGCTGCCCGAGGCCGCGCCCTATCATTGCACTAGAGACAGGGATCGGTTCTCGCACAGAGACAAGCTCAAGCGACGGCCAAGGGGGCTCGAGAATTTTTGTTCCTAGAGCGGATGTAAGCGCTCCGGCTCCCCACATTAAACCGACCTTTGTCCCAACATGACTTCGGGGGGCGGGGAGTAAATACAAATTACTTTAAATAGTTTTAACACGTTTATTTATTATCTCTCAGTTGCGTCTCTGTCTTTGTCCAGAGTGCGCTCATGGGAATGGAGTCCGTCGATATATAGAGTTTCAACTGAGAAAAATTACACTGAAAGGTGCCCATCCATAGGTAACAAGCTGCCTGAGGCCGCGCCGTCTCATTACACCAGAAATAGAGGGAGTGGTGCTCGCACCGAGGTCAGCGCAACCAAGGGACTCGGGCAATTATTGTTCTTAGCTCAAGTGTACGCGCTCGGGCTCCCACATTAAACCGATTTCATTGAGGGAAGAGTAACCTCAGAATTCGTGGGATAATTTAGCTCCTGTTTCGTATGTATCGATATAGATAATCATTTTCCTAATATGTGAATGATATCATTAAACTGTTTTGATTTCGAAACCTCCGAATAGCGCACTTTACTTAATTTACATATGCAAATAATTGTCATTCATTTATCTGATCTAAATAGTTTCCTTGGTAGGAACGTTATGAAATCTTATATGCCAATCCTTTCTTCTGTATTAACTTCTTGCGCTAGTGGCTAGTTCAGGACGATTGTCCTGTGTTATGATGCAACAAATAGACTTTAATTCGTTTTAGTTACAGTTGAGGAAACTCGTATTATTCGGAGTTGTAATGGAATAGGAAGAGAATAAGAGACATGTTTGTAATGTCTATATTTATTAAATGAGGTTTTGTAACTATTTACATTGTTCGGACTATTGACCTCGTTTTATTGTCATATTCACTACGTTTCGGCCATTAAATGTACTGGCCTTCATCTTGTCTATGTGCCACCCAAAGATAGCCTGCTTTGCTACTGAATACACCGCAGGGTATATTTATGCCTTATCCAAGGGAAATAATCAAAAGTGAACAAAACAGGTGGTCGGAACAAGAATTCGGTGTGAATATTTCACTTTTCACCGATAACATTCCTACTACAGTTACATTCAGTGTTTTATTAGGTTGATGCAAAAATAATGACGTAATAATGTCGTTTTTGACGTTAAAAAATACGTCAAAAAACGACATTATTACGTCATTATTTTTGCACCAACCTAATAGTTATATTTTTATTTACTCAGCACAGTGATTGAAATGTAAATCTCTATTTTTATATATTCTGATTTAACACCCTGTGCCTTTTTTTTCTTTGGGATTTGTTAAAGGAGCAAATCTAATATGCCAAAACAAGTCTTTTGAAAAGCTTGAAGGGTGAATGCAAGTTATTAGGTTGGTGCAAAAATAATGTCGTTTTCTCACAAAGTAAGAAATGTGAGAAAACGACATTATTTTTGCACCAACCTAATATGTCTTCTACACGAGAAAAGTTCCTAGCGAAATCATTTGATGCGATTTCTAATCGTCTTCGGAAGCTTGTAGCGAAATCTTGGTGGCCATATCGAATTTTAAAAAAAACACACACACACTCAAGCTAAACACTTTCCTCTCATATCAATTTCTTGTAAAACTTATTGTTAAAAGGTAAATCGTGAGTATTTCAAAATGGGGACTTACATTTCAGTCCCCCTGTATGTATGCATGTATAATATATATATATATATATATATATATATATATATATATATATATGTGTGTGTGTGTGTGTGCGTGCGTGCGTGTTTTATTCAGTGTGACGGACAGGGGACTTTTATATATTATTTTATGTTTTATTCAACAAGGCATAGCATGACGTCTAACTCTACATAATCCACATGGGAATGTAAACACAGAAAAAAATACTAACAACGAATGCCATGAAAATGTTCGAAAGTTCTTCGGCCAATAAATCTGATGATCAGCTTCATTTAGAAAAGAAAACAAAATATAAGAACATTAGAAAAACTGAGCAAAACCTAACGTAGCTTCCAATTGTCATTCCCATAAATATATTTCTAGGGTGGAGTAATGGTTAGCGGCTCGGATTGAGTAATCGGTAGAGCCGAGTTCGAATTCGAGTCGAATTGATTATATTGGGAAAGATATGAATCCTTTTCGTCACCGCCCTCAGCTATGGGTAAATATCACGACAGATAGGGTTCTATAGTCTTGGATGGCAACTGATCTATCGCAGAAAGAAATGGCAACCTACAGCGGGGAAAAATCTGCATCGTCAGTTATGTATCAAAAGATACATGATCGTTTAAGAGTCTATCACGCATGGCAAATAGCTGAATGGTGCTGAGCTTTCCTTTTTGTTACATCGACTTTGTGAATATAAACATAATACTAGAATGATAATTATATATCTTCATTTTACTGTTGGAATAGCTAAATGTAAGCGTTATTTATATTTTAATGATTTTTCCTCATACGTTTTGCTGATAAGATACTTCCGACTACTTGCTTTACCAGAAATTCCGATCTACAATTATCTAAATGCTGAAAATTGATCTTAATCGTTATTATATGTCATGTTTTTGTTGTCTTCTTTTCTAAGTGTTATGGTCTAGGTTAGGACCAAAGGAAGAACAACACGAACACAAGAGTAGAAATAACGAAAGTTTATTACACGAAATAATAATACAAGATGTGGAAGGTGTTAGTATGACTGTCAGTCTGGTTTGGAGTGAACTACCATCGGCTCTACTCGATTCGACCCTTTCTCTTGAGAGGCGTAGTATACATAGTGTTAGGAAGAGTTCATTCTGTAGGTAAAGATCCATGACACTAAGTAACGATTTTTTCTGAGGGTTTTGCTTCTACAAACCATTTGTTCAAGACTCAAGGATGTACTTAGAGTGGTTTTATTATGGCCTTTCTTGAGCTTAAATCATTTAAATATTCCTTTTAAAAGGAATATTGCAATATAAATAGTATTTCTCTCTGCCCCATATATATATATATATATATATATATATATATATATATATATATATATATATATATATATATATATATATTGGTAGCATATTGACATTGAGACATGTTTCATTGAAAAATTTAGACAAGTTTTGTCTACATAAGTAGACAATTGGATCTTTTCACGGAAATTTTTGGTCTTCTTTTATGACAACAGAAAGCTTTTCCGTGAATATGAAACGATCAAATTGAATATAAGTAGACAAAGGTTGTCTAAATTATTCAATGAAATATGTCTCAATATATATATATATATATATATATATATATATATATATATATATATATATATGATAAAAGAAATGAACAAATAGGCAGCATGTGTAAATCTAACACGTTTCATATTTTTACAGCTTCACCAGATATTCAAAGATAAGAGACAAAAAGATAGCAAACACTTTTATTTTCAGTTATATTTGGGTCGTTACTCATTGGTCAGTCACGTGGATAATTCTATGTGTGTCGGTTTGTGAAGATCGTTTTCTTTCTCAGGGGTCATTGGATGGTAATGTTCATTTGTAACTGTGTGCGTGTCTGCCTAATTGGAGTTTTATCTTCACTTTTGTGCGGTTAGCCTGAGCAATTTGATAACACAGGGTTCTAATTTAGGACTCACCTCTTTAAGAATGTATTTCTTTGTATTAGTTAGATATAAGTTAGGTACTTTTAAAATGGATTCAAAGAAAGTTAGCAATGTAATGTTTTAGGTACGTGTTTATAGTTGGTAATAATGTTAAGTTTGCAATGTATTTTCTCCTTAAAGAATTATGAACTTTATTAATTAGGGTGGCAATAGTTTGGCTGTTGGTTCTAAGAACTGAGTTGCTTGACCCACATACGTCGAAAACAATGGGCGTTTCCACTATATACTGGTAAAGCGGATGTAAAAGAAATATTTTATAAACTCTTCTAATTCTCTTTGACTCTTATTTTAAGAATGAATTCTTTTCATTTAAATTAATCTTGAACACTATTTTTCAATATATTTCATAGCGATAACCATGATATTTTTGTTTCAATTTATGACAAAGTCGGTTTGATTAGCGAAAATTATTAATTATTCACCAAAAATTGATTCCAGAATTTTGTTAGTCGGAATTATGAGTTTTTCTAAAAATGAATTCATTTTGTCTTCATTAAATTTTTTGTTTTTTTTTTCAATTTTTAAAGACTGTCAAAGGATCTGCAAATTATCGCTGAGATATCAACATCATTCGTAATAACCAACACACAAAGAAACGCACACAAACGTATAAAATAACTGAATAGGCAAAAAACACAGTAAAAAAATCATTTATGCACTTAAGTAACATCCACAAACAATATATTTTCCCATTTAAATATTTGCTTTGTCAGAAATATTGCTTAAGAGAAATTAAGAGAATGTGAAGAACGTTGATTTCATAATTAGATTAATTCGTTTTTTTTTTTTTTTCATACGTTGATATTCATTTTAATTCTTTTCAACATTTGTATCAATTTGTTCTACAGTTTTTCCATCATGAGGATCAACATTAATTAATTATTGATAGAACTTTTCGGTTATTGTTTATTGTCGCTTTATCAGAACAAAATAACTACAAAGAGACGGACAGATATAAACAGACCCAGGCAGGTAAATCGATGCGTATATCACCACAGGAGTCTACATTAGTAACATTAAACATTAATAAATATTAAACATTAATAAATATTAAACATTAATAAATATTAAATATTAATTAATATTAATATAGTAAATGTAACACCGAATTTAAAAAAAAAAAACAAAAAAAAAAACAACTAATGATTCTCTCTCAAATTTCCACCGACCGAAAATGCAGGAAACGTTTTTAATTTACTACTTTTCTTACTTGATTACGCACACACGCGCATGCACACAGACATACACATGCGCATTCACACGCATACACACATGCGCACACACGCATACACATACATACACGCATACACATACATACATACACAAATACACACGCATGCGAGCGCACCACACAAAAACACACGCACGGGCAAGCACACATATGCGCACACATACATACAAACACACGCACGCACGTACACACCCACCTACATACGTGCGCGCACACACACACACACACACAGACACATAAATATACAACCCATCAGATATATAGATTATGATCTGGCTTGAAACACAAGCAAAAAGATAAACAACTGTTTTTATATGCCGTTATTTTCGGCGTCAGAAACACAAAATTCCAAGTCGCTTCCTAAATTTGAACATTTTATTAGAAAATATAATATTTTTTTCTACAGTCTTGTCCGATCAATGCAATAACCGCCCTCTAATGTACGGCTTAAATTTTCCAGATTTATTTTAGGAAAATGCTGTTCGTTGATTAAATAATTTCACGGTTCAACCATTTTCATTTTAAATGAAAAATCCATTTATAATATAAACGAATAATCTAAAATAAAATGGAAGTCAGTGAGAAAAATATTATTGCATCTTGACCTGGGTGGACCTAACCGATCTTAGATGATCTTTGAAAATATTTAATATCTTCGGCCTTCTTCGGATTCATATCGTCAGTCTGTATACGGCTGACACGCCTACTTTCTACATAGCGCAGAACCAAATGGTCGTAAAACAAATGTTGAACAGAATTTTAAGGGAGACAAGGAATCGATGTTTTAGATCCGAAGTCTGAAGTAAACTTGATTGATGCTTAGAAGCAAAACAAAATACACAAATTACGCGAGAATTTAGAACAAAAACAAATGCGGAACTGTTCGAAAAAATAGGAAAGAATTTGAATGATGGAGATTTTCGGAAAAGATAACCGGTGATAAATAATCATAAGTAAGAGAATGTGTGTCAAAAGTTCAGATTTGGAATTTTGGATTTTGGACGTGTTTAATGATTTATTGCCTTTGTCTAAGTTCTTATTAAAAACTTAATTTTTCCTGAACCAATTTTCCTTCGTCAAATGTAAATACACTAAATCTACAATGCGAAAAGTCTGAAGTTTGAAATGGCACGCAGTCTCGCTGTACTCTGACCCAACACAGGCTATACTCTGAACCTAACAAAAAGTTCTCAACATTTGTATCTGAAGAACGGCTAGTTATTCAAGAGTAACAACCCGAATCACGCGACTAGATCATATGAAACTAATAACCATATAATTTTCGTGTTAGCAAAAGTGTTCGTATTTCTTCAGCTCCTTTCTCAGTGTCTACCATGCAACAACTGATACGCACAAACTCACCAGTAAAGATTCTCAGGAAAAGTATTTTATTAATATATCGTTCTTAGATTAAATTAAGAATTAGATTAAACTATTTTTCTTTAGTCCACAATCAACCATTATGATATAACATTTGCATAGATATGTTTACATGGACTTTTGTCGCAGTTTTGGTGTGTGGAAGCCGTTCCCAAAGTTTGTAAAAAAAATTTGTATACACCCTGGAACATTTTGGATACACCCAGGGACATTTCACCGTATGTGAAAGAAATATTCTAAGCATGAACGAATGGTAGCCATAGATATGCAATATTTAGTTTGCATTCTCAACTCAAATAAAAACATATCCCAACAATGAACGAAATAGATTTAAACAAAAACTCGCTAATAATGGTTTCTCAATGAATTGTGGAAAATAAGTTACCAGCGATGAATTTTTCCCATAGGGTTCAAAATCATTACTGTTGGTTGCTCTAGAAATTTGAATGAATCGTCTTGTTTTCACCCACCTTATTAAATGTGATTGTGCTTTGAGTTTGAAAGGATCCCTGTGAATAGATAAAGTTGCTACAATTGTTATCCATTCATCCGTTCTACTTCGTCTCGAAGAGCATCTTGTTTGAAGCTCTACCAATTGTTACCTGGACATTCTAGGCGTCTTCCCTACTTTTATAAAGATAAAGTTCGACCCTTCTCTTAGCGGAATTTTCGAAAGAACAAAGAGAACAATTACAAAAATGCCGATCCCAATGAGAAATACAAAAAAACTATCAATTCATTTTATGATATTAAGACGCACTAAAATATCGAATTTGATATAAAAAAAAGTTCCATTGCTACATAATTCCTAGTTCTTTTATGTGGCAAGTGCTTCCAATTTGTAGGCAATGGCTCTCCATAAAGAATTTCATCTAATTGCTTTCTTTCTGATATCAGAACTTTAACATAGACTAACAGGAACGGTTGACAATTTCTTATATATTGGAAGCCATAGGCACTGCGTCATGGTGTAATGGTTAGCAAGCTTGTTGCGCTAGATCAATTGCGAGTGAATAGTGAGTTCGATCCTCACTATGTGTCCCATACTTTCGGCCTTGTGCCACATCTAAGCTGTGCTTAGAAAATCGTTAAGAGCACCTCGAAGTGGTGTAATGGTTGGAATGCTTGTCTCGCTAGATCAATTGCGAGTGAGTAGTGAGTTCGATCCTCACTATGTGTCCCATACTTTCGGCCTTGTGCCACATCTAAGCTGTGCTTAGAAAATCGTTAAGAGCACCTCGAAGTGGTGTAATGGTTGGAATGCTTGTCTCGCTAGATCAATTGCGAGTGAGTAGTGAGTTCGATCCTCACTGGGTGCCCCATACTTTCCGCCTTGTGCCATATCTCAGCCAAGATACGGAACACATGTGTGAAGGAAAAAAATAGAAAATATTAATAACATATGAAACTGTTTGAAACAATATTTGCTACCGGCATATTACTCATTGACCCCCTCTCTCTCTCTCTACATATATATATATATAGTTGTATATTTAGGCAGCAATCCTTCCTTTATCCATGTTTCGTTAAAAACGACAGACAAGGTACTACGGTTAAGCTTTTTATTTAATTTTTCTTGTGTTCTAACAAGAGCTTTCTTTTCTGGACAAAGGCTCTGTAAGAACTTTCCAAATGTTTCGGCTATACCGTTAGCCATTATCAGGGATGCTTCGATTTTTCAGCTTAATTGAGTGTGTGCATTATGTGTATGTCTTAGTATGTGGTAGGTATGTTTTTAATTTCCGAATACGTTTAGCACATTTTAGATTTGTTCATAGTTAATATTGTTAAGAGTTGCCTTTTTTTTATTATTAAAACTTCCATTATTTTTAGTCTTTTTTTTTTTTTGCAGGTGGATGCAGTTAATATATTTGTCTTTTCTACTAGTATGTTTATAATGGAGTCTGTTAAATTTATGTGTGTGTTTAAATGGGTTCTAATAGAGCTGTGATCAGAAAGGTGCAACTTTGTCCAGAAAAGAAAGCTCTTGTTAGAACACAAGAAAAATTAAATAAAAACGCAGAGGATTTAAAATTAAAAAAAAAAAAACATCGATTATATACTTAAAACACTTTAAAAAAATTCCTTTACTACATTTAAAGTGGCAGTGAGACTCTACTCGCATCTACATAAACAAACCTAGTCCGATGATGTCTTGAGGGACGGAACGCTTCACACAAAATGTTTTTCCACTGTGTCATATATATATATATATATATATATATATATATATATATATATATATATATATATATAGTCTGTGTATTTAGTGAGCAAATGTTCTTTAAGGCAAATATTATGAAAAACAGCAATTATGTTGTGTCGATTAATTCTAATGATCGAGATTTCCAACTTACGCATAATCCTTCTCAGACAAGGAGGAAATTAGCTGTTGTTTATTGTTTATTTTGGAAAAAAATGAACAAGAAATATCGTCCAACCTTTCGACTATCTTAAGTTATCATCAGGATAATGACTAATTATACGAAACCCACCAATTGTCTCTTCCTATTAATTATATTAGTTTTACGCACACACACATATATATATATATACACACACACACAGACACACAGACACACACACACACACATATATATATATATATATATATATATATATATATATATATATATATATCTGTATTTATGCAGCAATCCTTCTTCCATGCACATTTCATTGAAAACAACAGACACTTTTATTTATTTTTTTATACAATTTCTCATGCGATCTAAATTTTTCTTTTCTTTTCGGATGATGAATTACATAAAAAACTGCCCGAATGCTCATTTTATCTGAGCGCTTTAGGATATACATTTAACCATTTTGAAGTATTATATTTTAGCTGCTAAAATAAGAAATAGTTTGTTGTACGTATATTTTATAAAATGTTTTAATTTTTCAAAACACGGACAAGATATTATGCCCATGTTCAAAGTGTTGGTTTATTTGCTTTTATCAATAAGCTTCCAGTATTTTTAGACATTTTTTGTATGTAGATGATGCTATTATATTAGTGATGTCAACAAGAATGTTACGAATACTGCGCGTTATTTTTCCATAAATATATATATAACAATAATAATAAATAATTAAGATAAGAAACAAAAAATAAATAAATAATGACAAGCAACATAATTTAACTCAAATAAATAAATAAACAAATAAACGACTTCTGTTAAAATAACCGCCAAAATAGACTAACCACAATAGACCTCTGACCCGTATATATAAATAGCCGAGAAAAATAACAGAACTCGTAGCCTGATGATTGCATCTAGCATGAAGCAGACTGTCGCCTCTAAGTGTTGACTTCTATGTTCACTTTTATATTTATACAAGCTCTATCTCTTATATTGTAAACAAATGACGTCACACATTATGAAATGAACAAAGTCCGACAATTATTTTAAAACATTTTTATGCTTATACATTTAAAATAAACTGTATTAACAACATTTACCGGGCTGAAAGTCTGAGAAATTGTTTACATTTGGATACGCATCGAACAGATATAAATGTACGTGAGAAAAATAATAGAAAATTGTAGTTTAAAAACAGTAAAATCGACCTTGCTAACCGAAAGCCTCCTCTGTGTCGAAATCGGTAAAAGCACGTCAGGCTATATGACGGTTCCGTATAGGATAAAGGTTCGATTCCTGTCGGAGGACGCATATTTTCTATGACAATTTCTCGGACATTCAGGCCAGTAAATGTTGTTTAATACTGTTTATTATAAACAGAGCATTTACTTAAATATTTGTATCTATAAAATGAACGTATAAACGTAATAAAATGTCTTAAATAATTGTCGGAATTTGTCCATGTCATACTGTATGACGTCATTTGTTTACATTTGGAAACGCCATAAGCAGATAAAAATGTACTTCAGAGAATCATGTAAGATTGTATTTTAAAGAGAGTAAAATCGACTTTGCTAACCGAACGCTCCTCTGTAACCAAATCGGTTAAAGTCACGTCAGGTTGTATGACGGTTCCATATAGGATACAGGTTTGATTTTTGTCGGGGACGCATATTTTCTATGAAAATTTCTCGAACATTCAGGCCGGTAAATGTTGTTAATACTGTTTATTATAACACAGAGCAATTACTTCAATATTTGTATCTATAAAAAGAATGTATAAACATAGAAATGTCTTAAATAGATTATATGGTTATTATGTGATATCGATTTTCGATGTTTCTAACGCAGCGATAGCTGATCTTTACATTATTATTTTTTTTTAAATCTTCTTTAATATTTCAGTGATTGAAGTGTTTATTTCTTCCAATATTCGTTTGAACATTATGATTATAAGAGAGTTAAACCATAACAAATTATGGCGCTTCTTTATTTTGACCTGTTTTTTTATTTTATTTTATTATTTTTTTTCATAAATATTCTCTATTTACATTATGGTTGTTTACTTTTACTGATTTATATATTTAATTTTATTTTATCAACTATTTCCTTATTGCAGGTGTTAGTAGAAAATCTAATTTAAGATATTAGATGGATGATTGGAATCATTATTAACGTATATATGGCTATGTAAATGTTTCGTATACAGTTTGTAATAACAAGTATACAAGAAAGTTGATCGATTTAGCATTGGTGGTTGTGGTAATTTTTAGTTCCTGAAATTTGAAGAATTTAATCAGTTCCTTTCTCGATCGGTCTATGTTTCTCGGTCTTGTTTTACGAAGGATTACACCGTAATCTCCGTAGAGTGTTGTGTCCGTGATATTTAAAATAAATCTTAATCGGCATAATAATAACAAAATTACAACCATCTCCGATGCCTCTGCAGAATTGAAAGCACCCATGGCAATGTTAAATTATGTGTTATTTCTTTTAGTCCACAGACAACCATTATGACATAACATATGTTTTTTGCGCCTGCTTTATGATTTTAATCTCGTTATCGCTAATAAGATAGTAATCATTAGCTATATTGATGGCAGGTTTTCGGTAAAACCCACAAAGGTCGAATTGCTTAAACGCATATACCTTGATCTTTTTTATATTTGTAAACAATTCTGCGGATTCTGCTCCATTAATCTACTTGTTAATTCGTTGAGAATCTTTTGTAAACCCTTTCAAAGATACTGCTGTATCATTAAAGAGGATACATACAGACAAAAGTGGTACTTAAGTGAAGGAACAGCAACACGCCCGTAGATGAAAGAAGAGTGGTTTATTGTACAAGAGAATAATCTACTGAAGGACATGGAATCGGGTGGCACGCTAGTTATTCCCGAAGCAAGGATATTTACCAACTGTCCCACGCGGCCAGATGTGGCACAAGGCCGAATATAAAGTGGAGTATCCGAGCCCGTTGGCTCGGGCAAAAATTCGCCGTAGACACCGTACGAAACGGGGTCGGGAAGGTGTCTACCACCCCTGATGAGACTCTGACCTTCGGCATCGCCTCGTCTGGGTTCCTCTTCGCCCGAAGGCTGAGAGTTCGACCAGCACAGCTGGAGATGAATCTCTAACTAATTGCCGAAGCAAGTATATTTACCTTACCCACTCCCTACGGTGTGGCAGGATGTGGAACAAGATCGTTTTTTAAAACCGAGCCCGTGGGCTGGGGAAAAAATTACTAGTAGACCCCGTAAGAAACGGGTTCGGGTCGCTGTCGACCACCCCACACGACACTCTGCCCTTCGGCATAGCTTCGTCTTGGTTCCTCTCCGCCCGAAAGCAGAAAGTCCGGCCAGAACATCTGGAGACTAATCTCCAACTAATTGCCAAAGCAAGCCCCCATTTTGTATCCTGTGCTCACTGATATAGTCAGTCAATATAGACCATAGGCAGTGAGGGATATTACATCGCAACAGATACTTTTACTAATTTGACCTATATTTCTTTTAGTTGGGTTGAGCAAGCGGTAGTGTGGATTGCGTTGGAAATTAGTTTTATGGATTTTAATGAGCATCCAAATATAGAAGAAATCTATATGTGAAAATGTCTATATGAAAATGGGAAGTATGTGTCATAGAGATGACAGTGAAATTTCCCTATATAAAATAAATCTAAGAAAGATCGATCAAGAAAAATAACCGTTAAAATTCTTTAAATTTCATCATCCAAAAATCATTACAACAAAAATTCAATAGTGATCAAAATTCTCGAATTGACATTGCCTTGAATCCTGGCAAATTACATCCAAGAGACAAATATTTACCTAATGAGAAATACGTAAATAGCGAATATAATCGCCTTCGAATTATACTTAAACATTTAAACAAATCAGTACAATATACAGGGTGTTTCAAAAAGAATACGCCAAAATCATCATGTGATGTGTCAATAACGAAAAAAATTACAAACCTCTAGCATGAACACATGTGTTGTATATACATTCAAGTTTCATTTCATGTTTTATAAGTGCTCAATGTGGCCACCACCGGCAGAGTGGACAACATCAAGCCGATATGAGAATTCCTCCTAAACACGCCTCAGCATGTCACGGTCTGCCGTGTTAATTGCAGCTGTTATTCGATCTTTCAAGTCATCAATACTTGCTGGAAGTGCTGGAACATAAACTTGGTCTTTAACATACTCCCACAAGAAAAAGTCACACACAGTGAGGTCCAGGGATCTGGTAGGCCAAGCACAGACAGCAAGGTCTTTAGCATCTCTCCTCTCAATCCATCGCTGAGGCATGTTTTCATTCAGATAAGCTCTAACCCCGAGATGCCAATGGGGTGGTGCTCCATCTTGCTGAAAAATGAAGTCATACGAATCTGCCTGCACCGTGACAATGTCGTTTGTTTTCGCGAACTTAAGAACGCAAAACGCCTTCTGCTGAGGAGTCGCGATTTTGATTGATCTTTCCACAATTCAGCTGCACCGGAAGTTATACTAAACACAGCGGTGAAACTGACACCCAATCAAAATTTGATAACTACTCTATCAAATAACCACTGATTGAGTCCACTACAATGCTATAGACCTGAAAAAACAGCGTAATGATTTTGGCGTATTCTTTTTGAAACACCCTGTATATATATATATATATATATATATATATATATATATATATATATATATATATATATATGGCATATTAACAGCTAAATCCAACAATAAACAAATATTATTTATGAATCTAAAGTTAAATATATAAAAGCGCTAGAAGATAGAAGAAAGCATACATAACTCGGGTGAACCGCCCCACCCTATCGGCCTATTAGAGATCTACTCATTTCTGGTAAACTACTAGAGACCCTAATCAATGTTGGATTGGTTAAGCATCTCCCACCGCCTTCTTTCATCTCTAAGTCAAATGCTGATGTATTAAAGATCAATTGTCTATCAAGATAAGAATAGTAAAAGTGAACATTTCGAAAGCATTTGTGAGGATTTC
The DNA here is from genome assembly GCA_963932145.1 of Acanthosepion lycidas. Taxonomy (NCBI): domain Eukaryota; kingdom Metazoa; phylum Mollusca; class Cephalopoda; order Sepiida; family Sepiidae; genus Acanthosepion; species Acanthosepion lycidas. Next base: position 6,552,660 of record OZ010592.1, on the reverse strand, counting down.
ATAAACGTTTCATATTCACAAGTTTAAAACTTACGGTGTCTTCGGACAAAATTTTAAATGATCCATTCTTTCATATCAAATCGCGAAATTAAATTTATTCTGAAGTGCTAATTTTCTAGATCTCTTTTTACTAAGGCAGGTTTCCCCCAGGGCTCGATATTTTGCCCTACGTTGTTTTTCGTGTCCATGTCATTCCTATGGCATCAGCTGTCAACTTGCTATCTACGCTAATGACACAATGATTTACTCCTGTCTCGATAGTAAATCTGATCAGTTCGATAAGATCAAAGTGGTAGCTTATGTCAAAAGCGACCTTCAGTCTGTTGTTAACTGGAACAAAGAAAGGCTTGTTTTTTAACGTCCCCAAAGCAAAACTGTCCTCTATTAATCAACTGAGACACCCCTTTGTGCCTTCCATCAGCATGACTGGGTCTAACCTCCAGGAGATTGATTCTTTTTTCCCTAATATACTCGGCTGACATGAAGCGAGGGCTATATTGAATTCATTGCTAGGTCAGCTACTATGAAGTTTTTTTTTTTGTCTCCAGAAACTACCATTCGTTTATTCTTGGAATTGCTGTCATACACGGTGAAATATTCCTTCTAAATACAGGATGTATTCAAAATAATTTTACAAAATTTGGGAACGGGTTCACCACACCAAAACTGCGACAAAAGTCAATGTAAACATATCTATGCAAATGTTATGTTATAATGGTTTTTGGTGTATGCAAATCTTTCGTTTTTGAATTATTAAGTTTAAAGTTTACGGTAGACACTGTTAAATGTACAATCTAAGATACAATCGAAAAATACTTTAACAAACTTTGGGGCGGGTTTATGATACGAAAACAAGGTAAAGTATCTATATAAACATATGTTCAATAGTCTATCGTTGTACCTCATCACATCAACTTATAAGAAATGTTCAAAATGTCCTGCACTTGATTCTACACCTTCATGCTCCTGTCGGATCATTGACTGACCGACCCTTTCAAATACTTCCACAGGTTGTCGAAGGGTTTCGTATGCCCACGTGACATGTTGATGAAGCACATCTGTATTATTAATGTCAGCTGCAAAAACGGGTGTTTTAGGTAGATAAACATCCAATATATTGAGTTCGGAGGAGCTTGCAGGCCATGTGACCGGTCATCTCCTACCTATTCAGCTTTTATGGTAGATATCAATCAGTGCATTGCGAACGATGTAACTAAAATGTTTTGGAGCCTCATCATCCCTGAACTACACTGCTTCTATGCATTTAATGATATATGGGTACATATTCTAGCAGGTCTAGAAGTGTCTCTGTAGAAAGCTCCTCTAAGACGTGCTGGGAAAACATATTGGCCTAACAGACAGTCAACTACAATTCCAGACCAGACATTAATTGTAAACTGATGCCTGTGTCTAGTCTCTTGTACCACAGGGATTCTGAATCGCCCATAAATATTGGTTGTGGAAATTTGTTATTCTATCTCTCCCAAATATTGCCTCATCAGTGAACAAAAATGATACGACAAACAACGGATCAGCAGTTTATACTATAAAAGATCGGTAAAAGTTCTCCAATGGTGAGTGTCCTGAGATCCATCTGAGATGTACGATGCACGGCTACTTGACATGTACTGATACCTAGATCGTCTCTGTCAGCCTGTAGAATGTTTTCTTCGTGATTAGGTGTACGAGCGGATCTCTGTCTTCCCGATACATAGTTTGTGGTGACACGGCTCCTGTCTCAGAAACGCGACGATAAACTGTGGGAAAGTTTGGATGACTCGGCTGTCTTCGGTCTAGAAACGCAATCTAATAAAGCCGTGCATCTTCGCGTCCATTCGTGCGGTCGTATGTAAAAATCGCATCTGCCTGCTCATGATATTAATATCCTGCCATTGGAACACTTCTCAGTTGCCTCACTACTAGGCAACTGAAACGGTGAAGAGAGTCAAATGTACACAAATGTACACGAATGAAAAATGGAACGTAGTCTCTATGGTAACACAGCGCCACCCACCATAAACTTAACTCAAAAACGAAGGATTTGTGGAGAAAACTTATATGGAGATTTATTCTTGTCCTTGTGTGCGAAACCTGTTCCAAAAAATTTATAAAAGTATTTTTGATACACCCTGTATATAGATATTCTTAAAAAGATCCAAACAAGGATCTGTGATATTATTGGTCCGCATCTGACGTCTCGGCAACTCTCACTTTCGCACCACTGTAAAGTTGCTCTCATGTGTTTTTCTATAAATAATTTCATAGTGATTGTTCGGATGATCTCCTTGCTATGGTACCTAGACGTTATTAATTTAAGCAAAACACGAGACCGGCGTCAAGATTTGATCAATTTATATTCGGGTTGGATAGATGTAAGCGTAAGTTCTATACTGACAATTACTTTTCTTGCACTCGCTTACGGCGACATCTTTTCCATTCAACTTTAATCTTCAACAATTTGAAAGCAATGTCAATCGCTATTTGCTGCCTTCCTGATAAATCTTCGATTTTCTCTCCAATTTTTCTTTTTTCTAATTTATTCACGCATAGGAACGCCTTGCGATTTCATGAATTTACTGACTTGCTGGTGAACTCAATTTAAAAAAAAGAAGATATTGAAAAATCTGGGGTAGATTTATAATTTGCTATGGTTTCACGGAGGCATTATTATCTATCTATCTATCTATCTATCTCTCTCTCTCTCTCTCTCTCTCTCTATCTATATATATATATATATATATATATATATATATATATATATATAAGTGAGCATTGAAGGCCTGACGATTGCGTCTCGCATGTAAAAACCTGTCGCCTCTAAGTGTTGAATTAAATGTTCACTTTTATATTTAAACACGCTCTATCACTGATATTGAGCAATTCATCCCATAAATATAGCACGGCTTAAGACCATATTTCTTCATATATATATATATATATATATATATATATATATTAGGTTGGTGCAAAAATAATTTTTGTTTTCTCACATATGTTATTTTTGCACCAACCTAATATATTAGGTTGGTGCAAAAATAATATTGTTTTTCGACATATTTTTAACGTCAAAAAACGATAATATTTTTGCACCAACCTAATATATATATATATATATATATATATATATATATATATATATATATATATGCATAACGGAATAAGAAAAGGTATTTTTTCATGAATAAAGGGATTGCAATGTTTATCTTTTCCAATTTTATATTTGTAATTATTGCGATATTATCGCTTATGCTCACATCACATTGAAAGAACATTTCTCGTACGATAACCGAGAGTAAACAACTACAATCCTCGTCAGTACCTAGATATGTGACTCTTGGGAATACCAGGTGATCCATATTTGGATGTGCAGGTGGAGAAATGGAAAATAGCTCGGATTTGAGAATCACATCGCTGACTTTCATATCTAGTCGGTTTCGTTATATTCATTTAAGCCTAAATAGCCTTGGGAAAGTTATTTACCTACCTCTTGATAAGTCTTAGAACATGTGTCAGTAAATTCGTATCTCCCCACAAATTCTTGCGGTCAAAAAGCATATTCTGCCTTTATATAACGTGGACTGCTTGATAAACTCTAAAAATTAATCTTACAATGCGAGGGTTTAAAGAATAACAAATTTTCTCAGGAATTACAATTATTGGAGGATACTTTTGGTCAAATTATTTCATTATTCAGTTTTTTTAGTTTCAGAAATGAACATTAAAATATAGTCTGGATATATCTGTGAACATTAAAATACTGTCTGTATATATTTCTCTGACAAAAACCTTTTCAAACTTTTTAAATAAACCAAGGAAATTTATTTTCATGTTGGAACTTTTTAATTATTGGTTAGTCGGCTTTACATCAAATTTATAAATTCCTGTCTTTGTTTTTTTTTTTTTTTTTTTTTTTTTTCGTAAAATAATAATTTTAAATTACCACCATTAAATTATGGGATGCCTTTAATTAATGATGACTTGTTTCTTAAATCAGCGTGCAGTGAATACCTTTATGAGATCGAGGCGGATAGCATGTCTGGAACTGTAAATTCGAGAGCATGAAGAGTTTGATATTTTTCTGTCGAGCAGATAATTGATTGACAGCTGACATCAGCACTCATTAAACTCCAGTTCACCGGACCACACAGAAACGTATTCTAATGGCCGGACCAATTATCACCAATGACCTTTGCGATATTATAAAGTAAACATGAAAAAAATAAACCTCTCTCTCTCTCTTTCTCTCACTCACTCTTTCTCTCTTTCTCTCACTCTCTCTCTCTCTCACTCTATTTTGCTTTCTTCCCAATGATTGTACTTGCATTTGCCAAATAAACTGTCATCTGCAAATCCGGAATCTAATTATGAAAAAGAGAAAGAAAAGGTCGAAAAAGGTTGGTTTACTTTTAGTTTTATTTTCAGTGTTTTGTTTTTTTACATTTTATTGTAAATTTTTGAAAAATGATTGTCGTATTTGTTTTCGCTTACCTCCCATGTTCCTGCGAAAGAAAAAATAATTTGTAGTATTTTTTTCTTTTGTGGCTTTAACAAAATACATTTTTCAAAACATAATTAAAAAAAGTATGATTAAAAATATAATTAAAACTTTGTCGACAGCCAAATTTATTTGCTTAAACAGCGTTTAATTAGTTTTTAGTTAATGGCAAAAATATTGTATCTAAAAATGTCGATACAAGAAACTGATAATTCCCCAGCTGTAACACAATGTCACGTTTTTAGGCACGCAAGTATTTGTTCTCGTCTGTAGATTTTGAAAACGAAATCATATATGTAGTGTGTGAAAGTTTATAGGAATATACATGTTACCTAGAGGTTGAAATCAGACAGAAAATATTTGGGCCAGACGATTGAAAAGAGGGATCGCCCTATTGTTCATTCAATGTTAATGGTAATACTGAAAAAAAAAAACAGTTCTCGCTATTTACATTATTCGGACTATTGTTCTCATCTTTGTCGCCAAATTAACACAACGTTTCGGCCGTTTTACGCTTCGGCCTTCTTCAGGTGGTTGAAATGTTGAACGGAACCTCTTTATTTCGCTCACTGGGGTAGACCTTTCTAGTTCCACGTGCCATGTTTAATGGATGTCTGTTATCAGTTACCTTCTGTTAATTTCCCTCTCCAAGTTCTCCACGGCCTTCATCGAGAATCGAACTCACACTCTTTACTTCCTCTCAGTGAATCTAGCTAACGCCTTTATCCACTGTGCCATGTGTCCTTGAAGAAGGCCAGAGCGGAAAACAGCCGAAACGTTGTAATAAATATGGCGACAAAGATGAGGACAATAGCCGGAATAATGTAAATAGAGTACATAATACCTCATCTCAGAAATATAGACAGATACTGAAAGGTCGAAACGTTGTAATAAATATGGCGACATAGATGAGGACAATAGTCCGAATAATGTAAATAATGTGCATAATACATCATCTCAGAAATATAGACAGATACTAAAGTAAGAGAGCTGGAGAAAAGTAAAAACTTTTTGTTGGCGTCTTTAAATTCTGAAAACGAAATCATATATGTAGTGTGAGAGGTTATCAAAATATACATGTAATCGTTTGGATGATTTCAGGCAGAAAAAATTTAGGCCAGATGATTGACAAAGGGTGATCGCCCTATTGTTTATTGAATAGTAATTGTAATACTGAAAACAAGTTTTCAATATTTACATTATTCGGACTATTGACCTCATCTTTGATACCATATTTATCACAACGTTTTAGCTGTTGTACGCTCCGGCCTTCTTAAAGGACACATGTCACAGTTGATAAAGGCTTTAGTTAAATCCACCAACAGGACGCAAAGAGTGTGAGTTCAATACCCGGTTAAGGCAGTTGAGAGGGGAATTAACAGAAGATAACATATAACTGACATCCTTTAAACATGACACGTGGAACTAGAACAGTCTACCCCAGTGGGCGAAATAAAGCGTTCCGTTCGACATTCCAACCACCTGAAGAAGGCCGAAGCGTACAACGGCCGAAATGTTGTAACAAATATGGCGACAAAGATAAGGATAATAGTCCGAATAATGTAAATAGGGTATATAATACCTCATCTTAGAAATATAGACAGATACTGAAGGATCGGTAATAAATATGTCGACAAAGATGAAGACAATAGTCCGAATAATCTAAATAATTTACATAATACCTCATCTCAGAAATATAGACAAATACCGAAAGGCCGAAACGTTGTAATAAATATGATAACAAAGATAGGACAATAGTCAGAATAATGTAAATAGTGTCCATAATACCTCATCTCAGAAATACAGACAGATATAACCGTTTTCATACAGGAAATAATCGTTATTTATTGACTGAACTGTTAGCCTTATTTTTGGTTGGAACGTGTAAAATCTTTTTTTTCTTAAAACAGTTTTATAAAAAATTAGGCTTCAAGTCCATTAACTCTTATCATTCTTTCTACTACCGATGAAAGTGTCTTTTCAAAATTATAAAGTGTGGAAAATCGACATCATGACTATATCATTATGTTCCCGTCTAGTTATTTGGTTGGAAGCAAAGATCCCGCACTAGTTTTATCAGCAATGATACACAATGATAACGATGCAGTAAGAGGCGCATGGCCAACATGAGTATAATTACAGTTATTTTCGATCGCGTACTTCAAATGATAAAGTTGCTCCTGGACACCTTATTTTAAATTCAGCCGGCTTGCTATCAAAGAAATTACCAACTGCAGTTTTTAGTTCATCATCATTTTCTATTTAAGAAGATATGGTAGTCTTTTGACGCCAGGTCGGGTGAGTAGGGTGGCTGATGGAGAACTTCTTAGTCCAGCCCCTGATATTTTTGACGGGTGAGCTTTACAACGTGTGGTTAAGAGTTATTGAGAAGGAACGTGACATCAGTTAATTCTGGACGTTTTTGTACAATTGCTTCAGCCGCACATTGCAGTTGTTGGCAGTACAGTTGAATGCTAATGGACTGAGTGCTTTGCAGGGTTTCCCAGTAAATCACGCCCTTCACATCCCACTGGACACGAAAGTATGACCTTCTGTTGATGCAGGTCAAGTTTTACCTGAGTTTGTGTAGATGTAGCATTTTCTGTCCAGCTTCTTTTCCGTATCACATGTACCCTTTTTTTTTATCCATCTCCGGTAGCCACTTTGTCTAGACAATTGAAAACGCTCTTCTTGGACCATCCGTGAGGCGCGGTAGTCGGTCAAAGTCGGTCAGTTTACGTCGGTTGCATGCCTACATTTTGTTGTCTTTATCCATTTCGTGTAAAACGATGGAACATCGCTGACAGCAAACGTCAAATCTGTTCATGTGCTGTCATGTGTGAATCAGCTTCCACACTGGCATACAAATACTCATTACCAAAACGTGAGGGTTGACCACTTCTGGTCTGATCTTGGAGACCGTATTGACCACGTTAAAACTTCTTGAATCAATCGTAGACCGTGCGATGATCAATTGTGTCTTCTCGAAATACTTAGTTGGTACAACGCTGTGCTTGTCTAGAGATTACGTCGGATGTGTAATCATATACTAAGAATTGTTTTTTTCTGTTCACAAGATATATTCATTTGCTAGGACATTTTTGGAACATAAGAAGCACTGAAAGGATGAATATAGAAAATAACCAATTTAAAAGATACTTGTATATATATATATATATATATATATATATATATATATATATATATATATATATATATATATATACAAAGAAATATATAAATAAATAGCTAAACGTATACATAGAATATTGTGCGGGATCTTTATTTATAACCCAATACATGTTAATCCTTTTTAGTGCGTCTGTTGGGAGGGTTTTTTGGATTGGTTATTTGATAAGACCCTGTCTGATTTCTTAACGTCTGTAGTTTAAATTAAGTTTGGTTTGATTAGATTTCACGGCATATCAATATCAAAGGGTTATTTAATTCCGACAAAACTTTTGTTGCTGGTAATATTTTCCCGTCAAAAATCTATTTCTGCTAATAGTTTTTCTTCAAAACTCTATTGCAGGTAATATTTTTTTCAAAAAAGTATAGCTGGTAATACTTTTTTTAAAAATGTATTGTTGGTAATATTTTCCAGAAGTGTATTGCTAGTAATCCTTTGTTTTTACAAAAATATGTTGATAGTAATATATTTTTTCCCAAAAATCTATGACTGCTAATACTTTTTTTCCTTCAACAATGTATTGCTTGTAATATTTGTTCGAAAAATGTATTGCTGGAGATATTTTTAATGTATTGCTGCTAATAATTTTTCCTTCAAAAATTTATTTCTAGTACTATATCCTTTCAAAGAATTTCTGGTATTAGAACCCACTTTTACACTTTCATAATGTTTTGACCCTGGGTGTTAAATAAAGTAATTCTTATGGTCTATGTTTCGTTTGACCTGCTACCCTTCTCTTTTCTTCCACTTGACATTCATAGCAATCGAACAAGTAGCATACATTCTGAGTGGATTTAAAGCTGTGACAATGGTTCTCTAGGCAACGGAGAGAAAAAAAAACTGACTGGGAGAAACGTGGCTTTCTATGATATTCAATGGGTGATCTTATTACAGTTAAAATGAATGAAATTTCTATTAAAACCTAAGATATCTAACTATTTTCAATACTAAATTTATCAAATAGCATACGACATATGTAGTCAGTTTTTTTTCCCTCTATTTTATAAAAGGTGTTTCATTTTTATGCTTTTTTCATAGGTTAAGTAAACCAAATTTATGGGCCGTATGTAGTAATTAATACTCTTCCTTCAGTTTTTGTTACATTTACGTACAAAATTCAGGTACTAAAATGAATCCATTTTCAGGCATGTTTCAGATAGTCGTGTAGCAAATTTTCGCGTCGCGTTTAATATTATCAGTGTCTCATCGGAGATGTTACCTTTTCTTGCCTACTTCATACGCTAAATATATCTATTCTTTAATAATTTCATTTAGAGCAAGGCAATAAAAACACTAAGCAGATACTGAGATTTAAAGTACTTGAGAAAATTATTCTTAAGGAGAGAAGACAATAAAAGAATAACATTCAAGGTGAAGTCAAAAGAGAATTCCACAAGTGGGAAATGCCGGAGAGAAAGCTTTAAGCATAGAACTTATGGTTACATCTAACAATTTCTATTATAAAAGGATGAGACCTAACTTCCAATCTAGTTCTGCGTTTAAATTTGTAAAGCCAATGTACCAAAGAGATAAACAAATGTCGTGTTATTCAAAGGGATGAGAAAAAAATCACAAGTGAGAAACATTTTTGGCTGCCATCAGCATGGCTGATGCTAACCTCCAGGGGAGAAACACACAATACGCCTGATTGGGCTCAGTTTTACCACTGACATGAAATCGAGCAACTGTGTTGAATCAATTGCTACATCTACTGATAGTCATTTATGTTTCATTGGAAGCCATCTTGCGTATTCATATATCTATTATTCGTTCGAGCATTGAATATTGAGGTCATATCTGGTCTGCTGTTCTTGCTGTATATCTCGAGATTCTTTGCAAAATTCAAAGAAGTGTCTGTAATGTAATCGATCCTGATCTATCATATCGACATCAACCGCTTTCTCACCGTCGAGACTTCGCTTCTGTCTTGTTTTTTATAAAACTTTTCTGATGACCATTTTTCCTTAGTGCCTCGACTACTTTAAGCCCGATACGAGATTTATTGCTGAACTAATCTCGATGCAATCGTCACCTCTATTCTTTAAGCACGCTACGAAATTTACTGTTGAACTAATCTTGATATAACCATAACGTCTATTCTTTAAGCGAGCTACGAGATTTACTATGGAACTAATCTCGATGCAATCGTCACGTCTATTCTTTAAGTGCGCTACGAGCTTTACTGCTGAACTAATCTCGATGCAATCGTCACGTCTATTCTTTAAGCGAGCTACGAGATTTTCTGCTGAACTAATTAATCTTGATGTAACCTTCACGTCTATTCTTTAAGCGCGCTACGAGATTTACTACTGAACTAATCTCGATGCAATTGTCACGTCTATTCATTAAGTGAGCTACGGGATTTATTGCTGAACTTATCTCGATGCAATCGTCACGTCTATTCTTTAAGCGAGCTGAGATTTTCTGCTGAACTAATTAATCTTGATATAACCATAACGTCTATTCTTTAAGCGCGCTACGAGCTTTACTGCTGAACTAGTCTCGATGCAATCGTCACGTCTATTCTTTAAGCGAGCTACGAGATTTTCTGCTGAACTAATTAATCTTGATGTAACCTTCACGTCTATTCTTTAAGCGCGCTACGAGATTTACTACTGAACTAATCTCGATGCAATCGTCACGTCTATTCTTTAAGTGCGCTACGAGATTTTCTGCTGAACTAATTAATCTTGATGTAACCTTCACGTCTATTCTTTAAGCGCGCTACGAGCTTTACTGCTGTACTAATCTCGATGCAATCGTCAAATCTATTCTTTAAACGCGCTACGAGATTTACTGCTGAAGTAATTAATCTTGATGTAACCATCACGTCTATTCTTTAAGCGCGCTACGAGATTTACTACTGAACTAATCTCGATGCAATTGTCACGTCTATTCATCAAGTGAGCTACGGGATTTATTGCTGAACTTATCTCGATGCAATCGTCATGTCTATTCTTTAAGCGAGCTACGAGATTTTCTGCTGAACTAATTAATCTTGATGTTACCTTCACGTCTATTCTTTAAGCGCGCTACGAGATTTACTACTGAACTTATCTCGATGCAATCGTCATGTCTATTCTTTAAGCGAGCTACGAGATTTTCTGCTGAACTAATTAATCTTGATGTAACCTTCACGTCTATTCTTTAAGCGCGCTACGAGCTTTACTGCTGTACTAATCTCGATGCAATCGTCAAATCTATTCTTTAAACGCGCTACGAGATTTACTGCTGAAGTAATTAATCTTGATGTAACCATCACGTCTATTCTTTAAGCGCGCTACGAGATTTACTACTGAACTAATCTCGATGCAATTGTCACGTCTATTCTTTAAGCGAGCTACGAGATTTTCTGCTGAACTAATTAATCTTGATGTAACCTTCACGTCTATTCTTTAAGCGCGCTACGAGATTTACTACTGAACTAATCTCGATGCAATTGTCACGTCTATTCATTAAGTGAGCTACGGGATTTATTGCTGAACTTATCTCGATGCAATCGTCACGTCTATTCTTTAAGCGAGCTGAGATTTTCTGCTGAACTAATTAATCTTGATATAACCATAACGTCTATTCTTTAAGCGCGCTACGAGCTTTACTGCTGAACTAATCTCGATGCAATCGTCACGTCTATTCTTTAAGCGAGCTACGAGATTTTCTGCTGAACTAATTAATCTTGATGTAACCTTCACGTCTATTCTTTAAGCGCGCTACGAGATTTACTACTGAACTAATCTCGATGCAATTGTCACGTCTATTCATTAAGTGAGCTACGGGATTTATTGCTGAACTTATCTCGATGCAATCGTCACGTCTATTCTTTAAGCGAGCTACGAGATTTTCTGCTGAACTAATTAATCGTGATATAACCATAACGTCTATTCTTTAAGTGCGCTACGAGCTTTACTGCTGAACTAATCTCGATGCAATCGTCACGTCTATTCTTTAAGCGAGCTACGAGATTTTCTGCTGAACTAATTAATCTTGATGTAACCTTCACGTCTATTCTTTAAGCGCGCTACGAGATTTACTACTGAACTAATCTCGATGCAATCGTCACGTCTATACTTTAAGTGCGCTACGAGATTTTCTGCTGAATTAATTAATCTTGATGTAACCTTCACGTCTATTCTTTAAGCGCGCTACGAGCTTTACTGCTGTACTAATCTCGATGCAATCGTCAAATCTATTCTTTAAACGCGCTACGAGATTTACTGCTGAAGTAATTAATCTTGATGTAACCATCACGTCTATTCTTTAAGCGCGCTACGAGATTTACTACTGAACTAATCTCGATGCAATTGTCACGTCTATTCATTAAGTGAGCTACGGGATTTATTGCTGAACTTATCTCGATGCAATCGTCATGTCTATTCTTTAAGCGAGCTACGAGATTTTCTGCTGAACTAATTAATCTTGATGTAACCTTCACGTCTATTCTTTAAGCGCGCTACGAGATTTACTACTGAACTAATCTCGATGCAATCGTCACGTCTATTCTTTAAGTGCGCTACGAGATTTTCTGCTGAACTAATTAATCTTGATGTAACCTTCACGTCTATTCTTTAAGCGCGCTACGAGCTTTACTGCTGTACTAATCTCGATGCAATCGTCAAATCTATTCTTTAAACGCGCTACGAGATTTACTGCTGAAGTAATTAATCTTGATGTAACCATCACGTCTATTCTTTAAGCGCGCTACGAGATTTACTACTGAACTAATCTCGATGCAATTGTCACGTCTATTCATTAAGTGAGCTACGGGATTTATTGCTGAAATTATCTCGATGCAATCGTCATGTCTATTCTTTAAGCGAGCTACGAGATTTTCTGCTGAACTAATTAATCTTGATGTAACCTTCACGTCTATTCTTTAAGCGCGCTCCGAGATTTACTACTGAACTAATCTCGATGCAATCGTCACGTCTATTCTTTAAGTGCGCTACGAGATTTTCTGCTGAACTAATTAATCTTGATGTAACCTTCACGTCTATTCTTTAAGCGCGCTACGAGCTTTACTGCTGTACTAATCTCGATGCAATCGTCAAATCTATTGTTTAAACGCGCTACGAGATTTACTGCTGAAGTAATTAATCTTGATGTAACCATCACGTCTATTCTTTAAGCGCGCTACGAGATTTACTACTGAACTAATCTCGATGCAATTGTCACGTCTATTCATTAAGTGAGCTACGGGATTTATTGCTGAACTTATCTCGATGCAATCGTCATGTCTATTCTTTAAGCGAGCTACGAGATTTTCTGCTGAACTAATTAATCTTGATGTTACCTTCACGTCTATTCTTTAAGCGCGCTACGAGATTTACTACTGAACTTATCTCGATGCAATCGTCATGTCTATTCTTTAAGCGAGCTACGAGATTTTCTGCTGAACTAATTAATCTTGATGTAACCTTCACGTCTATTCTTTAAGCGCGCTACGAGCTTTACTGCTGTACTAATCTCGATGCAATCGTCAAATCTATTCTTTAAACGCGCTACGAGATTTACTGCTGAAGTAATTAATCTTGATGTAACCATCACGTCTATTCTTTAAGCGCGCTACGAGATTTACTACTGAACTAATCTCGATGCAATTGTCACGTCTATTCTTTAAGCGAGCTACGAGATTTTCTGCTGAACTAATTAATCTTGATGTAACCTTCACGTCTATTCTTTAAGCGCGCTACGAGATTTACTACTGAACTAATCTCGATGCAATTGTCACGTCTATTCATTAAGTGAGCTACGGGATTTATTGCTGAACTTATCTCGATGCAATCGTCACGTCTATTCTTTAAGCGAGCTGAGATTTTCTGCTGAACTAATTAATCTTGATATAACCATAACGTCTATTCTTTAAGCGCGCTACGAGCTTTACTGCTGAACTAATCTCGATGCAATCGTCACGTCTATTCTTTAAGCGAGCTACGAGATTTTCTGCTGAACTAATTAATCTTGATGTAACCTTCACGTCTATTCTTTAAGCGCGCTACGAGATTTACTACTGAACTAATCTCGATGCAATTGTCACGTCTATTCATTAAGTGAGCTACGGGATTTATTGCTGAACTTATCTCGATGCAATCGTCACGTCTATTCTTTAAGCGAGCTACGAGATTTTCTGCTGAACTAATTAATCGTGATATAACCATAACGTCTATTCTTTAAGTGCGCTACGAGCTTTACTGCTGAACTAATCTCGATGCAATCGTCACGTCTATTCTTTAAGCGAGCTACGAGATTTTCTGCTGAACTAATTAATCTTGATGTAACCTTCACGTCTATTCTTTAAGCGCGCTACGAGATTTACTACTGAACTAATCTCGATGCAATCGTCACGTCTATACTTTAAGTGCGCTACGAGATTTTCTGCTGAATTAATTAATCTTGATGTAACCTTCACGTCTATTCTTTAAGCGCGCTACGAGCTTTACTGCTGTACTAATCTCGATGCAATCGTCAAATCTATTCTTTAAACGCGCTACGAGATTTACTGCTGAAGTAATTAATCTTGATGTAACCATCACGTCTATTCTTTAAGCGCGCTACGAGATTTACTACTGAACTAATCTCGATGCAATTGTCACGTCTATTCATTAAGTGAGCTACGGGATTTATTGCTGAACTTATCTCGATGCAATCGTCATGTCTATTCTTTAAGCGAGCTACGAGATTTTCTGCTGAACTAATTAATCTTGATGTAACCTTCACGTCTATTCTTTAAGCGCGCTACGAGATTTACTACTGAACTAATCTCGATGCAATCGTCACGTCTATTCTTTAAGTGCGCTACGAGATTTTCTGCTGAACTAATTAATCTTGATGTAACCTTCACGTCTATTCTTTAAGCGCGCTACGAGCTTTACTGCTGTACTAATCTCGATGCAATCGTCAAATCTATTCTTTAAACGCGCTACGAGATTTACTGCTGAAGTAATTAATCTTGATGTAACCATCACGTCTATTCTTTAAGCGCGCTACGAGATTTACTACTGAACTAATCTCGATGCAATTGTCACGTCTATTCATTAAGTGAGCTACGGGATTTATTGCTGAACTTATCTCGATGCAATCGTCATGTCTATTCTTTAAGCGAGCTACGAGATTTTCTGCTGAACTAATTAATCTTGATATAACCATAACGTCTATTCTTTAAGCGCGCTACGAGATTTACTACTGAACTAATCTCGATGCAATCGTCACGTCTATTCTTTAAGTGCGCTACGAGATTTTCTGCTGAACTAATTAATCTTGATGTAACCTTCACGTCTATTCTTTAAGCGCGCTACGAGCTTTACTGCTGTACTAATCTCGATGCAATCGTCAAATCTATTCTTTAAACGCGCTATGAGATTTACTGCTGAAGTAATTAATCTTGATGTAACCATCACGTCTATTCTTTAAGCGCGCTACGAGATTTACTACTGAACTAATCTCGATGCAATTGTCACGTCTATTCATTAAGTGAGCTACGGGATTTATTGCTGAACTTATCTCGATGCAATCGTCACGTCTATTCTTTAAGTGAGCTACGAGATTTTCTGCTGAACTAATTAATCTTGATGTAACCTTCACGTCTATTCTTTAAGCGCGCTACGAGATTTACTACTGAACTAATCTCGATGCAATCGTTACGTCTATTCTTTAAACGCGCTACCAGATTTACTGCTGAATTAATTTCGTTGTAATCATCTTCTATTTTAACCATTTCTTTTCTTGGTATTTCTCACCTGCGGAACTCCTTTCTGATTTCTCGATTCTCAGCCAACTACAAAATTCAAAAATTTAAATTCAACGACAATCTCCATATTTCTTTATTGTCCTTTGCTCATTCATCCTGACTAAAGTTCTGTCATTATTTTCCACTGCCTGTAACACCCTGCGTCCTAGTGGTATTATCACCTTGCTTCGGGTGAAATTATTTACAAAAAGGTCTAGACTTATAATGTCCTTGCTTTAGTTGTTGCATCATCTGCTAAATTAAAACATTTTTCTATAATAACGAAATTCATTCATTTTGACTGCATTTAACGTTTTTTATTACCTCATTCTTTATGTACGTTTTACATCTTTTTCTTTTCATTTTTTCATCATCTTTCTTCTAGACGACTGCGTTTGTCGATTCTTAAACTCAGACAAAGATGTCATTGAAAATAATATTTCTACAATGATCATTATTATAATTTTATCATCGTCTTTAATAATATATACAAAGTTTAATTTTTTTAAACATATTCATTGGTCCATTTTTATTCTATTTTGTACTCTTCTTCAAATTTGTTCTCTTTCTCTACGAATTCTTAAATAATTTTTTCTTCGAAATTTCGTCTCCTTTTTCTTTATTTTGCTGCTTTTTCCTTCATAATTTTCATTTGGAACATATTTTCATCTTAGTTCTTTTGTTATCCATTCATTTTGACCGCTTGTAAAGTGTTTTATTATCTCATTCTTTATGTATTTTTTCCATCTTTTCTTTGTTTTTCTTTTCATTTTTCATGATCTTTCTTTTTCTTCCTCTTTTACTTCAGCAAATTCATTTTCTTTTTTTCTACGAATTCATTTACGTCTTCTTTTTCTTCTACCTTTTTCTCTTCTCTTTTTTCTTTTGCTTCTCTTTTTCTCCCATTTCTCTTCATAATTTTTCATTTATATTTTTCTTGTTTTATCCTTCTGTTTCTTCTTCTTCTAATTACTCGAAACAACTTTTCTAGGCACACATTCGTGGCCAACGTTTATCCACCAGTTCTTTGCGGACACAAAATACAGTTGGACAACCGAGTTGTATTTCGCTTCCGTTTTTATGGAACTCTCGTAAATTGAGGCGAGTTTAATGTTACTTCTGCTTTGCTCGCTTGCAATTTAGCGACTGCGTCTCTGTCGCTGGTCGGCTTAATCATAGACGCTCGTAAATCAAAATGGTGGAATCATAATTCAGCTTGAAAGCTAAGTAAAGATTATTTATTATCTCACTGAATCTGGACGCGTGTGACGAGATATAAAAGTTTTTATGTCTCCTTGTGTTGTTTTCTACGTTCTGTTGTGACCATTAACCGATGCGTAAGAGTATATAAGTATATTCGATACTTGTGTTCATTCTCACAAAAAAAAAACAAACTCTATTTCAGAAATGATGTTTTCATAATTCATTTACAGTGAATATTTTGCATAAGTGCCGAATAACGTTTAGTAGGGGCGATATGGCTTCTCTATATCGGCAAAGGAAATGGGAAGAATTAAAAAAAAAACAATTCTAACTCGTGCTGAAATTATTTGTACCCATATAAATACCTGAATCCAATTTAGTTTCCTCTGTCTCGTAGGTATTTCTCTTAAAATGGACATACATTACATTTACTGGGGAAGAGACTGAATACTTAAGCCTTAAAGCAAACCTCACTACCATAATTCATGCAGTAGCAGGTGTAATCCCTTGTACTTTTCTACAACAGTGCCAGGATTCTGTTAAGTTGCGTAGGAATGGATATTTGCTTATGTGCTAAAGCCGTTTGATAATATACAAATATTTGTTGAGTTGTTATTTACTAAACTTAGTTTTGTGCAGTCCAGTTCTATATATATGAAGTATCGATTGGGGACCGAACTCGTTACTCAGTACCAATTGACAGTCAGACAAGAAGAATAGACATTATCAACGCCGAGATGTCCCTGTAATTGATTTTTTTGTGAATCGATAATATAAAACTTTCTGCTGAGTAAAAGGTTTTCTTTTCTTTTTCCTTCTCATTTTCACCAAACGACACACAGGAAACATCAGATGATATTTTCATGTAAAGTTCTCAGAATGGCGCTTGTGCGAAATGGGAAGTAATTAGTCTGTATTATTTTAGAGAGCTCCACAAAAAAAAAATTAAACAAAAAGATAACTAAAATTTTAAATGAATTAAAAAAATTTTTTAAAGCTTTTATTTTAGTTTTAATTTCGAACAAATTAAATTTAATATTTTTCAATAAGCATATTTAATATTTACAGTATTTTTTTTTTTAAATTTAATATTTTAATAATTTTTATGTTGTCTTTCATCGAAATGTAATTATCTTTATTAAAAGAGATTTCCAAAAATAAAATATACTTTTCTGAAATTGAGAAATACTAGCTGATTTAAAGTATAATCAATCTGATTAAAAATTAATAATTTTTCCCAATTAATATTTTAAAAAATGAAAACGATTTTTGTAAAACTTCATTATTCATCGAAAAATGTTTTTAAGGGGTGGCATCCTTATTTATAAAAGCAAGTAAAAGCAATTATAATTAATTAATGTCAACATGTTATTGATTTTTTTGTTTACTATTCAGAACAGATTTTCAGTAAATATTGTTTCTGACTGACAAAACCAATTTGATGATTTCAATTTTCAAATGAGTTCTGTTTTTTAACTAATATAAATATGAAACCCTGGCATGTAACACCCTGGGTTCAAACTGAAACCATTATATAATCTACCTGTGAGTGTGTGGGGTATTGTTTTCATTCAGCTGCCCAGATCTCTGCATATTTCATCTAGTTATTATTTTTACTATGGCGCAGTTATGATTCGTACTGTTTCCAGAGTCCAATGGCGCACTGCCCTGATTCAACGGGCAGTGACCATGCCAGCAAATTCAAGACACAACGTCTTAATCCACCAAATTATTGTCTCGTAGGACACTTCTGTGTGGATAGTTTCGTTTTGATACAACTACTGCTGTTGAAGTACAGCTGTCATTTGTATTTCCTTATTAGTGGCTCTCATATTGTATTTTTTTCCATAATTGTCCTACTCAGAAAGTCCTCACAGCTTAGCATATGCGATGATTCATTCAAACATCAGACCCGCCAGTGTTCATCTATATTTAGTATTTTCATCTTTTTTACATAGAATCTGATGACTAACCTTTTCTCTCCATACATGATCAGCCATGACTGATTTCATTTCCTCACCCCTCACTACGTCTTTTCGATGTGCTATTGAAAAGAAAACATGTCGAATGTGATATGGGAAGCAATAAGTTAATCAAATGTGAAATTTGAAAACATTAGTTCACCTAATATACAATGTGGAAGGATACCCGTCGAATGTGATATGGGAAGCAATAAGTTAATGAAATGTGAAATGTGTAAACATTAGTACACCAAATATGCAACGGGATAGAAAAACCGTAAATGTGATATGGGAAGCAAAAAGTCAATCAAATGTGAAATATGAAAACATTAGTACACCTAATATGCAATGGGGAAGGATACCCGTCGAATGTGATATGGGAAGCAATAAGTTAATCAAATCTGAAATTTGAAAATATTAGTACACCAAATATGCAATGGGGAAGGATACCCGTCGAATGTGATATGGGAAGCAATAAGTTAATCAAATGTGAAATTTGAAAATACTAGTACACCAAATATGCAATGGGATAGAAAAGCCGTGAAATGTCAAAGAACTGATGAGCAAATTTGAATAAGTACCTCAATTATGAAATGGAATCACTTCTACATAAAAATATGGTTATGTCCAACCCTAGACGAGTCACGTTTTTATAAGTCTTTGACCATTTCTTAGAATGTATATCTATTGTCTTTCTTATGTGCTGTGTTCTTTCAGGACGTAGGCGATCATGGCTCTCCACTTCCCCCTATCCCTTATAGCTCTCATCCACTTGATCAAACCTGTCAGGTATATCATGCGTTGATTTCCCTTGTCTCTCTTTCCCTTTATTCGACCTGTGAGTATCAGAATTTCTGCATTCTTCTTTCTCATTACGTGTACCAAAAACCTAAGCTGCTTCTTCCTAATATTCAGTATAACCCTTCGCTGCATCTTTTTTACTCTTCTCCAAGACCTCATCGTTGTTCACACGCTCGGTCCATGATAGCCTTAGCATCCTTCAGTAGACCCACATCTTCGTCGCCTCGATTCTCTTCTTCATCTTTGAGGAGACCGTCCAACATTCGCTGCCATGAAGGAGGACGGATGTCACGTAACAGCTAAGTATTCTTTTCTTTGTTGCTAAAGATATCCTCCAGTCTCGTAATACTCAACCCAGCTTTTGGTATTCATCCTTGGCTATCCCAATACCTCTACGAATCTCAGTGTCGCATTTGCCGTCCTCAGTCAAAAATTTCCCAGATATTTAAGTGTCTCCTACCAGCAAATCGCATTTCGAGCTCATCCTTTTACTAATGACCATGCATTCTGTCTTTTTTAGTTTATGCTTAGTCTCATCTTTTCACTCACCCTCAGTACCTTCTGTAAGACAATTTTATTTTTATCCTACTTTGCATTCGATAAACGTTTCCGTTTTCCGGACATTTTCTGAAACATGCCCCCAAGTCTTCTATAAATATTATGCTCACTAAAGACTCGATTTGAACCGAATATAAACAGTTCCTCTTGGTTACTTTTAATTGTATTTCATTACAGTTTTCTTACCTGTGAGCGAACTGTATATCCATGAAAGTTCCTGTAGAGTGAGAAGAAGGGATTAAGCAAAAAACTACAAGAAGACAGAGTGCATGGTCGACAGTAAGAAGACGTGCCCGTGTGACGTCACCCCGGGCCTCTCGGCCCCCGTGCTATCCTGTGACGAGCAATGTGAATTGGTTTTGGTCGCGGCACCAAATGTGACGTGATCCTGCTTTCACGGCACCAAATGTGACGTTCTAACCCTTGGCTGATTCGGATGGGAATCTGGTTAGATTCGGTATCAGCTTTGTCGTTCCTAGCTCGCCTCCGACGTCTGGTTACCGAAGTAACTGCTTTGATTTCTAGTCTAACCTACCCACGTTGTGATTTGATCTTAGGTAGACGAAATTAATCAGTCGCTAGGCCGTAATGCAAGCCGAATCCGAGCAAAGGTGACATCGCACAAGTATATGTAAAAGAAAATAAAGTAATAACTCGAAAAGTTCAAATGTGTTAAAAAAAAGAATAACAAATATTTTTATATGTGGTTGCTGAATACAGGACTGCGTCTTTCTCCCAACCCTCTTTTATGGATTTGTGTTTGTTAGGCGAGTCTTAATATCGTAAGTTGTTTTTCGATAACTTTTTTTTGTATCTTAAGGTGTTATTCGTAAAACTTGTTTTGGTGTTGTGAGTCTAAGTCGTTCTTCAAAAATAAATTGTTTTTGGTTAGAAGTTTAAGTCGGAATGCGTGGATCTTCAGTCACCTTCCTGCGAGGCTGGTCTCAAAGCTCACAACTCAACTCTGCCTGCGTCTGCGTCTCCGTCTCTCTCCCCAACTGCAACTCTCCAACTGCAACTGCCGTCTACTCGCTGCGACTCTGTTTATATGGATGCCGACCAAAACCCGGTGTGGGCTTGTCGGAGTTTGAGTTCCTCGATAATTCCAAACCCACAATAAGGATTTTCTTTGTTTTCGGACAGGAAAATTTATCACTTCCCATTTTTGGAAGTTCATTACTTTTTGCTTTAGAAGGGTTCTTAAGAGAATCGTCCTCCCAATTTCTTCCTTTCTCATATTGGTATCTTACACCAATCCCCTCAGAGGACGTCGTTTCCCTTCTTTCTCATAGTGCTATCTCACACCAATCCCCTCAGAGGCGTCAACAGACCTCCCCTCCTCCTCATATGTTTACCTTCGCCTACCGCTCACGCAACCACTCAGCCAATGAAGCTCGGCAGCGCGGGTGTTTACAATTATCGCTGAAAGGAAAAAAAAATATCTTCCTTTTTTCTTTCTTTTCTTCTTTTTTTTCTTTTCTTCTTATTTTTTCACCAGACCCCTACAACTCGAAGTGTGGTCCTTAATCTCTATCTTAACCGAATGTCATCTGGAATTTATCAACGAGATTTTCACCAACCGTCAAATGGGTGGTCAACTGGACGTCTTCGCACACTGTCGCCAATTATCTTTCCCGGTAACAAACTATTATCACGTCCAGCGTCTGAATAAAAAACAGGTGTCTTTTCCTAAAACCAAATGATATCTCCGAAAGATAGTTAATGGCTTATTCTTCCCTTTTTCTTGGGTGGCCTCAGCTGATGCTTTTCTCGGTCAGTACGTGACATGATTATGATTATCTTCCAAAATTCTGTTTTGTAGGTCACTTGACCAATTTGAAATTTTCATTATTGCCATGGGCAGATGGCTATCTTTTATTCGCCGCCTCGTAGCATAAATTAATTCCGACAGATCTGAGATCTTACGAATTTCCTATCTTCTGCGATAAAAATACTTTACCACTTTTCTTTTGTAAAAAAATAAATAACATCGCTCAGTATGTCTTTCGTGATATCTTCTCGCCTTAATTATTTCTCGCTTTTAATTTTCACGCCACCTCTAAATAGTGTCGCACCGAAATGCGATCTGAAGATCGGGAACACTAGAATCAAGCAGGCGCGGAAGTTTAAATATCTGGAAAGCGTCTTGACAGAGGACGGTAAGTGCGACACTGAGATCAGTAGACTTTTTCGGGTGGCCAAGGACACATTCCAAAAGCTGGCGAGACAGAAGGATATCTTTGGTGACAAAGAAAAGAAGACTGAACTGTTACGTGGCATCTGTCCTCCTTTACAGCAGCGAATGTTGGACGATTTCCTCAAAGATGAAGAAGGGATTCGAGGCAACAGAGATTTGGTTCTACAGAAGGAGGCTAAGGATATCATGGAATGAGTGTGTGAGCAATGATAGAGAGATTGCAAACAAGGAGGATGGTTATACTTAATATCAGGAAGAGGCAGCTGAAGTTTCTGTGACATATAATGAGGAAAGAGGAATCTGATACTGGGTCGAATAGATGGAAAGAGAGACAAGGGAAAACAGCGCGTGACATACCTGGCAGACTTAGACTTAGATGACAGAACGTGGTCTGGGGGAGGAAGCAGAGGTAAGGAACTTGTTGAAAACTGCACGGGATAGAGGGAGGTGGAGAGTCATGATCACCTACGTTTTGAAAGACATGGCACATAAAAAGAAATTAAGGAACACGTTTCAATAGTAATTGTCTTCAGAAGTTGCTTACTAAACCTCATTCCGTAATGTGTGACTTATTAAGTTTTTCTTAATCTTCCACAAAGACGCCAGCAATAAGGATCGAACTCACTGCATACTAATGATCTATATAAGCTAACTTGTTAGACATAGTTTGATAGCGGTGTTCTCGGAGTTCTTTACTAGCTTTAGTATGATGCATTAATGGAGGCGTCGGGTACCTACTGAGATATTTCATCATTACATTAGTAAATTGCCTACTAGAAGAATGTTGTTATCTCTAAGAGTAAGCGTCTTGCTCCCAAATTGTTCGCTGAAGCCTTTTAGAGAAAAGAAACAATTTTATTATTGCTGGAGAAATTTACTGCAAGCTTTCGTTTTAGATCGAGCAGAATCAATAAATGTTACGTGAGAATTGATAAAGGACGTGCTGTTTTCATTTGTATCTCCTATTCCGCATTTAAAGATGAAGAAGATGCAACGCCAACCACTTTAATGACAACCGTCAACCAACCACTTCGAAATGCATCACATATTAACTAGATTAAATGATTTCAAAAATCTATAAAAAGCAAATATATTTCAGAAGAAGTATTCGGTAATTCCATTCTTTAAGAACTCAGGATAACCGTATGATCCTTGTAACTATCGCACTATTAGCCGTTTGCCTCTTTTTTTTCTAATTTTCACCAACAACCTTCCTGATATCATCATTTCTCAACTCTGTACATTTGCTGATAACACAAATATTTCTGATCGGTTGGATAATGTTAAATTATCAGATGATTTTAAAAAAATAACCTACAATCTTTTGCTAACTGCGGTCCAGAATGCTGCCAAAACAAACCTGCTCTATTTAATCGTTTCATGGCTGATGCTAACCTCCAAGCGTCTACTACTACTACTACTACTAATAATAATAATAATAATAATAATAGTAATAATAATATATCGACCTATTTGTGCATAGTTCGTGATTATAATCATTGTAAATCCCATGCAAATTTCCATGAATACATACCTCAAGGCTACATATTGTTTTGAACTCAGAATTGTTCAAACGCTAATTTGGTTGCCGACCATAAGTAAGGTGCCAAGATTACTCTGATATTTAACCCATGGCTTGGGAGAATAGTTGTATTCATACCTTTCACAAGAGAAATATTGGAAAATGAGTATTCTGAGCTGCTAACCATTAACATACCTGCTTATCCGTTCGGTCGAATTCAGTAAAGAATTAAAACTTGAGAATCCAAAATTCAGATCTCTTTTAGCTGCTGAAATAGAAAGTATATATATATATATATATATATATATATATATATATATATATATATATTAATCGTTTCACTTCAGGCAAGGCAGGAAGTCACTAGCACGCAAGGGGTTACCGACAGTTGTGGCGAGAGCAAATAGAAGTGATAGAGGAAAGGATGAAGTGAAGGATAGGGGATAGATCATGGCATCGGGAGACGTCGATTGACATTACATTGAATAGTTGGAGATTGTAGCTATCAGGGAAACAAGAAATGGGGAGGGAGTTCAACCGGCGAGAAGTACGAGCCATGAAGCTATTCGAGTAGAAGAGACGGCGACATTTATCAGTGAAAGGGTGAGAGCGAGATGCCAACCTAGGTGAGCGCTTAAATTCATGAAGTCTGGGAACCATATCAGAGAAATGACATTGTAAATATTTGGAAAGCAGTATAATCGCTCCTTCATGACTGGAAACATACAAATATTTACAATGTTTAATATTAGTTATAAAATAGCAGAAAATCAAGATAGGAAACACGTTCGCTGAAATACCAAATACTTCTGCTATGATTTTCGACATTTTAGATAAAATGCAAAGTACAATCCGCAATGTCATTGATCCTGATTGGCATTTCGTCTTCAGTCCTTTTGCCACCATTTTAATGTTGCTGCCCGGTGACTTTTATAAAAATATTTTCATGGTATTTTTTCTGATGAGTTTCTCTGTTTGGTAGCTAGACTTTGTCAGTTAAACTCAGTACTAGATTGGCGGCAAGGGCTCATCATTTTACAGCTGAAATGGCTGGATGTAACCATAATATCTATGCTAATATTTTCTTCACTCGAGGAACAGTTGCTGTATGGAATCGACTTCCAAGAGGATAGTTCCCAGATCACTACTCTGAAATTGTTTAAGTCTAACGTTAACCATTATATCTGCATAAACTCCACCACTTACTCTGTAACCTTCTACCTT
Organism: Acanthosepion lycidas; assembly: GCA_963932145.1. Taxonomy (NCBI): domain Eukaryota; kingdom Metazoa; phylum Mollusca; class Cephalopoda; order Sepiida; family Sepiidae; genus Acanthosepion; species Acanthosepion lycidas. The sequence continues at coordinate 6,527,786 of OZ010592.1, read as the reverse complement.
GACTGACTTGTAGAGTTTTCACAGGGTGAAAATAATTATAAAATATACGTTTTCCCATCATTTTTGTGTCTTTAGTTAGCAATTTTAGTTACGTATGACCGTGCTCATCTTCTTGCCCTCCTTTGTGTCAACTTTGCTTGATATCTTGAAACTTGATATCTTCATAGCATGTTTATCATGGACCATTATTAAAATTTCACTTACACTTTTACCAATATTCATAAAAAATATCTAATATTCCATTGCGCTAGACTTATTTCATGTATTTTTCGCTAACGCTATAACATGAACACATACCAAATCCCCTATTACTCAACAACGAAAGACTCATCTAGTTTCTGTCTCAAGAAAGCGGTCCTTGTAACATATTCGGACGCATTCAAGTAAAATGATTGTTTGTGATAAGTACAAGCGTGGTACATTAACCTACCAACATGTTGCCGTTATTCCAGGAATTCTATATATTTAGACAATAAATAATAAAAATTAATAAAAAAACAGAACATACCTATTGCTGTGGCCTTGTTAAGGGCCAGAAATAAAGATACAAATAGAGGAAATGAGTTAAACAAATATATTAACAGAAACAGTAATATTAGGTTGGTGCAAAAATAATGTCGTTTTCTCACATATGTTACTATGTAATAAAACGACATTATTTTTGCACCAAACTAATACAAACATATATATATGCAAGAATGTTCGGTCCGACTTTCCGAGCTGACTACTGGAAACTACCTTCTCCAAAAGGCAGTACCTGCTCGTATTTATAGCTGACAGAGTCCATGTGTGCGTGTGCAAATAACCATAATACCTATATTTATATAAATGGAACCGACTTAAGAAAATGCCAGAACATTCGAGAAAAAATTACCCTAAAGCCTCCAAAAGTCATGCTTAGATACCGGAATTGAATGACAATTTTATATTGTCTTTGACACTCAGATCCGAAAGAGAGTAAAAAGAAGGAAAAGGAACAATGAGTAAAAGAAGAAAAGAAAATAATAAAAGCAAGAAATAACCACAACATATGACACATACGTTCAAACACATAAACAAAAGTGAAAAAAATGAAACTCACACAAATAACTAAGCCATAACATAATTTGAAACAATATAAAAATAACGAAAATAAGAAAAGCTGAAATCAATTGCGGAAATCTCCTGATGAGTGGACAGAGCGTTTACAAAACGATTCGTCTTCGAAACTCCAGATTCGAAGTGCTCTCAGCTAAGTGACAATTCTTAATTGTATTAATCCTACACACACACACACACATATATATATCGGGTTCGATGTATGAAGGTCAAGCAAATCATTTACTAGTAAACCGGCATGAGATTTGATTATATTGGTGAAGGTTTCGTGCAGGACCATCCACACATTTTGAAGGGCCGAATACTGAGTGCCACAATGTCCACAAACGACGCTCCGCAGGTTTGAAACTCAGACATATCCTTCTCCTAGACTAGTTGCCATCTAAGGCTATAGAACCCAGTCTGTCCTGCTATTTACCCAAAGCTGGAGGGAGAAGAAGAGGATTCACACCTTTCCCAAGGTAATTGGATTCGACTAGAATTCGAACTCGGCTATATATATATATATATATATATATATATATATATATATATATTGTTATGGGTCTCTCCCCTTTTTACATAAGGTGAACTCGTCCATAGTATATTTATTCAAACAGAGAGAATATCTGCTGTTGAAATACGTGGAGATACGTGGAGATACGTTGAGACAGGTTGAGAGATACGGAGACAGAGAGTGTTTTCTCAGAGAGTTACACAAGAGTCCAGAGAGAGAGATGAATATGACTTTACTTACAGAGACTTGTCCATATACTTCCTACTTACTAACCCGCATTCCTGGACTACTAATCTTCACTTCAAATCTGTATTCTTACGTTTAATACACTTATTTTTCTATCTCAATTACTCGCGTTGTTTATTTATTTGTTCAGGATTACATTCACGGAATCCACAACACGCACGCACACACACACACACACACACACACACACACACACACACACACACACACATATATATATATATATATATATATAAACGCCAATACTCAGTAACATCAACGATGAATACGGATAAATTGTGCAGATCGTGATTCGAAAATAAAACATTCCTATAACGCTTGTCATATACAAATAAAAACACACAACAAAAAACAACAATAGATATATATTAATTTAAAAGTAAAAATAAAAATAAAATCATCCTTGTTAATAGCTAACAGTATAGCTGAAAGCGCTCGGGCATAGAGACATTCCGAAATTTTGTAAGAACACACAGTACCTTATCAATCATTTTTAATGAAAGTTATATAAAAAAGGGATTGCTTTCCAAATACACAATTACACGCTTGCGCGCACACGCACGCACAAATACACACACACACACACACACACACATATATATATACATATATTTGTAAGCAATTTTGTTTCAACACTTCTGGTGTCTTATTAAGTGGTGGTGTCGACTGTAGTATAAGGAGTTTTATTCTAAATTCAACAAACAGTACAAACAGGCCTTGGTGACGAAGTGTTAGCGAATTAGAGTCGATATAGCTCCGTTCGATCACATCTTCCGTGGTGGAACTCATCGGAGTTTCTCCTTACCCATTGGAATTGCCCCCATCACTACTACCACCAAGCCGCTCCATTCATAAATTTTATAAAATAGAGTACAAAGATAGCCATTTTGTTTTAACACTTCTGGTATCTTATCAAGTGATGGTGTTGAATGTAGAATAAAGACTTTAAAAAGGTCAAATCAAACAAACACCGCTCGCTAGGTGAAACGCTGTTAGATAAACTGCAATGACCAATCAAAATACAAGTATATGAAAATTCAAAAAACTTGAAAACGAACCTTATTTATATTCATTAATAACTTAACGTTTGGATTAGAGACTAAAATAGAAATTTATTATAACTGATTAATATTAAATTTTACTATAAAATAGAAATTTATTATAACTGATTAATATTAAATTTTACTATAAAATTGAAATTTTCCAATTTTAAGTTTAATCTGTATTAAGTTTAAAATATTATAAAATTATTTAAAGAAGAAACTGAGGAAAAATATATATATATAATAATTTTTATTTTGTTTTAATTGAAAAGCCAAAATCTCAGAAGAAACTTTAATGGGGTTATAAAACATCGTCACAATTTATTACATTTGAAGTGATCATATGGGAAGGGGGAACAGAATATTGGAAATGACAATACATACATAATCAAATTATAATACACAAAAACGTAGACATATTTAGATATATAAACACGCAAAACTACGAACGAAACAGGAAATAGATATCCACGACCCCACAAAAATATATAAAATCAGACAACATATACATACAATGAAAGCTATATTGTTGTGTATTCCGGGTTGAAATTCGATACCAATAAATAACAAACGCCAGGAATGAATATAGAAAAATAATGTATTAACGTAATAATACAAACTGTTAAAGCAGATTAGTAGTTCCAGGAATACGGGTTAGTAGCAAAATATATATATATATATACATTCTTTGGTATTGAAGTATCGCTGTATGACTTCTTACTGAGTCTACGTGCTCGCTCACTGTGACTCCTACAACGCTGTTGCCTCACCTTCACTCTTCCGGTTACCTACAACCTTTTACTCTGTCACTCTGGACTCGACTCTTCGGTCTTGCTCGGTATTTATCAATCCACCCACGAGGACCGAATGTGGCACAAGGCCGGTTTAATGTGGGTATCTCCGAGCCCGTAGGCTTGGACAAAAATATAGCATTTGAACCCACCGAGACGGGTTCAGACCCTGTCTACCTCCCCAGACGAAACCTTGCCCTTCGGCAAAGCTTCGTCCGGGTTCCTCTCTGTTAACGCAGAGAGCCCGACAGCTGTCGCTTACAGTCAAAGACTGTATCACGACTCAGCTAGACTCGGAGGTCTTGCTCGCTATTTATCGATCCACCCACGAGGACCAAATGTGGCACAAGGCCGGTTTAATGTGGGTATCGCCGAGCCCGTAGACTCGGCAAAAAATATAGCCTTTGAACCCGCCTAGACGGGTTCAGGCCTGTCTACCTCCCTGGACGAAACCTTGCCCTTCGTCAAAACTTCGTCCGGGTTCCTCTCTGTTAACGCAGAGAGTCCGACAGCTGTCGCTTACAGTCAAAGACTGTATCACGACTAAGATAGACTTGGAGGTATTGCTCTCTCGGGTCTTCACATAGCCGTAGTATATGTATATACTGGGTTAGTCCATTTGTGTAAAAAAGGGTGGACCCCTCCACACATATATAAGCAATCATACGCACATACGTTAATAAAGACATAGACATATACACACTTACAAAGATTCAAGTTTGAAAGTGTTAGTAAATGAATGCAAACAGGCTATTAATATATTACTTACATGGGCAAAGATATATAGAAAAAAAGAGGGTTCAATAGTTCAAATCTATAAGGGGTAGAATAGGAAAACAAATATTCAGCAATGAACAACGCAAAAAAGATAATTAAATATATAGAAATGAACAGAAAAAATATATATAAGCATACACAGACATAAAAAAAACAAATTCAGTAGTCCACGCTAAAAGCAACAATTAAATTAAAAGCAGCTAATATATGAAAAACAAAACACATTAACACACAGCATGTACGTGAGTATATATATATATATATATATATATATATATATATATATATATATATGTGTGTGTGTGTGTGTGCGTGTGTGTGTGTGCGTGTGTGTTTGTGTGTGTTATCTGTATATGTGTATACCTTAGTGTTTTTAAATGGATTATCTATGCTAACTACTTTTGTTTGATGATGATTTTAAAATTGATTGTGGATTTAATAATCAACAATTGTTACACTTTAATCTTGTATGGGCTTCTGAATCTTTTTTAGTCATTTTGATTTGTTAAAATTGTTAATATATATTTTTTAGTTTCTTTCTACTAATTTTTTAAATATTTTGCACCAAAATGACTATTTTTGTAGTGATTTTATAACACCTTATTTTATATTTTTCTTATAATTTTCGACTAAATTATATTTGGTCTGCTCTGTATGGAGCATTCTTTTAACATTAGTATTTTTGGTTATTGGAAATTGTTCCGTATGCACCAATTGTGTGTATATATATATATGAGTGTGTGTGTGTGTGTGTTTCCAGGAGTGTTTAACCTACACAATTTGTTTAATGAGCAAGTATACCAAACTGAAAGAAAGCTCCTGCGAAACAAGTCTTTATTATGTTTGATAAATTGTTTAACATGGTAGGTGAAGGCCAATAATTTTTTTTCTATCTTTTCCTCTGGGCAAGCGAAATATTCTGTCAGTTTTTATTGCTTGTGCAAACAGTTAAATATATTATGCCGTTTCAAAATTTACGGAACATACAGAAGTTGCGAAACGTTCAACTTATTTAAATGATGTACTCGTATAAAAATAATGCTTTTATTTAATAAAATGATAGAAAATGTCCGTTTCG
>OZ010592.1:6504757-6517257 GCA_963932145.1 Acanthosepion lycidas | reverse complement strand
TTGAGTACTTCAATTTTCGTAAGAACATTAGAAACATTAACAATTCAGGATTTAACATTAATTTTCCAACAGCAGTTTTATTTGCGGCATCAAAATTAAGGGAGATAGCGGTTCCGATTGAGGAATTGGAGAGCGGAGTTCGAATTCCATTCGGATCCATTACATTCTCGTACTTGCTAATATCCTTGGGAAAGGTATGAATCTTATTCTCCTAGCAAGACAGACCGGGTTCTATAGCCTGGTCTACCGCAGAAAGAAATAGCAACCTACTCCGGCCAAAAAAAAAAAAAAAAAAAATCAGCCTAGTCAGTCATGTATCGAAAGATACATAATCGCCTAAGAATGTATCACGCATGGCATATAACTGACTCATCTACATTAAATTACTTAATTCAATATTTACGGAATCTACATTAAATTCACAATGTAAATTCAGCAAACAAGGATTTATTCTTTATTCCCTAATACGAGCCTGAGCGAAAAAATATATCACTTTTAAATGAGATAATGATTTTCCACGAATATTCTATGTATCTGTTAGTTACAATTCTCCTTGAGATACGCAACGAAGATTTACATTGCAAAATTAATCAAATGAACAGAGAAAATGGCTACATCCCCACACCTTTTTACTCTAGGTGTCTGCTTAAACCCATTCTCATCGATAAAACAAGGATATCAGGATGATCGTGTATTCAGTGAAATTGCTCGTAAATATTGCGGGATCGGAATACTTTGTTTGTTTCATACTTCAAATATCTATTGATTTTCTTTGTCGACATATTTATTACAACGTTTCGGACGTTGTAAGCTCCGGGCTTCTGGAATGTCGAACTGAACCCTTTATTTCACTTACTTGGGTAGACTGTTTTAGTTCCATGTTTTAATGGATGTCAGTTGTCAGATAACTCCTGTTAATTCCGCTCTCCAATTTCTTCACTGCCTTAACCACACTCTTTGCGTCTGTTACTGGATCTAACTAACGCCTTTATCCACTGTGCCGTGTCCTCAATAGTCCGAAAAATGTAAATAGTGTACATAACACCTCATCTTAGAAATGTAGACAGATACTGAAAGGCTGGAACGTTGTAATAAATATGGCGACAAAGATGAGGACAATAGTCCGAATAATGTAAATAGTGTACATAATACCTCATCTCAGAAATATAGACAAATACTGAAAGGCCGAAACGTTGTAATAAATATGGCAACAAAGATGAGGACAATCGTCCGAATATTGTAAATAGTGTACATAATACCTCATCTCAGAAATGTAGACAGATACTGAAAAGCCGAAACGTTGTAATAAATATGGCAACAAAGATGAGGACAATAGTCCGAATATTGTAAATAGTGTACATAATACCTCATCTCAGAAATATAGACAGATACTGAAAGGCCGAAACGTTGTAATAAATATGGCAACAAAGATGAGGACAATAGTCAGAATTATGTAAATAGTGTACATAATACCTCATCTCAGAAATATAGACAGATACTGAAAGACCGAAACGTTGTAATAAATATGGCAACAAAGATGAGGAAAATAGTCCGAATAATGTAAATAGTGTACATAATGCCTCATCTCAGAAATGTAGACAGATACTGAAAAGCCGAAACGTTGTAATAAATATGGCAACAAAGATGAGGACAATAGTCCGAATATTGTAAATAGTGTACATAATACCTCATCTCAGAAATATAGACAGATACTGAAAGGCCGAAACGTTGTAATAAATATGGCAACACAGATAAGGATAATAGTCCGAATAATGTAAATAGTGTACATAATGCCTCATCTCAGAAATGTAGACAGATACTGAAAAGCCGAAACGTTGTAATAAATATGGCAACAAAGATGAGGACAATAGTCCGAATAATGTAAATAGTGTACATAATACCTCATCTCAGATATATAGACAGATACTGAAAGGCCGAAACGTTGTAATAAATATGGCAACAAAAATAAGGACAATAGTCCGAACAATGTAAATAGTGTACATAATGCCTCATCTCAGAAATGTAGACAGATACTGAAAAGCCGAAACGTTTTAATAGATATGGCGACAAAGATGAGGACAATAATTCGAATAATGTGAATAGTGCACATATTACCTCATCTCTGAAATATAGACAGATACTGAAGCTTTTGTTTGTAAAAAATCCTGGTAATTTTTTTCGTAATGAAGAAAGGATATTTAAATGGAGAGTTAACATGACTTTGATCATCTGGATAACTTCTATGGATAAAGTCGACATTATTCAAGTTATATTTATGTCAGCCCACTTAGTAAGGAGGTTTGGTGAAATGAATACGCTAGAGAATTTAGATTTGAACGGTTTTAATAAGTCATCCATATACATAGACATATGTGGATGGGCAAGGACGCATTCCAAAAGTTGGACAGAATATTGGTAACAAAGAAAAGAATACTGCACTGTTACGTGGCATCTGTCCTTCTTTACGGCAGCGAATGTTGGCCGATTTCCTCGTGGTTGAAAAAGAGAATCGAGGCGATAGATGCGTGGTTCAACAGAAGGATCCTAAGGATATCATGGACCGAGCGTGTGAGCAACGATGAGGTCTTAGAGAGGTTGCAAACAAGGAGGATGTTTATACTTAATATCAGAAAAGAGACAGCTGAAGTTTCTGGGACACAACATGAGGAAGGAGGGCCTAGAGAATCTGATACTCACGGGTCGAATAGCGGAAAAGACAGACAAGAGAAAATAACGTATGACATATCTAGCAGGCTTAAGCAAGTGGATGACAAAATTTGTTCTGGAGGAGGTAGCAGTGAGAAGGAACTTGTTAAGAGCTATATGGGATAGAGGGTGGTAGAGAGCCATGATCGCATTCGTCCTAAAAGGACACATAGCAAGTTACTAATAATTCTATATCCAGGCTGATGATTGCAGCTGATCTCTCCTATGACCGAGCCCTAACAGCTCAAGGGGATAATAGCTGTATAGTCACATTAATTGCCTCGAAAACAAAGGAAGTGACATTCGATCATCGTCTCCATGGGATCGCTAAAAAAAGAGCATAGATTGATGGAAAAGACGCTAAACTAGACAAAACAAAATTTTATCGTCTAAATCTTTATGTTATTTTTAAGAGGAAAGATAAAAGTTTATTTGAATTATTAAAAAAAAAATGTCATTCTTTTTAGAACATTCTGTATTTTGATTTAAAAATCCTTGTTTCTCTTTGTATCACCGGAACTAGTAAAATAACATATACAATTTTTAGCACATTTTTTGTATGACACACATTAATTTGAAAAATCTTGCAAAAATAAAAATAATTGAAATTTTCAGAAATAATTCACAGATGATCGAAATTATTATAAATATTTTTTTTATTAAAGTCATGGCAGAAATACTTACCCCCCACCAAAAAAAACCCTCTAGAAATTCGATCGAATCCAGTTTAGTAATTACAATAGTTAAAAGCACAACGCTTTGAGGAATGCAAATCATTTTTTTTCTTTTTAATTGGACCCTCTATCTGAAAATCAGCTCTGAATTGTAGTATACAAACTCAAAAAAACGAAGATATTATTTAATTTCAAATGCTTTTATTTGCTTTTAGTTGTTTTTATGAATAAGCAAAAAAAATTTTCGATGAAAAATGCATTTTAATACAGTTATTTGTTATTTCTTTAATTATAATAGATTTTTACTTTTTTATAAAATTAGTTAAAAGCCGCATCCACTTTCGTATGTGTCCTTAAGAGATAGACCTTTTTTTAGCGCGTTGTAAATTGTATTGTTTTGAATAATCAGAAGAAACGCAGTAATTAAGAAATTAAATTTTGTGTTTATAATCGGGCTGTAATTATAAAGAAGGAAGACCAACCAGAATACAATTAAGTTTCGTTATTTGAGTTAAGTATTGTTCTCCGCTATTTAGGTCTTTACTTTTGCCAAACACGTGTGTAGAAGTTAATTTTATTTTTCAATTTCAACTGTGAAGCGTAGATAAAAGTATCGGTATCATCTTATAAAATTTATATGATTTTATTTTTATATTAATCTCAGTTATGACATTTTTCCATAAATGAAATATCAAAATTAATAATAAAATGAATGGAGATACAAATAACGCTCTAAAATGTAGTAAATGTACATAAAATTATAGTATTTTATGTACACTTCTGATAAAATTTCATACGAAAGGTACCTATAAATTAATTAGATACCTTTCTTATGAAATTCAATCTCACTCTTAGCAGTCTTATTTTAATTCCTTGTTAATATATTTTCCATAGAGCATAGCAAGCGTAAAAGTGAAAACTAATTACAAAAAAATAGAGCGCTGAAAGTTTTCCTTAAAAATAACGAGGTAAATAATTTATTCACTTTAATCTAGATAATTTTACTTTTCTCCTTCCGTAGAACAAATTATCCTCACGTAGTCTGTCAATACGTTATTCATCACTTATCCAGTGACGCGAATTTTTATGTCATGCTTTATTTTATTTTCAAACTACATCTTTTTGGCGCAAAAGCTAAGTTATGCTTGGTTCCAAATATTTTAAATAAACATAATAATTTCTGATTTTCTTAAAATAAGTTTTGAAAATATGATAATTGATTTTTAAAAGAATTTCAAACTGAGATTTTCATTTTTTTTATAAAATGGAATAAATGGTTGCTATGATTGATTATCTGTTAATTTTTCTGACACAAAAAAAAAAAGATTTTTAACGAAAATTTCGGACGTGCCAGGAACAATTAAAAAATGTAAAAAAATACCCCCAAAATACTTTGATCTTTCCTCTTAATAACAGCATAAATATTTAGACAATAACATTTTGTTTTCGTCAAATTTGGAGTCTTTTTCATCACGCTATGCTCTTTTTAGAGATCTCATAGAGGTACCTAATAAAGTGAATTTTTAATTTTCACCTATTTTGATAAAAAGGTGTTCTCTCAGCGAGCCACCTTGCCTTGAGGACCAATTGAAACTTAAAATTAACCTTGGGATACTAGTATATACGATTTATTGTTAAAGATACTGGAATGATGTTCGGTTTCTTGGCTCCCCGCTTCTGTCTTCTGCCTTGACAAAAAGGTAGGTTAGGTAGAAAATTGAGCACGACAGCCGTTTCAGGGCAAGGATTTCCCAGTTTTTACTATTCAGCGTTGTTAGATTTCAAAAGCATCCTTGTGGGTGATGAATTATTTTCCAACCTACAATCCCTTTCCCACAGACGAAAAGTTGTAGACCTCTCCCGGCTCTATCGCTATTTCTATGGAGATTGTTCAGACGAAATATATTCCTTCGTTCCAGCAGTTCTAATCTTCACAGATAAGACCTAACATGCCACGCACATTGTAGCGGACCACCATTATTCTCTCCGGACTTCATTCCTTAGATTTTACTTCCACTCAAGTTGCTCCTTACAACGGACTGATCCTTTTGGAACCTACTCCCACTTCTTCAAGTCTAAATTTAACCGTTATCTTACTCGTAAATCCCTATAAACTGTGCCTTATACAATGTAATCCTCTAGGTGGAATCGGTTGAACGTTGTACAGTGTGCACATAACTGTAAAACAACAGCAATATTTTACAAACCAAATGTTTACCAAGAGAATACACTTCGAGAGTGATTGGAGCATTGTACCAGGTGAACATTATTGTAAAAAAGAATCCATATCTTGCGGTGACTATCTTTTTATTCTTGGTTGATTTTTTATATATGGAATGAGAGAGAAACAGAGAGAAAGAAAGAAAGAAAGAAAGAAAGAAAGAAAGAAAAAAAAAGAAAGAAAGAGACTCACACGCACACACGTACACACACAGGGATACAAATATATGTATTCATAAGAGAAAATGATGTATGAAAATATATGATTAAACCGATTTAACTTTTCATTAGTTTAAAGTACATTTGTACCCTGCTAAATATTAATAAATACATCTAGGATATAAAAGTCCAGGACTCTAGACATATAACATTTATAATTAGTTTTCTCTGAATATAAATAATAATCGTTTAATTCATATCTCTTCGGTAATTTAAATTTCTTAGTTAATTATATAAAAAAGCTGATGAAAATTTTTTCACTAATTTCGAAATCTTTAAATGTTCTGCTTTCATATCATTTACAAATAATTGGTTGAATGAAATAAATCAGCCTTGGAATTTTGGCCGTTGACAGAACAAGACGGGATTGTTTCCAATTCACACTGAACTAACTACACTCTATGCCCTTCCACCTTCCTCAAATGACATACTAATAGTAAATCTGAGGTCAGTAAATCAAAATAGGTCAACACTCTCTGTCTTTTCCTACTCTCTAAAGAAGATAGCAATATCTTTTTATTTTAACGCGGAGTCTTTTTTTCCATTTCATTTGTGATTTGTTTGTAGGTCTTGAAGATTGAGAACTGCTGCTTTTTACAGCTCTCATGAAATAGAAATTACTACGTATGAGATTTTCAGTGTTTCATATTCTTTAATTAATAATAACGTTGCTCTGTCTTTTGATATAGAGCTCTCCCTTCATCTATATTCTACTGAAAATTCCATACGGATTACCATATTTTATCATTACCGCACACACACACACACACACATAGACAGACACACAGACACGCACACACACACACACACACAGACAGACACACACACAGACACACACACACATATATATATATATATATATATATATATGTGTGTGTGTGTGTGTGTGTGTGTGTGTGTGTGTGTGTGTACGCGCGTGTTTGTGCGTGATAATATAGGAAATTCAGAGTAGCCGATTTTTCGAATATTCTCTTAATATTATGATATATTTTAAACTTTATTGACTTAGTCATAGAGCCATCATATTATTTTTTTTAGAATGAGATTTCAGATTATTTTAAGTTTAGCTTATATTATTAATATTTGTACATACATTCATACATACATACATACATACATACATATATATTCAAGTATTCAAGTCTTGTTAAATAAAATGAAAAAAATGATTAATTATATTTTTTCTCTTTGTGATCTTCAATCCATTAATGTATTTAGAAAAAAATATTCAGTATTCATGAGAGAGATCCGTCACTAAATATAATCTTCTTTTTGTAATATTTTAAACCCAACCATTCGCAAAATGAAATTTTGGGCATTAGTGTGTAAATCATAAGTGTGTGTGTTTTTTTTTCATGTTATTAGCGAATGTTCTTTATACTCTCTTTTATTTCAATTTGTTTGCATTCACGGCATTAGCATCAAATATTTTCTGTGCAAAACACACACTCTTTTTACTTATTGCCCTTTCAACTTTTCTCAGATTTCTTTGCGACATTTTTAAAGCTTGATTTTTTTCTCGCTGTCATCTTAAGAATATTTTTGTTGTTTTTTCGCGCGTCCTGTGTTCTCTGTTCAATTTTTTTTCTTATTTCCTACCTTATACTTCCTTCAATGAAGACGTTTACAATATCTTTTTACGTCTTTTGACGTCATGGCTCTCTAATTAACAATGGAAATCATTATTTGTTTAAAAAAAATTAGATTCATAAATAAATGAAATTACCGTATATGTTTACAATACGATGAACAAATCTTGTTGTATAAAATGTCATATCACCAAATATATAATATGAAATAAAATATAAGCTGAACTTCACATGAAACATTCATAAGAAAGCAGTTATATATTTAGCATTTGACTAATATTGCTTGATCAATATAATTATTTGTGAAAATGTTCATTTGGGTAATAATTTTTTACTAGTACACATAAACATATATATTTCTTATATCTATAAAAAGGTTTCTGTCTGAGTTTCTGAAAAGAGGAGTTATCATTATTTGCCCGATTTACATTCGGACTATTCTCTGCATCTTTGTTGTGTTTATCACAACATTTTGACCGTTCTACTCTCAAGGTTTTACGTGACAATAGCCTAGCATTTGTTCGTGAATTTGGTAAATCACCTAGACTATGAGCAACTCCATAGTAGACTTAGATTTGAATTACATACAATGTATGTATAGCTGGCCGCTCATATTCGAGGATACCTGTCTACTAGAACGTTTAACCAATCCCTATTACAGACGCTTGATCAGGCGCATTTGTATTTATTCAACACCAACAGAGCCATCCTGTGGTTTATACTGCAACTATGCTGATCAAACCTTAGTTAAACTTTCTGGGAAAAAGCGTGTTATCTAGTGTGATTAACGATTTGAACAACGCCAGCACGTTCAAGCCCTCGGCTACGAGGGTTTTAGCTTGACATCGTGCTAGCACAGCTATCAGGCACCCAAGATTTCCGGCTATCCAATTTCACTCACAAGGCTTGGGTCAACCCGTGGTATGATTTACAGGCGCTTTCCAAAGGTGCCGCACGCTGGGATCGATCCCTCCAGTCCGATAACACCAGGAAGTCTCCTTTCCGACAAACCAACTATGGTGAGATTCGAACCCGGGTCTCATTGTCACAATTTAAATATTCTAACCACTCGGCTACATTACCTACAATTTGGGAGCCACGAATAAAGAAAAAAACAAAAAACAACTGACCTCAGCTGTAACTAAATGGAAAAGATTCAGTGTGTGCAGTGAAGCGTTACCAGCAGCAGAACGCATCATCAGCCAGGTTAGGTTTAAGGCTCCAAGTTGTCAGCAAAGAATTGTCCTACGGTACAATAGTGGATTAACGCGTTGTTTGTAAACATGGTGGCATGATAATTGAGAGTTCAAGCCCTGAACCCCGCAGTGTATACTTGCACCAAATGGAAACTGAGTAGTTCTAAAAATAATAACTAGACTAAATATAACCATCGCTATGAGCAGTGGAACGCAAACAATCTATATCCGTAGATTTATTAAATCTTTCTGTTCAGAATTGCCTTTTTGTTACCCAGATTGATACACACCAGAGGAAGGCCGGAAAGGTTGTGATAACAACAACAACAACAAAGATAAGAACAATAGTCCGAATATAAATAGTGAATATAACCATAAAAGTTACTTTAATGTGAAATCTATGTTTAATATTTTCTTAAACAGTGGCTGCTCATAATAGATTTCCCTGTCAAAAATTTTAAGGCAAGCAACTGAAACACGTGCACTCATTAAAATATATATAGTGGTATATATTTTATATAGGGGTAGTGGGAATATTTACATTATTGACATTGTTCGGAGTGTTGTCCTCATCTGTATTGTTATATTCACGACGTTTCGGTCGTTGTGAGCACCGGCCATCTTCAGGTTAAATGGACCCTTTATTTCGTCTCCCTTTAACTAAACTTTCCAAGCTTTTGTTCTCCACATCCGTAGGCAGGTATTGAACGAACAACTCTTTGAGTCAAATCACTGGATCCAACCAACGCTGTTATCCAATGGGCCATGTGCTTATGAAACTAGAACAATCTACTCCGGTGGACAAAATAAAGGGCGCAGTTCGAAGTTCCAATCATCTGAAGACGGCCGGAACGTAGAACGGCCGAAACGTCGTGAATATGGTAATAAAGATGAATACAACAGCTCGAACAATGTAAATAATGTAAATAATTGCAATATGTCATCTCAGAAGTATAGACACATATTAAATGAAAAAGAATAATATAAAAAAGTATATTCATAGCAATAGTTAACAATGGCATGAGTATGAATAATTCTGGTTTAATATAATGGGAATATGTGATGTGTTTTTTTAATGATTATTAATCGCATTGCTGCTTGTGGAATCAATACATTTTGGCGTTATTTACAAACCATAACAAAAATTCAAAAATCAGACAATGTATTCTTCATGACATTAGGTAAATGAACATCATTTAGCATTTTGTTATACAATCTCAAGACTGGTAGAATAGCAAAAGCTTATAGAATAGAGGTGAAAGAACATCCCAGATGAAGACGCGGGAATTTTAATTTAAAACATAAATAATTATTGTAATAATTGCAGTATCTTTGAAGTTTAGATGAGAAAAAAAATCGAAATTTCTAATCCAGTTATATTTTGATTTAGGGAAACTTGATGAAGTCCCAAATATTTTAAATTTTCAGATATTAAACATGGAAATGTTTGCTGACTACACAATGCCATAGATAGAAAGCTTGATGCAAGTGACGAGAAAGCTAAACTAATAAAAAAGAGTCAGTTAAAGTGAGATAACTGAGAAATCCGGAAGAGGCATGGCGCCTAGAACGAGAACAATCTACCGAAGTGGACGAACTAATGGGTTCAGATCGAAATTCCAATCCCTTGATAAAGGCCGGAGCGTATAACGGTCAAAACGTCGGGAATAGGAAAATAAAGATGAGGACAACAGTCCGAACAATGTAGATAATATAAATAATTACCATACCTCACATCACAGACAAATATTGAGGGGTAGTGTGGTAAAAAATAAAGAATTAAACATCCATTTAGAAATTACTCTGTTTCGGTTTCGAGTACTAGAGTAAATTTAGCAAATATTGATTCATAGAATCCCCACGAGAGATAATTTTAGGAGAGATAGGAATAAGCATAATTTATATGGTGTTTTAATGTCTTTTTTAAAAGCTAAACCAAATAAAAAAAAATAAATAAAAAACGGCTTCTCCCACCCTTATCAAGTTTATTTCTGGGATATAAAAATAAACGTATAAGTTTAATTGATATTAATGATAACCAATGGAGAGAAAAAAAAATGAATTTCAAGAAAGCTACAGTCCAATAACATTCAGACCCCGTAACGCATCCACTCTGTTTACAGAAGGAAGGCCAACGTGATCTGATGTGCAAGGACTCTAGGACCTTGAGGTGATAAGAGGAGTGGGACCTAGATAAAATCGAAAAACGGTCTAGCCTAAAATCAAAGACACAATTCCTACTATTTATAACATGCTCTCCAATAGAAGAGCCAGAAGTATTATTTAGTTGGCTTTTCCTGGCATCCGGATTCAAAATCCTGGGCGGAAAAGTTTTGCTTTATTCTCAGATCCAAACGTTGGGACGTCCTCTCTATGTAGTCGAGTCCACAACTACACTTATATTTATAAAGTATTTACACTTATATTTATAAAGTCTTTATTACCATATCAACGAAATTTCTGCCGTTGTACGCTTCGGCCTTCTTCATGTGAACGACGTGGAAATTTCGAACTAATGCCTTCATTTCATTCACTAGTGTAGATTGTTCTAGTTCCACGTACCGTGTCTTTCCTGGATATCTCCAAGGACACATGGCTCAATGGCTAAAAGCGTTGGCTGAAGTAATACAGTGTTGTCAGCCAAAGAGTTGTGAGTTCAATACATAGCCACAGTAGAGGTGAACAAAAACTTATTTCCCTTTAGTAACTCAAACCTCCGCGTTACAAAAGGGACATAACTCTAACTGAGATATGCAGAAAAGTCATGATACGTGAAACTAGAACAATCTACCATCGTGAACGAAATAAAGGGTCAGGTCAAAATTACAGATAATATCACCCGAAGAAAGCCGGAATGTACAACGACAGAAAAATCGTGAATATGGCAATAAACATGAGGAAAACAGTCTGAACAATGTCAATAGAATAAATGGTTACAATTTCTCCTCGAAGAAATACCTTCTTTGTATGACGATAAACTGCATCCGCGTCTTGGGTAAGACTATAAATTACATCCAACAGCAAGGCCTCTGAATAGGAGGTTTTGGGGAGCGTGGAATCACCTCTTAATTGCAAGTGTTCTATGATCCACCCTGACCCGGGGTGGTAGCACCTGTTAGGGTCCCAACTATGGGCAAATAGTTGAGCCCCACAACCTGACTCAAAACAGTATGAAAGTGTAAAAATAGATTTCAATACCAGACATAGTTTTTTAAAAAATTAGTATCAGCAATAAATATTTGAAAAAAGAAAATATTACCAGAAATAAAAATCTTGTCAGCATTAAATAACCCATTGAGGTTAATATGCCACAACACAAAACGAACCAAACTATACATTTTAAAAAAGAATATTAACAACTATACATCTTTTTGAAAAAAAAGGAAATTTTATCGGCATTAAATAATGATTTGCTGTGAAACATACCAAAACAAAGCAAATTATCTAAGAAATATAGACAGATGATAATTTTTATCTTTAAATAGTTAATTCAATTATGCTGTATAAAGTTTATCGCCGGTGACCAACATGTTAATTGCACTCTTCGAATATAGGAGAAGTAAAACTGGTCGGATTGCTCTCGGAAAGCACATATTTGTTTTTTTTGTTTTTTGTTTTTTTTTTTAGTAGGGATTATTTTTATAGTTGGCATTTAATTCACAGCAAATAATAATAAAAGACTAACATAACAGCTGAAACACATATCACTCACTAAAAATAACGTTCATACTAATAAGAAATAATATCCGACTAAAAATTACTAAGTTACGAAGAAATAACTAACCGTTGGGTCAAATAATGAGTCTTGGATGAGTTACACGACGGAATTTGTGAATAGTGATTCTATTAGGTTGGTGCAAAAATAATGAAGTAATAATGTCGTTTTTTGACGTTAA
>OZ010592.1:6479757-6499757 GCA_963932145.1 Acanthosepion lycidas | reverse complement strand
GAGAAATGAATTTGTAATTTATATTTCAATGGTAATAACCAGAATTGAACAAAAGAGAATCCTGCAAGATTTGATTATAGCGTATTAAATCCACTTTCAGGCAGAAAACATTTACATATTCAACACCATCATCGCTCAAAAGAAGCTATATATTTATATATCTATATCTATCTATCTATCTATCTATCTATATATATATATATATATATATATATATATATATATATACATATATATATATATATGCGTGTCTCTCTCTGTGTGTGTGTAATGGTATTTACTCAGTAAAACTTAATTACATGTCATTTTTTATTATTTATTTTAATTATCACTCCCCCCCAAGCAAGGCTGGAATGCCACTCGTACGGAAGGTTGGGGGTTAGAGAGAGTGAATGTTAGAGAAAAGAAAGAGTTTAGGGAGAATTGAGGAATGGACAAATGATGAACAAATTTCAAGAAGATAGAAGATGGCGATTGACGTTGCATTTAATTTTTGAAGATTGTAGATATCAGGAAAGCAAATAAACGGAAGGGAGTTCCACAGTCCAGAAGTGCGAGAAATTAAAGTTTTGGAGTAGAAGTGGCGGTTTCACTTAGATATGTCAAGAGTAAAAGGGTGGAACCCAGATTCCAATCTATTGGTACGCTTAAATTCATATAGTCCAGGCACCAGGGTAAAAAGATCCTCAGAGCAGTCGCCATGAATTCTTTTATAGTCTCATTCCAAACAAGGCTGGAATGTCACTAGAGTTCAGCAGCGTACAAGGAAGCAATGTGAAAGAGAAGACTGAGGTTAGGAAGGACTGAGGAAAAGAGAAAGAATAACAAAAAGAATGAGCCAAAAGATGGCGATTGACGTCGCATTTAATTATTTGAGGATTGTAGATATCAGGGAAGCAATTAAATAGAAGAAAGATCTACAGGCGGAAAATGCGAGTAAAGAAACTTTTGGAGTAAAAATGGCGGTTGCATTTAGCTATTTCAACAGTCAAAGGGTGGAACCTAGATGCCAATCTAGTGGCATGTTTAAATTCATGAAGTTGGAGAATCAGCGAAAAAAGCTATTTACAGGAATAATGAATCGCCGGCCCTAATTCAGGATAAAAACAGCTTCTGTGAGACACACATAGAAGGACTCAGACATATTTTGAATTGTCATATTATCACACACGATCGAATCTCAGGAAAAATAAAACAAATACATTATTAAATAACAGAAAATACGATTCATCCTTAGTATTGGCAGGAAAGACATTGCAGAAACAACATTATCATTTACGTCGTCATATCGAAATGTGGCTATGAGGTTTATTTCTTTAAAAAATTGTTATGGGGTCCACCCCTTTTCCATAAAAGTGGACTCTACCAAGTGTACCTGGACTGCTGCCGTTAAATACCCAGAGTTACAGTCAGTGAGGGCAGTCGCAGTCGTATGGCAGCAGTAGTCGGCAGTCGGATAGTGTGAGGTAACCTCTTGTAGAAATCAGTTACAAGCACGTAGACTCTAAGGAAGTCTTACTTCGAGACGGTATATATCTATCTGCATTTGCTACTAACCACGTTCCTGGACTTACTAACAGTATTACTCTTTGTATGATTGTGTAAATACATTTTATTTCATATATTTAATTATTACGTTTGTCATTCCTTGGAGACCGAATTCATCTCGGAATCCACAACAAAAATGATACAGAATGTTTTAGCAAAGTAATGTACATTTCACTGTTTTGCATTTTCTCGATTGCATCAGCGTTCTTTTGTTACTGTTTTAATGTCGTCCTACACCGTTATATTCCAACTACCTTATTTTACAATCGTCTTTGTGTATTTTGTATTCATTCTAATGCTAAATGTATCGATTGTTACTGAATGTAGGTTGCTTTTGTTCTGAAATATAACTCGTTCCAATTCTTCTGTGACTCATAGTAGATATATGTTTTCTTCGACTTTTCGTCTTGTCCGATCTTGTGTTTTGGTTTGTCATGTTATCTTTGCGACAAAGTACCTATTTCAGATGGTGCAATGAATAGTTCAAATTGGAGAAGCAATTTCGAATCCCAGTGCAGTTTGTTAAGTTAAGAATCAAAATATTATACCCTTAGCTATGGGTTAAATAGCAGTTCAAACTGGACTCCGTAGCCGTGATTAGTTTCGGAGAAAGATTTCCTAAATTCAAAACCGCCAATTCCCCTGGACTTTTAGAAGAGCTAACTTAAGCAAGACCTGTATTAGGTTTCGACCAAAGTGCTTTATGAAAAGCCAATTCATTGAACAAGACTTGTGCATGAATCCATGTAATCGATTATACTTCTATTAATTTTATTACATTCATTTTGATTATTTCCACGTCGTATCCCTCTTACTGATAAAATTACACTTCATTAGTGATGCTACTTTCATTCAATGTTAAATGAGTGCTCAATTTTAGGTCGACTACACATACCCTGACTTGATTTCTTTGATCACTTTTATCTAATTTTGAAGATTTGCCAGTATTTTTTCCCGGATCAACGCTCCCATCAGGAGTATGTTTCATCTGAATTACTTGGGAATAGTGTCTCAGTATTTCAATAGATTTGTTGAATTCACGGTTACACAAAATTTATCACATGTAAATGATAAGCATTCGTTTCGACAAACCCACTGTTTCAATCATAAAATTTAAATCAGTTGCACAGAAATGTCACGTCAAGGGATCGAAGGATCGACAATATATATTTGATCGATTTGACATGTAATGTGAATGCATCTCTTAATCTTGAATAAGGTTGATTGGAAAAGGAGTGTCAAGGGACTCAGACATTCTCCATTTTGTTTCACAGGAACAACGTACACAAAAGTTCTTAATGAGCACGGATAATGATCCGAGAAAAAACATCATTGTCATATATTTTCTACTTTGAGTAAAATATTTCTTTTAGTTTCGTGGCTCATACCATCTCATTATATATATATATATATATATATATATATATATATATATAGATAGATAGATAGATAGATAGATAGAGAGAGAGAGAGAGAGAGAGAGACACACTTTTATGTTTATACATTCTTTTTTGTAAATAAAAATATTTAAGTAAATGCTCTGTTCATAATAAACAGTATTAACGACCTGAATGTCCGAGAAATTTTCATAGAAAATATCCGTACTCCGACAGGAATCGAACCTATATTCTATACGGAACCGTCAAATAGCCAGGCGTGCTTTTACCGATTGAGCCACAGATGAGCGGCTCGATTAGTAAGGTCGATTTTACTGTTTTTAAATTATAATTTTCCATTATTTTCTCACGTACATTGATATCTGCTCGATGTGTATCCAAATGTAAACAAATGACGTCACACATTATGAAATGGACAAAGTCCGACAATTATTTGAAGACATGTTTATTTTTTTACATTATTTTTTATAGATCCAAATATTTAAGTAAATGCTCTGTTTATAATAAACAGTATTAACATCATTTACCGGCCTGAATGTCCGAGAAATTTCATAGAAACAGAGCATTTACTTAAATATTTGGATCTATAATATATATATATATATATATATATATATATATATATATATATATATATATAGAGAGAGAGAGAGAGAGAGAGAGAGATAGATAGATAGATAGATAGATAGATAGATAGATACAACTAGTGAGCCAGAAAAACCTACCTAGGTTTCACCTAAACGGATCGTCAGGGAAAGCTCGGCTAACGAGGCAAAAAGAAACGCATATTTATAGGTGATAGCGCTAAAATTATACCACGTGACCAAAGAACCACAACCACAAACACAAACACCTAAGTGGGTGGGGGGTATATATTTATTCAATAAAATTGGGGAGGGAGGGGAAAAAAAGAAAAAACATTTGCCTCGTTAGGCGATCCGTTTAGGTGAAACCTAGGTAGGTTTGTCTGGCTCACTAGGCGTATCTAGGTCTTCTCTACGGTTGTATTAAGCTCTTTTGTTAGTTGTTTACTCGTATCGGTTTTTTTTTCTATGGGCTCCAGACCTGCATCTGTGTGATTTTTTTTCGGCAGTAGTTCATGTTTGTAACACTTTCTTTTTTTTAAAACCTTTTTTTCCCTCGAGATTGATTTGATTATTGGCAAATCAAAAATTCGAGGGTTTTTCGAAACGAGTCTAGTTATCTATATTTGTATACATATATATATATATATATATATATATATATATATATAGAGAGAGAGAGAGAGAGAGAGAGAGTCGGCTTATAATATAATAATAATATAATAACCGGCTTATATATAATATATATATATATATATATATATATTAGAACCGGCTTCTAATGCTCCAGTTAGAGCGGCTTGGTGAGATTAGTCGTGGCTCCAGGAGGCACAGTCCTATGGTTAGAGATAATCTCGGTTGAGTTCCACCACGGAATATGTGAGCGAGCGGCGCTATATTGAGTCTGATTTGCAATCTCTTCGTCACCGAGACCCGGTGGAACAGTTTGTATAATGTTCGCTCGACAACCTAACTGTCAGGGTTTCAATTCTCGGTAGTGGATGCGCATTGCTTATGAGTCCCAAATGTAGAACGAAACGGCCGTCCAGTGCTTTTTGCATTCTGTTGAGGTTTCTATCAGACTTGATGAATTAATTAAATATAATATATATATGTTTTTCTACACCATTGATTAAACAAATAGTGATTTATTTACCTGTATGTGTACGTAATCGCTGACATATATGTTTGATTATATCTCTTTATTTACATCATTTCTACACACACATATATATATAATTATCAAGTAAGAATTTAATATGGATGATCATCTTGAAAATTCCATTTGAGCCCCTTAATTCCTACTATTTAATATGGGCGACTGATAAATACCTTTATGTTTTAGCTGTTTGACTTTTCACATTTTAACCATCAACTCTTTCATGTTAAGTTTTCTTATGCTTTTTTCTAAGACTATCGATCATTTTTCTTTCCTTTTCTTCTAAATATACTAAAATGTTGAAGGATTAATAAATGAGGAAGGAGCAGAAAATGAGGGTATGGCCGCGAAATGAATAGGATAAAATTATAGCTCTGAAGAAAGCATCCACACCGGAGTCAGTTCCACAAAATTGCTCAAGGAGAGATTACGTCAGTGTGAACACTTCTTTTTACCAATGGAATACTTACGGAATGATGGAGATTGAAACCCATTCTCTGTAACAATGCGTTTTTGTGATTGAACTGGTGTCACTAATAAATAAGGCTCGTGTGAACATTTGCGAGGAAAGTAACGATAGGCCTCCGACAGTGTATCTGTAGAAAAGCGAGTGCAAGCAGGAAAATAAATCATCTGTCACAAAAGATGCGTATAGGAGTTTGAAACCTAGAAGATAAATCCCTACCTCCAGAAGGTATGGTAACAGTAAATCATTATTTATCAAATCGTTTGTGAAGATAAAACCGTCTAAAATAATTCATCACTCACAAATGATGCGTATATGATTTGAAATCTCCTAAGGCCCAAAAAGAATTGACCACCTTTACCAGGTAAGGCAACAATAAATCAATCTGAAGACAATGCGTGCTAAGAGTCAGGTATTTTCTTCATTGGTGCAATGGGTCGACCACTTATCAACAGTCTTTAGCGATGAATGATATTGTATATCCATATAACGGATCTATATTATGTCTGAAAATTTTAGATTCAATTGCTGTTCAAACAATCCCACTCATTACAGCTGCCTTGAGTCCTTCGCCATACAACTTAACAGATTTTGAGCGCAAAAAGGCAATAAACATTAAAAAGACCAATATTTATTTAGAACATATGTAACTACCTATCGTAGGTCTTCTCTGACCAGGTAAAAAAAAATCGACATTATCCTTCACGTATTACAATTCAAATTTGAGACAGTGTCCGAAGAAATATATGAAAATAATTATGTTCACCTATAGTCAGATCAGCCGGTTGAATAATCATGTTTGTCTATAAATACCATTAAGAATCTTCCACGGTAAGTCTGTCCTGTTCTGCTGACGAATCTCTCGTAAATATACTGCTGTGTTATAAACCATTGAATAGCTTGAACAAGTAGGTTGGTGACCGAGTGAATCTATTTGGGATTAAACTGGGGCCATGACATTTGTCCGGAGATTAGAACAAAAGACGCTTAACCTGATTTTGCTGCAAAGAAGCCTTCAGTTTACAATGTATTTTATTGTCTTTAACTTAAGATAGCATTTATGTTTTGTTGATCGGAATCTACGCCATTCTTCTTTCATCTTCTTCTTCTCTCGACATCGACTATTTCTTTTACTGTTCTTTAATGTATTTGTCGGTCTTCTGATTCATATTCTCTTCAAAATGTTGGACTGGAAATAAATTGGTGCCTTATGTATAATTATATCGTTAAATAACTAGTGTTTTTATATATTAATTCTACAAGTTTAAAATTGATGCGCTGAACAATCGTCTGTTGAAAATTTTCATCTGCTTTTCATTGCTTGATTATTTTGGAAAGATCTTTAGGCATTGAACACTTAGCCTTTTACCATTGCAGCAGTTTCTACTCTTTTTTTTAATTATATATATATATATATACAGACAGACAGACACACACACACACACACACACACATATATATATATATATATATATATATATATATATATATATATATATATATATAATTGTAAAACCCAGGCAACTCTCTGAATAACGGAAACATGCGTTTGTTTGCAAACACGGCCTTCCCACCTGATCTTAACCGGACTTTGTAAGCAATATATATTGGATACATAAGCTCTCGAGAGAAATTAAAACCAAGCCACATCTAAATTAAAATAGATTTTCCTACTAAACTTAACAAGTTATAATATTAATATAGTCTGCGCTTATAAATAAACTAAATTTCATTGAAAGTTTATTCCTAGCATCGCTTGACAATGCAACGAGACTATAGTATAATTTTTATAATTAAATTTAAAAATTTAGTTTCAGTTTTTCAAAATGGAAATTTTCTGTGTTGCGATGGAATCATATTTTTGGCTCTAATGTTTGTATCGAGCACTGTTTTTTTTTTTTTTTTAATAAAAAATAACTACTAAGAACACTGGATTGTAAATATTACTGTTCTTTCTTATATACATACATATATATATATATGTATATATATATATATATATATATATATATATATATATATATATATACATATATCCAAGTATAGGATTGGTGCATACAAAATAAATTCCAATAACCAAAAAATAGTACTCTTAAAAGAGTGCTCAATTCATAGTATAGCAAATATAATTTGTTCGAAAATTATAACATATCACTACAGAAATAGCCATTTCTTTTAATACCTTGCTAAGACACCAAAATTGCTGTTTTTGTAGTGATTTTATAATATATTCATGTTATAATTTTCGAATATATTATATACACACACACACACACACACACACACATATATATATATATATATATATATATATATATATATATATATATATATATATATATACACCTAAATACCACAGGCACAATCGAACCTCACCTCTAACCGGAGAGCAAAGGACCTATGGCCGTTAAATAGAAATTGCTTACAAAAAATAATATACGAACCCACTGTAAAATCAGCAGTTAACGGAGAAAAATATAAAGGTAAATGATGGGCTGTTTACAAAGAGAAATAATATGCACAAAACTACATGGAAAAAGTATATACGCTAACAGTACAATGCTTTCTAAACATATATGTCAAATTAAAAACTCAAAAAAATTCCAGCAAAATATCATGGAAAATAAGGAAAACTTTTAAACTTTGTCTGGAGGAGAAAATATCTATAAACACATTTCTAGTTCAACATAAATTACTAAATAAACGATTAGAACCTTTATCAAATGCAGACACGACTACCTTGTAAAATACCATCAGAAAAATGCAAATATATAAGATAACCAAACCCAATAAACAATTAAGTAGATCATAAACAAATTAATAAACTACGCATTAAAATATAAACACATGTAAATGTAATAATAAAAATCAACATCAAATAACTTTTAAATAATAAGTGAAAAGTTTTTTAAAAAAATCATTAAAAACAGTTACTCAGAACCGCATCATGTCTACTCAGTAGCCTCTACAATAATTTGAAACATTACCATTACCACTCAGCCAATATACGTCAAGATAATACAACTGACCCACCTACCAATAATGTACCGTTCACCAGCATATATAAATGTCCGAGCAAAAACACATCACACATACGCTGAAGATTTCGATGAAGCATGAAATAGATTAACCTCAAGGTCTATATTGATATTATATATTTCACACACACGTATATATATATATATATATATATATATATATATATATATATATATATATCAGGACATCCCATGAGTTCTGTCCGAATTTTAATTTTTGTTAAAATGAACGAAATTTAAAGAGTATTTTATAATGTCTAATGGAGCTGAACATTATTTTTATGTTTAGATGCATTTAAACAGATCACATTTTATTTCAGAGAACAATAAAATTAAATTTTGTTTGATTAAAACCCTGCTAACATAGAAGTATCCAAGAATCATTTGAGGCACATAATGCTTTATGAGTTCAAGAAAGGAAACTCAGGAGCCGAATCGGCTAGAAACATTCACTCAGTTTATGGAGAGGAATGTGTGAATGAAAGAACTTGCAGAATATGGTTTTCAAAAAATCAGAGGTGGAGATTTCACCCTTGAAGATGAAGATCGAACTGGACGTCCAGTTCAGTTTGATGAAAAGCTTCTTGAAGCAGCCCTTGAAGAAAATCCTGCTTCATCAGTTGAGGAATTGGCAATGGTTCTCAGTTCAAACCACACAAATGTTCATCGTCATCTTCAACAACTTGGAAAAGATCCTAAACTTGGAAAATGGGTGCCTCATGAATTGTCTGAAAACAACCTCAAATCCCGAGTTGACAACTGCTCTTCTCTCCATTCTCGCCAAATTGTTTCAGCTTTTTTGGATATGCCTGTGACTGGCAACGAAAAATGGATCTTTTATCGAAATATTAAGCGCCGTAGACAGTGGCCGAGAAGGGAACTTCATGGGAAAATTGTTCTTCTTTCAATCTTGTGGGATCGCCAAGGAATAATCCCCTTTCAATTCTTACCACCTAATGCAGCAATTAATGCTCATATATACTGTCAGCAATTAGAGCGTTTGAATAAAGCTTTGAGGGAAAAAAAAGACCTGCTCTATGGAATCGAAAAGAGGTGATATTTCATCAGGACAATGCGCGACCCCACACAGCAAGAATCACGTCACAAAAGGCCAGAGAACTTGGTGGGGAGAAAATTCCTCATCCACATTATTCTCGCGATCTTGCTCCTTCAGACAACCATTTGTTTCGTAGCTTACAGAATCATTTGGAAGAAACAGCTTTTGTAACACAGGAAGAGGTTAAAACTGACATTTTTGAATTCTTCGAAACAAAGCCAAAAGAATTTTACAGTAATGGAATTAGAAAGTTTGTTAATAGATGGAAGGAAGTCATAGATAATCAGGGAAAATACATTGTTGATTGAATCTGTAATTAAATGTAACATTTGGTCACTTGTTTTCTTTATTCAAAATTTGGACAGAACTTATGGGATGACCTGATATATATATATATATATATATATATATATATATATATATATATATATATATATATATATATGTACGATTACGAATAACGAATAGTGTTCACTTACAACGTTCGTAACATTTTCTTTTTAAAATGAATAAGTACTTGGCTTTGAAAACTAAATAAATCATTAACTCGCCAGTAATTTACAATCGCTTAAGGACACACATTTATATGCGTTGAAACACGACTGCAATTCTCTAAAGATTCTTACAAGTTTTTGTTGTAATTTCCTAAAATAAATAAACATTATATATAGAGAGGAGAAAGAGAATATTTAATATTGCACAACGAATACTTCTTCAAATCAAATATTACTTGGTCTAGAATAATAATAATAGAGTTAAATTTTATATTAATAATATTAGGTTGGTGCAAAAATAATGACATTTCTTTGACGTACTTGTTAACGTCAAAAAAACGTCATTATTTTTGCACCAACCTAATAAATATACAATTTTCATTTCATTGCTTCCTGATATTCCTTCATTATTTACTTTCTTTAGTTTTCGGTTTTGAGTTAGTGTGAAAAGTTGTAACAATTTTATTTCCGAGGTCAGAAACGACATAATTAGGCTAATATTCCTAAGTATTCTGCAATCTAAAGTTTAGATAATGTAGTAACATCTTCTTTTGGTGGATGTGCATTTTGGCTTTTGTAGATGTTTCTGTTATTGGTTTTGGCTCTGTGTTCAGTATCGTAATCTAATCTAGTGTTTGAAGAGGTTGTTAGGAAAACCCTTGTTAACTAGTGTTTGTTTTGTATTGTTGAGTTATTTAACTCAACAAGGCAAATAAGACACCAGGTCACAATGGAA
The DNA here is from genome assembly GCA_963932145.1 of Acanthosepion lycidas. Classification (NCBI taxonomy): domain Eukaryota; kingdom Metazoa; phylum Mollusca; class Cephalopoda; order Sepiida; family Sepiidae; genus Acanthosepion; species Acanthosepion lycidas. The sequence goes on along the minus strand of OZ010592.1, from coordinate 6,489,278 downwards.
ATTTAGAGGAGAGGATGAAATCTCGTGTGCTCTCTTTAAGAAATTTTTGTCTCTGCTATTTTATATCTAAGTGGGCATTCACTCTCAAAATTAAGGTGACAATAGTTTCTGCTAGTGGGATTTTAATTCAATGAGGTGGCGAAAGTATTGTTACTGTATTCTAAGATAACGTCTAAGAAGGTGAGTTTATTATATTTTACTTAGTTCGTACGTACAGTTAAGTTTTTTCATATGTGCTTTTGAGATTATCTATTTCTGATGCGTTTTTCGTTAAAATAAAAAAAAATACCGGATACCAAGGAAATATTCTTCTACCCCATATATATATATATATATATATATATATATATATATATATATATATACCTATCTAGTTATAAATTCACATATGACCAAAAAGCGTTCTTAGATTTAGTGCCAAACTGCCATCACCAACCTAAATTTTACCTCCTTACAAAGAAGACCGAAAGTAAAATTCTACACCAATCACTATCCCAATTTGAGGCAAGTGGAGACATAGCAGTTTAGTCAGACTTGAGAGAACTCCTCAAGTACGTAAGAAACTATAATAGTATCCTAACAACAAAACTAAAAATCACTTCAAATGAAGCAAAAATCAATTTCAATATTGTCATTAGACGAGCCGACAAAGCCAACACAAATGCAATTTTGGATACAGCCAGTTACCATAAAAAATGGAAAGCATCAGCGATGACCGATATAAATCCTCCAAATTAAGCAAACACCCCACGGAAACCCTAAAAGGATCCGTCAACAAATTCATAACATCGAATAACGCCGACGTTGGTTTCTATCGGTAAGCACCAACCTGGATATTTATACGGAAATATAAAAATACACAAATCTGGAACCTGCGCCGACGAATCATTTCACATATCCCCCCTATATACGAGCTACCAGAATTCCTTAATGACATCATTAACCCATAGCCACCATAGAATTACAACATCCCACCAACCCACGCAATCCTCCAAATTCTAAAAGTATAAAATCAACCTAAGGTCTATTAGCGTTACTCTATGTTGAAAATTTTTTCATAAACATCCTCGTTGATTAAATTATGGACATTATCCTTATTTCTGTGTACACAAATAATTATAGCCTACCTCCATCCATCAAACCAGATATCATCTAAAAATTATTACATGCATGCACAACCAAAGTCCCATTTTTCGACCATAATGACATCTACACCCAAACTAAAGTTATTAGTATGGGAAATACGATCTCCCGTGATTCTCCAATTAATACATGTCCCGAGTAGAAAACATGATATTTGAACAGGTCACTAAATCCAAAATGTCTGCTACGTAGACGATATTTTTATTTTGACAAAAAAAAAAGAAGAAATAGATAATCTCAAAATCAACATTTGAAAAAGATCGGATCTTAACTTTACCTACGAACTAAGTTTAAAAAATAAATTCCCACTAATTATCTATTACATATAATTTAAAACAACTAACCTTTTCCTCAAAACTAACAACACATCTGTAAAATCAAAAGTAAAAAGAACCAAAATTAGTTCGAGTTCAAATGCCTTTTAAGTAACTATGTTCCTGATCAGCTCATAAATAATTACATGGGTCACACTACTGTATTACTAACCAGACAACTTGGGTTACACCTATCCGATCATAGCTCAATTAGAATATATTTAAACTCACACACACAGAAACTTACGAGACTCTATCCGAAAGATACTAGTAGAAAATACAAGCATAATAACCTCATCTACATGTAAACAAAGATTTAAAATAATCGAAGGCCTAATAATAAAAATGGTAAAGCCAAAATTATCAACATATGCAGATAACATTATTTATGAACACGGCCACAATAAGCTGACATTTTTTGAAAATAAAACATCGATATAATATTTGATAGCTACAATCAACCTGTGCGTTCAGTTAAAAAGCAAAAATAAAATCATCCCTGATAATGGCTAAAAGTATAGCCGAAAGAGCAGCGGAATGCAGAACATTTAGACAGTTTTTACTCATTTTGCATCCAGAAAAGAGAACAGACGATAAATTAAATAAAAAGAATAATCACAGTACCTTCTCAGCCGTATTTAACGAAACATGTATAAAACAGTGATTGCGTCATATATATATATATATATATATATATATATATATATATATATATATATATATATATATATATATATATATTATCGGATATTACATTCAAACATATGTAAAACCCCAACATAAATGCATTCATGTTTCGATGCAGATAATCGCATTTCATCATGCGGTAGTAAATAAAGATTATTGCAATTTTTGATATTTACACTGCGTGCCAAATTATTATCGAGTTAACTTTTTTCTAATATTTCAAAAACCCTCCAATCAATTCACACAAAATTTGCACACAATGTTGGCAACACTGACCTGCGGAATCACTAAAGTTTTCGTACTGATCTGCGCAATGTAAACAAATTGGCACCGTATTTGTTATCAGGACGGTGATTTGCGAAAAAAAAGTAAGAAAAGCAAGTATAAAAGATAGACATAAGATATAGTCCCCTCTAAAAAAAAAAACAAAAAAAAACAAGTGACCAGATATAGTTGTAAAAAATAGAAAAATAAGACAGACAAGCTACTATAGCCTCTTCTAAAAAAAAAAGAGGAAAAGAAGAAGAAAAGCGAGAAGGAAAGATATAGTCTCTTTTCAAAAGAGAGAAAGATGAATATAAGCCTGATATAGAAATGAAGAAGCTAGACACGATAAGTTGATAATCGGTTCAACATCAAAAATTTTAAGTAAGGTGTCATAAACCATAGATTCAAAATTCAACGGATACATATTTTCTATTGGAAAAGAATCTTGACAAAATGTAACGCGAAACACAAACGGTTGATAATTTCGCTGAAGAGGAAACATACTGTAACAATAATTATTTAATAGCAAGTAAATAAAAAGCCTCTTTAAGAAATAAGAGAAGTAAAAAAACAGGAAAAAAATTATCAAAATTACAAAACAGAAAAATAGAAAATGAAATCAAAGTAATAAAACAATGTAAATAAATAAATGAACTAACCAAAACTTAAAAGTACATAGATTATATGAATAAATCACAAAACTAAAATAATACGATAACAAATTATATAAAATCCTGCTTAATAGAGAATAACAGTAAACAAAGAGTTTTTATATGTAGTATTGAAGAAAGAAAACGATGAATAATGTTGAAACGTAAGCCGAATCTATGTAATTCTATATAAATATTAGGTTGGTGCAAAAATAATGACGTAATAATGTCGTTTTTGACGTTAAAAATACGTCAAAAAACCGACATTATTACGTCATTATTTTTGCAGCAACCTAATATTACCCGTAATGCTAGAGGAATAACGTACATACTATACTAACTCAAATAATCTAACTTACTAATATCTATATATCTATATCTATCTATCTATATATATATATATATATATATATATATATATATATATATATATATACATACATACACATACATGCATATATATATATATATATATATATATATATATATATATATATATATATATATGTATGTATGCATGTATATATATATATATATATATATATATATATATATATATATATATATATATATATATATATAAGAAAAACAAAATCACACATCTGAGTTCGTTCTTTCATTCCGACCGGAAAGCGACAACCAAGCATACAGACATAAATGGTAAATAAAAATTAGAGAACCACAGATGTGTCTTTCTTTTTGACCTGAAGAAATCCACCAAACGAAGGCGAAGAGGTTTTCTCAATACAAAAGTTTGTCCCTTGCCTGATTTATATATTTGTGTTTGCAACCGTTATAATTATATATATTATACGCCCCCGTACATATACACACACAGGCAGAGAAACACACGCACACAAAAACACACACACTCACAGACACAGATATACACTGTCACACACACTCACGCATAGACACAGTCACGCAGATACAACCACCTACACACACACAAACATATATGTGTTTGTGTGTGTTTGACATAATTTAAATTAAAAATTTAATGTTTGAAATATTTTTAACATTATATTGATATAAAGATTTTGGTTACATTTAAATGAAATTAATATATTATTAGGTTGGTGCAAAAATAATGACGTAACAATGTCGTTTTTTGACGTATTTTTAACGTCAAAAAACGACATTATTACGTCATTATTTTTGCACCAACCGAATACTAATTTACTTAAACTTATTTTTAATGTATCTTTTACTATATAGTTAAAGATTTAGTAATGGATGGATTAATATTAACTTCTTTTTATAAATGTATTAATTTCTAAATTCTTACTCCCATTCTATAATCTTTTAAACTCCTCCCTGGAATTTTTTATGCTCTTTGTTTTCATTCATTCTCTTTGCACAGGTGTTGGTAGGTTACATTTATATCAGCCTCTATTTTCAACCCTCGCCTTTATCTCTACCGATTCCATCATAGCCATAATAGGTTCCTTACCGCTCTGTATCTATATAACTCCCATCTCTATTATAAACTAATTTTTACTCCCACTTCTTTAATAATTTTTTTCTTTTTTTTCACTTCTTTCCTTCCTTTACCTTTCAAATTTCCTGTGAAGAAACGTGGGAATTCATTCATTTTAGTAAGTGTATTTGCATTGATAAGTTCAGGAAAAACTTTCTTTCCCATGGCCGAAATGGACATCTGTATGAAGTAGAGTGTTTGGATCTCATTAATTGTAATTCACACACACACACACACACACACACACAAACACACACACACACACACACATATATATATATATATATATATATATATATATATTCTTCTACAGACACATCTAAGCATATACGCTTGCATGAACACGTACTTAAAAACATATCCATATATATGTTTAATATATTTTTTATTTAATATGAGATTAGTAAAAGTACATAAACATACATAGAATCAAGTAGAAATCTACAATGCAAGCAGATGTAAACTAGTAAATTTAGAATAATTCACCTAATTCCGAACGTCAAGAAAAAGTAAATAAATGAATTAAAATTGATAAAGAAAATATTTGACTTGAATTAAAATCTGATTCAAGTGATGTCAATAGGTAATTATTTTCATGTCTCCATGTAACCATTAATTCGTTTGTTCTGTTTAACAAATTACCTTTATTTAAATCTTTTAGAATAATCAATTTTTCTAGAAGACAAAGTTTACAGCTCTCGCCTTTACCATTGTATGATTTAATTTTTCCTCGGTGTGCCGTTGCTTGAAAGGGTTGAGAAGCACTAGGTTAGACTATATCAAAGTCGGTGAATATCAGCAAGGCAAATAAATTCCCCTTCTTTAATTTTGTTGAAATTTCTTTAGGGAATTTAATAAAGTAAATATATTTAGCGAAAGATAATAAGCTAGTTAATTTTCTTTAATTTTTTGTAGTTTTATTTTTACAAGTTTCGAATTTCTTTCAGTGATTGAAGATAGAAACGTTAAGCTGAAATAAAGAAATTCATTCCTATTAGATTTTTTTTTTTACACGATATATATTTCATGGCGAACACCTTAATCTATTAGGTCATGGAAGCCAATAACTCGACGGGGTACAAAACTATTATTGTCTTCGTATCTTAACAACGTATTGTTTTCTTTATCAATACTTGACTAAATTCTAATTTATAATACTTTGTTTTATCACATTCTTTTACTTTGGCTGAGTAACCTCCGATTGTTAAAATAAGTCTAGCCAGACATTAATGTTGAAAATATCCATCGGAGGAAAGAAAGTACATTAAAATCTCAAATAAAGTCAAATGAAGTGTGACAGAAAGTAATTTTTTTAAATTTGTTTTTATTTGTAAATTATTGTTTTATATTGCGATATTTACATACAGATAATGCTTTTTTTTCTCACACAATCGTTCATTGAAACGCCATTTTTAGTACGATCACCGAAGTTAAGAAACATCTAGTTTGTTTAGTACTTAGATGGGTGACCGCTTGCGAATACCAAGTGCCGTAAACTAGGATGTGCGAGCGGTATAATCTATAACGGCTCGGAATTAGAAATCTGAAAGTCGTGTTCCAATTCCAGTCGGGTTCATTATATAAACTTATGCGAAAATAACATTGAAGTTATGAATTTACCACATCTCCTCCGCCAGCTAATTAATTAGTAGTTAATTAGTAGGACATTCATTCAATCCAAAATATTTCTTGGCGATAATAACCGACAAAAGGTTGATAAACCGTAAAATACAAATCAATCAATCAATAAAACACAATCGTCCCTGTTGTATTTTAACATATTTGTTTTTTTTTTTTTTCAATTTCCGCTTTATTTAATCTTTTCTTACTTCTAATGTCTGGCTTTAATTTTAAATCGTCCATCTTCTATGTTAAGAATTTGGACGTCTAGAACAAACGTTGATTAACAAATGAATTCCAGCTTTTATCTATTTTATTATTTTCCGTATTTTTGTTGCATGTAATCCTACAGTTGTTCGATAATTTAAACAGCGCAGAATTTTCTCGGAAATTCATAGGCAAGTGTTTCCATAGATCATCCGGTGTACCCTAAGTTTGTCTTCCGTGCCATTCGTAATTTGATATTTTTTTTCTCGAGGAACAGCATAAAAAACAATCAGTATCGAATGTCACTACATCACATAACTTCGTTTTACAAACTGCATAGGTGGCCTAGCTGACACCGACGACGAAATAATGGGTCTGAAATATGAACCTGGATGAAACATCCTTCTGATATGAAGATTCAGACTGAAAACCAAATTCATAATGAAGAATGAGAAAGTGATTTCGATCATTATTTAAAGCTATGCTGAGGAACTTAAAGTAGTTAGGCAATTACAACATATTGGGTCGATTATCCAGAATATAACTAATCTAAATAACAACGGCGCAGAAGAATTAATGGATTGCAGCACAGATTGAGGAATCGAAGAGCCAAGTTCGATTAGCAGATGCTTCGGAATTATAGGTGCTGTAAATTTACATGTGCAGCTGATATAATGCACAATGGCGCGAATTTGTTAGTCATTCCAATTTCCGTTGGCTTCAATGCATTTGCTTACGTTCTAATGAATGTTTGAAGCTATGAATCCAACTCTTCCCCGCTTCTATGAGTAAACACTATGTCAGACTATATTCTGTAGCCTTGGGTGGCAACCAGTCTAGTAGCATATTCTATGCAGCCAAGGAAAAGATCGTTCGCATTGACTCGATGATCTCGACTACAGTCGACTTCTTAAAAGTCTAGGTTCTAGAGCCCTGCGTGACAAACGATCTATAAGAAGGAAAACTCTGAATTTAAAACTTTATTTAGCCCTGACGAAGCACATCTTATGCAGCAAAGGAAATGATCGTTCCCTACCCAACTACAGTCAACAGACTGGATTCTATAGCCTTGGGTGGCAACCGGTACAGGAGAAGGAAGACTGAATTCAAAACTGTATGTTGCCCTGAAAGCACATAATATGCAGCTAAGAAAAAGATCGTTCGAACTGAATCGGTCGACTCCTTTTATGTTGAAGACCGACGGAAATATTGATAAATGTCTCTATTCACTAAACCATCTGGATCGGCAAGAAAATCTATCTGAATTGTTTACGTCTCAATGCGAATCTTGGACTTTAGCAAAAGTCTAGAAAAAGTTTAGAAATCGAATGTTACAGAACCATCCTCGACAATGACGCAGTGCCAGACACCATCAAACAAAAACCAAAAAAATAAAACATCATATTTATAGTTAAAAAGTGAAATTCAAAATGGTATTGATATATAAATGATAGCAAATCTTTCTACTGCCATCCGTCAAGGTATCCCCTTAGGTAAAAGAAGAAAAGACAAACAGAGATAAAATGGACTGGGAACGTCACTGCATGAACTCGATTATCATTAAAAGATTCTGAGACATTGGCACGCAACAAATGCATTTGGAGCAAGCTTGTCAGGTTCTCAGTTAGGTTGTTACCCTATGACCACATACAGTCATAGGAATATTGATGGTCATTATGATAACTTACTATTGGAATTATCCTTGGTGTATATTGCTACTGGGCTCAAGGAAGGAGAAAACATATACAAGCACACACATATATATATTGTTCTAGTTTCGGGGCGAATAGGTAGAGCGAGGGAGAACCAAAGAAGTTATGATTGCGCACGCCGACGGAGACAAAACTTCGGTGAACCTCTAGCCAGCCTCTTTGTCAGATCAATAATTGGACCGGTTAAATAACATCTGGACACCTAGGCAACTTCACGTGGCCACACAAACACGCATTTGCTTCCGCTCTGCACTCATGTGCGCCGTTTTTATTCTATGTTCAGGACACCTATGCGCCCTGTTTATTTTAGCCATCGGATGCCTTTCCTGATTATGTTATCACCATTTTCGATTTCCGCTCACACTCTGATGCAGCAGAAATAAGGCCAAAGGTCTTCCCTCAACCGATATCCACCAATCATTGGGTTATCAATATCCAGATACATTTCAAAGCTGTCCATACCTCTGATGTTTTAGGCACCTTGACGTGGTATTAGCAAGCTTGTATCTCTAGAACAATTACGACTGAGTAGCGAGTTCGATCTTCACTCGGTGCCCAATATAATCAGCCTTGTGCTACATATTGACTGTGCCTAGAAAATCGCCATACACCTGATTTTTAATATGAGGCTGCAGTGAGTCAATGTATCGCTGTAACATGCCCAATTGGCACTCAGTTCCCTCGTTAGGACTAAATAACCACTATCAACATTGTCTGCTCCTTTATTTTCGTCTAGTATTTTTATATATGCTATTAATTATTAACGCTCTTATACACATAGAAAATACTGACAACGTTTTAATAAATTAGATGTGCAGGATGATAGCAAACGCTAATATCTATGTTAACGAACAGCCAGTATAGATTATCATTTAATATAAAATAATTCTCTGAATACTGTAGTATAATGTCTACTATTTCGTAGGTTCGACATTGGAAGAGACAATGAAGCACTAATAGACAATATGCTGGAAAGGAATAAGATAAGATATGACAACGAAAATAATAGCGATTGAAACGTGTTCTTTTCTTCGCCTTTGAATATAACAAAGTGGTAGCATTTCAAGAACTATTGAAATAGTGATTCTGTCGATTTTGACCTGGTGGGTAAAAGAATGAAAGAATGAAAGAATGAAAAAGTTAAATTCTAAACGCTGTGCGTCTTTTCTATAGGCAATAATTTCCTACTAATTCGCTACATGGTCGTTTAGTGATTCGTTTCCTCATTTTCTTGGATTTCTTACGTGAATATGTGTCTTTTCAACGCTGAAAAGTTTCTTATGTCTTGATCATACGGTTACGTATTTTTGGTTTTGGCTTTTCTTTTTCGCGTCTGTCTTATTTTTGACATGGCATCTTTTTTTTTCTTTTTTTAATCTTGACCTCTCACTTTTCGCGCCATTTCAACGTTCCTCTTGTCTTTTATTTTATTTTACTTTTC